>JAVLSZ010000010.1:72420000-72790000 GCA_032313775.1 Urocyon cinereoargenteus | reverse complement strand
GGGTTCAGGTTAGGTTTAGTGTACCGGTTAGGGTTAGGGTTAGGGTTAGAGTTACATTACAGGTTAGGGTTAAGTGTACGGTACGGGATAGTGTTAGAGTACGTTTTAGGTCTAGGGTTTGGGTTAGGTTTAGTGTGTGGGTTTGGGTGAGGATTAGGGTTAGGGTACGTGTTAGTGTTAGGTTTTGGGTACGGGTGAGGGTTACGTTTAGGGTTAGGGTACGGGTTAGGTTTAGGGTTAAGTGAGGGTTTTTGTTAGGGTACAGGTAGGGTTAGAGTACGGGCTAGCGTTAGGTTTAGGGTTAGGGTTAGGGTTAGAGTGCGGGTTAGGGTTAGAGTTAATGTTAGGGTTAGGGTTAGTGTACGGATAGGGTTAGGGTTAGGGTTAGGGTTAGGGTACGGGTTTGATTTAGGTTTAAGGTACGGGATAGGGTTACGGTACTGGTTAAGTTTAGGGTTAGGTTTAGGTTTAGGTTATGGTTTAGTGTTAGGTTACGGGTTAGAGTTACGGTTAATGTTAGGGTTAGTGTTAGGGTATGGGTTAGGGTTAGGGTACGGGTAAGGGTTATGGTTAGGTTTAGGGTTAAGTTTAGGTTTAGGGTGTGGATTAGGCTTAGGGTTAGGGTTAGGTTTAAAACTATGGTATGGTTTAGGGTTACTGTTAGGGTTTGATTACGGGTGAGGGTTAGGTTTAGGGTACGAGATAGGGTTGGGTTCAGGTTAGATCAAGGGTTAGGTTTAGGTTTAGGGTACAGGTTAGGGTTAGGTTAGGTTTAGGGTTAGGGTTAGGGTATGGGTTATGTTTAGGGTACGGGTTGGGGTTAGGTTTAGAGTCAGGGTTAGAGTTACGGTTAGGATATGAGTTAGGGTTAGGGATAGGTTTAGGGTTGGGTTAGGGTTAGGGTTAGGTTTAGGGTACGGGTTAGGTTTAGGGTACGCGTTAGGGTTAGGGTCAGGTTTAGGGTTAGGTTACCAGTTAGGGTTAGGGTTAGGGTACGGGTTAGGGTTAGGTTTAGTGTTAGGGTTAGAGTACGGGTTAGGGTTAGTGTTAGGTTTAGGGAAAGGGTTAGGTTTAGGGTTAGGGTACGGGTTAGGTTTAGGGTTAGGTTTAGAGTACGGTTAGGGTTAGGGTTAGGGTTCAAGTACGAGTTAGGGTTAGTGTTAGGTTTAGGGAAATGGTTAGGTTTAGGGTTAGGGTACGGGTTAGGGTTATGTTACGGTTAAGGCTTATGGTTTGGGTTAGGGTTAGGGTTAACTTTAGGGTGCGGGTTAGGTTAGGGTTAGGGTTAGAGTACGGGTTTGGGTTAGTGTTAGGGTATGGGTTAGGTTTACCGTTTGGGTACAGGTTAGGGTAAGGGTTAGGTTAAGTTTAGGGTTAGGGGTTAGGGTTAGAGTTAGGGTTAGGCTACGGGTAGGGTTAGGGTACGGGTTAGGGTACGGTTAGTGTTCGGGTAGGGTTAGGGTATGCGTTAGGGTTAGAGATAGGGTTAGGGTTAGGGTTGGGGTTAGTGTTAGGGTTACATTACGGGTTAGAGTTAAGGTTAGGGTACGGGATAGGGTTAGTGTACGTGTTAGGTCAAGGCTTAGGGTTACGTTTAGTGTGCGGGATAGGGTTTGAGTTAGTGTACGTGTTAGGCTTAAGGGTTGGGTATGGGTTAGCGTTACGTTTAGGTTAGGGTACGAGTTAGGTTTAGGGTTAGGGTTAGGGTACGGTTTATGGTTAGGGTACGGGTTAGGATCAGGGTTAGGCTTATGTTTAGGGTTAGGGTGAGGGTTAGGGTGCGGGTTAGGGTTACTGTACGGGTAGGGTTAGGGTTAGGGTGAGTGTTAGGGTTAGAGTACGGTTATGGTTAGGGTTAGAGTTAGGGTTAGAGTACGGGTTATGGTTAGTGTTAGGGTTATTGTTAGGGTACGGGTTACGGTTAGGGTACGGGTTAGGGTTAGGGTTTGGGTTAGGGTTAGAGTACGGGGTAGGGTTAGTGTTAGGGTTAGTGTTAGGTTTAGGGTTAGGGTTAGGGTTAGCGTACGGGTTAAGTTTAGGGTAGGGTTAGGTTTAGGTTACGGGTTAGGGTTAGGTAACGGGTTAGGGTTAAGTTTAGTTGCGGGTTAAGATTAGGGTTAGGGTTAGGGTTAGGGTTAGGGTTAGGGTTAGGGTTAGGGTTATAGTACGGGTTAGGGTTAGAGTTAGGGTTAGGTTTAGGGTTAGAGTACGGGTTAGGGTTAGTGTTAGGGTTAGGTTTAGTTTTAGGGTTAGGGTTAGGGTTAGAGTTCAGGTTAGGGTCAGGTTTAGGGTTAGGGTTAGGGTTAGAGTATGGTTTAAGGTTAGTTTTAGGTTTAGGGTTAGGGTTAGTGTACGGATAGGGTACGGGTTAGGGTTAGGGTTAGGGTATGGGTTAGGGTTAGGTTTAGGGTACGCAATAGTGTTAGCGTACAGGTTAAGTTTAGGGTTAGGGTTAGGGTTAGGTTATGGTTTAGGGTTAGCGTACAGGTTAGGGTTAGTTATAGCTGAGGGTTAGGGTTAGGGTTAGGGTTAAGGTTAAGGTTAGGGTTAGGGGACGGGTCAGGGTTAGTGTTAGGTTTAGGTTTAGGGTGCGGGTTAGGGATAGGGTTAGGGTTAGGGTTAGAGTACGGGGTAGGGTTAGTGTTAGGTTTAGGGATAGGGTTAATGTACGGGTTAGGCTTAGGGTTATGTTTAGGGTTAGGTTACGGTTTAGGGTTAGGTTTAGGGTACGGTATAGGGTTAGCGTATGGGTTAAGTTTAAGGTTAGGGTTAGGTTTAGGTTACGGGTTAAGGTTAGGTTTATGTGCGGGTTAGGATTAGGGTGAGGGTTAGGTTATGGGTTAGGGTTAGGATTGGGGTTAGGGTACGGGTTAATTTTAGAGTTAGGGTACGGGTCAGTGTTACGGTTAAGTTTAGTGTTAGGGTTAGGGTATGTGTTAGGGTTAGGGTATGGGTAAGAGTTATGTTTAGGGTTAGGGTTAGGTTTAGGTTAAGGGTGTGGGTTAGGGTTTGGGTTAGGGTTAGCGCTAGGTATGGGTTATGGTTACTGTTAGTGTTTGGGTACGGGTTAGGGATAGGGTTAGGTTATGGGATAGGGTTGGGTACGGGTTAGGTCAAGGGTTAGGGTTAGGTTTAGGGTACTGGTTAGGTTTAGGGTTAGGATTACGTTTAGGGTTAGGGTATGGGTTAGGCTTAGGGTACGGGTTAGGGTAAGGGTTAGCGTCAGGGGTAGGGTTAGTTTACGGGTTAGGGTACGGGTTAGGGTTAGGTTTAGGGTTAGGGTATGGGTTAGGTTTAGGGTACTGGTTACGGTTAGGGTTAGGGTCAGTGTTAGGGTTAGGGTTAGGGTACGAATTAGGGTTAGGGTTCGGTTACGGGTTAGGGTTAGGGTTATGGTACGGGTTAGGGTTACAGTACGGGTTAGGGTTAGGGTGAGGTTTAGGGTTAGGGTAAGAGTACGGTTAGGGTTAGGTTTAGGGTTAGGGTTAGAGTACGGTTTTGGGTTAGTCTTAAGGTTAGGTTTAGGGTACGGTTAGGGTTAGGGTTATGGTACGGGTTAGGGTAACAGTACTGGTTAGGGTTAGGGTTAGGGTTAAGGTTAGGGTTAGGGTACGTGTTAGGGTTAGGGTTTGGGTTAGGGTTAGGGTTATGTTTAGGTTTAGGGTACGGGTTAGGTTTAGGGTTAGGGTAAGGGTTAGTGTTATGGTACGGGTTAGGTTTAGAGTACAGGTTAGGGGTAGGTTTAGGGTTAGGGTTGGTAAGGGTTAGTGTTAGGGTACGGGATATGGTTAGAGTACGGGTTAGGGTTAGGTTTAGGGTTAGGGTTAGGGTTAGAGTACGGGTTAGGATTAGTGTTAGGGTTACGGTTAGGTTTAGTGTACGGATAGGGTTAGGGTTTGGGTGAGGATTAGGGTACGTGTTAGGGTTAGGTTTAGGGTACCAGATAGGGTTAGTATACGGGTTAAGTTTAGGGTTAGGGTTAGGTTTAGGTTATGGGTTAGGGTTAGAGTACGGGTTACGGTTAGGTTTAGGTCCGGGTTAGTGTTAGGGTACGGTTTATGGTTAGTTTTAGGGTCAGGGTTCGGGTTAGGGATAAGGTTATGGTACGGGTTAGGGTTAGGGTTGGGGTTAGGGTATGGGTTAGTTTAGAGTTAGGGTACGGGTTAGAGTTATGGCTAAGTTTAGGGTTAGTGTTAGGGTATGGATTAGGGTTAGGGTACGGGATAGGGTTAGTGTTAGGGTCAGGGTTAGGGTTAGGTTTGAGGTTCGGGTTAGGGTTAGGTTTAGGGTTAGCGCTAGGGTATGTGTTAGGGTTACTGTTAGGGTTTGGGTACAGGTTAGGGTTAGGGTAAGGGTACGTGATAGTTTTGGGTACGGGTTAGGTCAAGGGTTAGGTTTATGGTACGGGTTAGGGTTAGGGTTAGGTTTAGGGTTAGGGTTAGGGTATGGGTTAGGCTTAGGATACGGGGTAGGGTTAGGGTTAGGGACAGGGTTAGGATTAGGGTTAGGGTTAGGGTATGGTTTAGGGTTAGGTTTAGGGTACTGCTTAGGGTTAGGATTAGGGTTAGGTTACGGGTTAGGTTTAGGGTACTGCTTAGGGTTAGGATTAGGGTTAGGTTACGGGTTAGGTTTAGGGTACGGGTTAGGGTTAGGATTATGGTAAGGGTTAGGTTTAGGGTACGGGTTAGGGTTAGGGTTATGGTCAGGGTTAGGGTTAGGGTACGAGTTACGGTTAGGGTTAGGGTACGGGTTAGGTTTAGGGTTATGGTTCGGGTTAGGTTTACAGTACGGGTTAGGGTTATGGTGAGGCTTAGGGTTAAGGTTAGAGTACGGTTAGGGTTAGGGTTAGGGTTAGAGTACGGGTTAGGGTTAGTTTTAGTTTTAGGGTAAGGTTAGGGTTAGGGTAGGGTTAGGGTTAGAGTATGGGGTAGGGTTAGTGTTAGGATTAGGGTTAATGTACGGGTTAGGCTTTGGGTGAGGTTCTGGTTAGGATACGGGTTAGGGTTAGGTTTAGGGTATGGGATAGGGTTAGCGAACGGGTTAAGTTTAGGGTTTGGTTCGGTTTAGGTTACGGTTTAGGGTTAGGGTAAGTGTTAGGTTTAGGTTATGGTGCGGGTTAGGGTTAGGGTTAGGGTCAGGGTTAGGTTAGGGTTAGGGTATGACTTAGGGTTAGGTTTAGGGTTCGGTTTAGGGTTAGGGTTATGGTACGGGTTTGGGTGACAGTACGGTTTAGGGTTAGGGTGAGGGTTAGGTTTAGGGTTAGGGTTAGGGTACGTGTTAGGGTTAGGGTTTGGGTACGGGTTAGGTTTACGTTTAGGTTTAGGGTACGGGTTAGGGTATGGGTTAGGGTCAGGTTTAGGGTTAGGGTTAGGGTACGAATTAGGGATAGGTTTAGGTTTAAGGTACGGGTTAGGGTTAGGGTTTGGGTACGAATTAGGTTTAGGGTACGGGTTAGGGTTAGGATCAGGTTTAGCGTTAAAGTACGAGTTAGGGTTAGGGTTAGGGTATGGGTTAGGGTTAGGGTTATGTTACGGGTTACGGTTACAGTACTGGTTAGGGTTAGGGTGAGGTTAGGGTTAGGGTTAGAGTACACTTAGGGGTAGGGTTAGGGTTAGGGTTAGGGTACGGGTAGGGTTTGTGTTAGGGTTAGGGAAAGGGTTAGGGTTAGGGTTAGGGTACGGGATAGTGTTAGGTTTAGGGTTAGGGTTAGAGTACGGGGTACAGTTAGTGTTAGTGTTAGGGTTAGGGTTAATGTACGGGTTAGGCTTAGGGTTAGGTTTAGGGTTAGGTTAGGGGTTAGGGTTAGGTTTAGTGTACAGGATAGGGTTAGCGTACGGGTTAAATTTCGGGTTAGGGTTGGGGTTAGGTTACGGATTAGGGTTAGAGTACGGGTTAGGGTTAGGTTTAGGGTGCGGGTTTGAGTTAGGATTAGGGTTAGTGTACGGGTTAGGGTTAGGTTTAGGGTAAGGTTTAGGGTTAGTGTTAGTGTTAGGTTATGGATTTGGGTTAGGGTTGGGGTTAGGGTACAGGTTAGTTTTAGGGTTAGGGTACGGGTTAGGGTTACGGTTAAAGTTAGGGATAGGTTTAGGGTGTGGGTTAGGGTACGGTTAAGGGTTACGTTTAGGGTTAGGATTAGGGTTAAGTTTAGGGTGCGGTTTAGGGTTAGTTTTAGGGTTAGGGTTAGGGTTTGAGTACGGGTTTGGGTTAGTATTAGGGTACGGGTTAGGTTTACCGTTTGGGTACTGTTTAGGTTAATGGTTAGGGTTAGGTTTAGGGTTAGGGATTAGTGTTAGAGTTAGGGTTAGGCTACGGGATAGGGTTAGAGTCAGGTTAGGGTTAGGGTTAGGGTTAGAGTTAGGGATATAGTACAGGTTAGGGTTAGAGTTAGGGTTAGGATTAGGGTTAGAGTACGGGTTAGGGTTAGTGTTAGGGTTAGGGTTAGTGTTAGGGTACGGGTTAGTGTTAGAGTTCGGGTTAGGGTGAGGTTTAGCGTTAGGGTTAGGGTTAGAGTACGGTTTAGGGTTAGTGTTAGATTTAGGGTTAGGATTAGGGTTAGTATACGGATAGGGTTAGGGTTAGCTTTAGGGTTAGGGTACGGGTTAGGGTTAGGTTTAGGGTACGGGATAGGGTTAGCGTACGGGTTAAGTTTAGGGTTAGGGTTAGGTTTAGGTTATGGGTTAGGGTTAGGGTAAGGGTTAGGGTTAGGTATAGATGAGGGTTAGGGTTAGGGTTAGGGTTAGGGTACGGGTTAGGGTTAGGTTTGGGGTTAGGGTACGGGTTAGTTTTACGGTTAAGTTATGTGTCAGGGTTACGGTTAAGGTTAGGGTAGGGTTAGGGTATGTGTTAGAGTTAGGGTATGGGTAAGGGTTATGGTTAGGGTTAGGGTTAGGTTTAGGTTTAGGGTGCGGGTTAGGTTTAGGGTTAGGGTTAGGATTAGCGCTAGGGTATGGGTTAGGGTTACTGTTAGGGTTTGGGTACGGGTTAGGGTTAGGGTTAGGTTACAGGATAGGGTTGGGTACGGGTTAGTTCAAGGGATAGGTTTAGGTTTAGTGTACGGGTTAGGGTTAGGGATGGATTAGGGTTAGGGTTATGGTATGGGTTAGTCTTAGGGTACGGGTTAGGGTTAGGGTAGGGTCAGGGCTGGGTTAGGGTTAGGGGTATGGTACGGGTTAGGTTTACTGTATGGGTTAGGGTTAGGTTTAGGGTTAGGATTAGGGTTAGGGTTATAGTCCGGGTTAGGGTTAAGTTTAGAGTACGGGTTAGGGTTAGTGTTAGTGTTAGGGTTAGTGTTAGGGTTAGTGTATGGATAGGGTTAGGATTAGGGTTAGGGTACGGGTTAGGGTTAGGGTTAGGGTTCGTGTTAGGGTTAGTGTACGGGTTAGGGTTAGGGATAATATTAGGTTTTAGGGTTAGTGATAGGGTTATGGTACGGGTTAGGGTTAAGGTTTCGGTACGGGATACGTTTAGTTTACGTGTTAGGTCTAGGGTTAGTGTTAGGTTTAGTGTGCGGGTTAAGCTTAGGGTTAGGGTTAGGGTACGTGTTAGGGTTAGGGTTTGGGTACAGGTTAGGGTTACGTTTAGGGTTAGGGTACGTGTTAGTTTTAGGGTTAGGGTAAGGGTTAGTGTTAGGGTACGGGTTAGGGTTAGAGTATGGGTTCGGGTTAGGTTTAGGGTTAGGGTTAGGGTTAGAGTACCGTTTAGGGTTAGTGTTAGTGTTAGGGTTAGGGTTAGTGTTGGATAGGGTTAGTGTTAGGGTTAGGGTTAGGGTATTAGTTAGGGTTCGGTTAGGGTACGGGATAGGGTTAGTGTACGCGTTATGTTTAGGGTTAGGGTTAGGTTTAGGTTATGGGTTAGGGTTAGGGTTCGGGTTAGGGTTAGGTTTAGGTGCGGGTTAGAGTTAGGGTATGGGTTATGGTTAGGTTTAGGGTCAGGGTTAGGGTTAGGGATAGGGTTATGGTACGGGTTAGGTTTAGGGTTGGGGTTAGGGTACGAGTTAATTTTAGGGTTAGGGTACGGGTTAGGGTTACGGTTAAGGTTAGGGTTAGTGTTAGGGTATGGGTTAGGATTAGGGTACGGTTAGGATTAGGGTTAGTGTTAGGGTTAATGTGGGTTAGGTTTTCGGTTAAATTTAGCGTTAGGATACTGTTTAGGATTAGGTTCAGGTTTCGGGATAGGGTTAGCGTACGGGTTAACTTTAGGGTTAGGGTTAGGTTTAGGGGTAGGGTTATGTTTAGGTTTAAAGTACGGGGTAGGGATAGTGTTAGGGTTAGGGTTAATGTACGGGTTAGGCTTAGGGTTAGATTTAGGATTAGGATACGGTTTAGGGTTAGGTTCAGGGTACGGGATAGGGTTAGCCTACGGGTTAACTTTAGGGTTAGGGTTAGGTTTAGGTTACGGGTTAGGGTTAGGGTATGGGTTAGGGTTAGGTTTAGGGTCCCGGTTAGGGTTAGGGTTAGTGTAAGGGTTAGGGTTAGGTTTAGGGTCAGGGTTAGGGTTAGGGTTAGTGTTAGAGTATGGGTTAGGGTTAGGGTTGGGGTTAAGGTACGGGGTAGTTTTAGGTTTAGGGTACAGGATAGGGTTATGTTTAAGGTTAGGGTTAGGATTAGGATATGGGTTAGGTTTAGGTTACGGTTAAGGCTTAGGGTTTGGGTTAGGGTTAGGGTTAAGTTTAAGGTGCGGGTTAGGGTTAGGGTTAGAGAACGGTTTTGGGTTCGGGTTAGCGTACGGGTTAGTTTTACCATTTGGGTACGGGTTAGGGTAAGGTTTAGGGTTATGGTTAGAGGTTAGGATTAGAGTTAGGGTTAGGCTACGGTTAGGGTTAGGGTACGGGTTAGGGTTCGGGTTAGGGTTAGTGTACAGCTTAGGGTTAGGGTTAGGGTTAGTGTTAGTGTTAGGGTTACAGTACGGGTTAAGTTTAAGGGTTCGGTACGGGATACGTTTAGTTTATGTGTTAGGTCTAGGGTTAGGGTTAGGTTTAGTGTGCGGGTTTGGGTTAGGTTTAGGGTTAGAGTACGTGTTAGGGTTAGGGTTTGGGTACGGGTTAGGGTTACGTTTAGAGTTAGGAGATGGGTTAGGTTTGTGGTTAGTGTAAGGGTTAGTGTTAGGGTACGGGTTAGGGTTAGAGTACGGGTTAGGGTTAGGTTTAGGGTTAGATTACTGGTTAGGGTAGTGTTAGGTTTAGGGTTATGGTTAATGTACGGATAGGGTTAGAGTTAGGGTTAGGGTTATGGTACGGGTTAGGGTTAGGTTTAGGGTACGGGATAGGGTTAGTGTACGCATTAATTTTAGGGTTAGGGTTAGGTTTATGGTCAGTGTTAGAGTTAGGTTTAGTGTTAGAGTACGGGTTAGGGTTAGGGTTGTGGTTAGGGTACGGATTAGTTTTAGGGTTAGGGTACAGGTTAGGGTTATGTTTAAGGTTAGTGTTTGGGTTTGGGTATGGGTTAGGGTTAGGTTAGGGTTAAGGGTTATGTTTTGGGTTAGGGTAAGGTTAAGTTTAAGGTGCGGGTTAGGGTTAGGGTTAGGGTTAGAGTACGGGTTTGGGTTAGTGTTAGGTTACGGGTTAGGTTTACCATTTGGGTACGGGTTACGGTAAGGGTTAGGGTTAGGTTTAGGGTTAGGGGTTAGGGTTAGAGTTAGGGTTAGGCTACGGGTAGGGTTAGGGTACGGGTTAGGGTTAGTGTTAGGGTTACGGTACGGGTTAGGTTTAAGTTTTCGGTATGGGATAGGTTTAGTTTACGTGTTAGGTCTAGGGTTAGGGTTAGGTTTAGTGTGCAGGTTAGGGTTAGGGTACGTTTTAGGGTTAGGGTTTGGGTACGTGTTAGGGTTACGTTTAGGGTTAGGGTACGGGTTAGGTTTAGGGTTAGGGTAAGGGTTAGTGTTAGGGTACGGGTTAGGGTTAAAATACGGGTTAGGGTTAGGTTTAGGGTTAGGTTTAGGGTTAGAGTACTGTTTAGGGTTAGTGTTAGGGTTAGCGTTAGTGTTAGTGTATGGATAGGGTTAGAGTTAGGGTTAGGGTTAGGGTACGGGTTAGGGTTAGGTTTAGGTTATGGGATAGGTTTAGTGTACGCATTATGTTTAGGGATAGGTTTAGGTTTAGGTTACGGGTTAGGGTTAGGGTTGGGTTAGGGTTAGGTTTAGGTGCGGGTTAGGGTTAGGGTACGGGTTATGGTTAGGTATAGGTTCAGGGTTAGGGTTAGGGATAGGGTTATGGTACGGGTTAGGGTTAGGGTTGGGGTTAGGGTACGGGTTAGTTTTAGGGTTAGGGTACGTGTTAGGGTTACGGTTTAGGTTAGGGTTAGTGCTAGGGTATGGGTTAGTGTTAGGGTACAGGTTAGGGTTATGGTTAGGGTTAGGGTTAGGTTTAGGTTTAGGGTGCGGGTTTGGCTTAGAGTTAGGGTTCGGTTAGCCCTAGGGTATGGGTTAGGGTTACTGTTAGGGTTTGAGTACGGGTTAGGTTTAGGGTAAGTGTACGTGATAGGGTTGGGTACGGGTTACGTCAAGGGTTAGGGTTAGGTTTAGGGTACGGGTTAGGGTTAGGCTTAGGTTTAGTGTTAGGGTTAGGTTATGGGTTAGGTTTAGTGTACAGGTTAGTTTTAGGGTTACGGTCTGGGTTAGGGTTAGGGTTAGGGTTAGTGTTAGAAGACGGGTTAGGGTTAGGGTATGGGTACGGGTTAGGGTTAGTGTTAGTGTACGGGTTAGGTTTAGGTTACGGGTTAGGTTTAGGGTTAGGGTCAGGTTTAGGTTTAGAGTACGAGTTAGGGTTAAGGATAGGGTACGGGATAGGGTTAGGATTATGTTACGGGTTAGGGTTACAGTACGGGTTAGGGTTAGGGTGAGGGTTAGTGTAGGGTTAGAGTACGGTTAGGGTTAGGGTTAGGGTTAGGGTTAGTGTTAGGGTTAGGGAAAGGTTTAGGGTTAGGTTTAGGGTACGTTTTAGGGTTAGGATTAGTGTTAGGGTTAGGGTTAGAGTATGGGGTAGTGTTAGTGTTAGGGTTAGGGTTAGGGTTAATGTACGGGTTAGGGTTAGGTTTAGGGAGCGGGTTAGTGTTAGGGTTAGGGTTTGTGTACAGGTTAGGGTTAGGTTTAAGGAGCGGGTTAGTGTTAGGTTTAGGGTTAGTGTACGGGTTAGGGTTAGGTTTAGGGTCAGGGTTAGGGTTAGGGTTAGTGTTAGGGTATGGGTTAGGGTTAGGGTTGGGGTTAGGGTACGGGTTAGTTTTAGGGTTAGGGTATGGGTTAGGGTTACGGTTTAACTTAGGGATAGGGTTAGGGTGTAGTTTAGGTTTAGGGTACGGTTAAGGGTTACGGTTAGGGTTAGCGTTAGGGTTAGAGTACCGGTTAGGGTTAGTGTTAGTGTTAGGGTTAGGGTTAGTGTTGGATAGGGTTAGTGTTAGGGTTAGGGTTAGGGTATTATTTAGGGTTCGGTTAGGGTACGGGATAGGGTTAGTGTACGCGTTATGTTTAGGGTTAGGGTTAGGTTTAGGTTATGGGTTAGGGTTAGGGTTCGGGTTAGGGTTAGGTTTAGGTGCGGGTTAGAGTTAGGGTATGGGTTATGGTTAGGTTTAGGGTCAGGGTTAGGGTTAGGGATAGGGTTATGGTACGGGTTAGGTTTAGGGTTGGGGTTAGGGTACGAGTTAATTTTAGGGTTAGGGTACGGGTTAGGGTTACGGTTAAGGTTAGGGTTAGTGTTAGGGTATGGGTTAGGATTAGGGTACGGTTAGGATTAGGGTTAGTGTTAGGGTTAATGTGGGTTAGGTTTTCGGTTAAATTTAGCGTTAGGATACTGTTTAGGATTAGGTTCAGGTTTCGGGATAGGGTTAGCGTACGGGTTAACTTTAGGGTTAGGGTTAGGTTTAGGGGTAGGGTTATGTTTAGGTTTAAAGTACGGGGTAGGGATAGTGTTAGGGTTAGGGTTAATGTACGGGTTAGGCTTAGGGTTAGATTTAGGATTAGGATACGGTTTAGGGTTAGGTTCAGGGTACGGGATAGGGTTAGCCTACGGGTTAACTTTAGGGTTAGGGTTAGGTTTAGGTTACGGGTTAGGGTTAGGGTATGGGTTAGGGTTAGGTTTAGGGTCCCGGTTAGGGTTAGGGTTAGTGTTAGAGTACGGGTTAGGGTTAGGGTTGGGGTTAAGGTACGGGGTAGTTTTAGGTTTAGGGTACAGGATAGGGTTATGTTTAAGGTTAGGGTTAGGATTAGGATATGGGTTAGGTTTAGGTTACGGTTAAGGCTTAGGGTTTGGGTTAGGGTTAGGGTTAAGTTTAAGGTGCGGGTTAGGGTTAGGGTTAGAGAACGGTTTTGGGTTCGGGTTAGCGTACGGGTTAGGTTTACCATTTGGGTACGGGTTAGGGTAAGGTTTAGGGTTATGGTTAGAGGTTAGGATTAGAGTTAGGGTTAGGCTACGGTTAGGGTTAGGGTACGGGTTAGGGTTCGGGTTAGGGTTAGTGTACAGCTTAGGGTTAGGGTTAGGGTTAGTGTTAGTGTTAGGGTTACAGTACGGGTTAAGTTTAAGGGTTCGGTACGGGATACGTTTAGTTTATGTGTTAGGTCTAGGGTTAGGGTTAGGTTTAGTGTGCGGGTTTGGGTTAGGTTTAGGGTTAGAGTACGTGTTAGGGTTAGGGTTTGGGTACAGGTTAGGGTTACGTTTAGAGTTAGGAGATGGGTTAGGTTTATGGTTAGTGTAAGGGTTAGTGTTAGGGTACGGGTTAGGGTTAGATTACGGGTTAGGGTTAGGTTTAGGGTTAGATTACTGGTTAGGGTAGTGTTAGGTTTAGGGTTATGGTTAATGTACGGATAGGGTTAGAGTTAGGGTTAGGGTTATGGTACGGGTTAGGGTTAGGTTTAGGGTACGGGATAGGGTTAGTGTACGCATTAATTTTAGGGTTAGGGTTAGGTTTATGGTCAGTGTTAGAGTTAGGTTTAGTGTTAGAGTACGGGTTAGGGTTAGGGTTGTGGTTAGGGTACGGATTAGTTTTAGGGTTAGGGTACAGGTTAGGGTTATGTTTAAGGTTAGTGTTTGGGTTTGGGTATGGGTTAGGGTTAGGTTAGGGTTAAGGGTTATGTTTTGGGTTAGGGTAAGGTTAAGTTTAAGGTGCGGGTTAGGGTTAGGGTTAGGGTTAGAGTACGGGTTTGGGTTAGTGTTAGGTTACGGGTTAGGTTTACCATTTGGGTACGGGTTACGGTAAGGGTTAGGGTTAGGTTTAGGGTTAGGGGTTAGGGTTAGAGTTAGGGTTAGGCTACGGGTAGGGTTAGGGTACGGGTTAGGGTTAGTGTTAGGGTTACGGTACGGGTTAGGTTTAAGTTTTCGGTATGGGATAGGTTTAGTTTACGTGTTAGGTCTAGGGTTAGGGTTAGGTTTAGTGTGCAGGTTAGGGTTAGGGTACGTTTTAGGGTTAGGGTTTGGGTACGTGTTAGGGTTACGTTTAGGGTTAGGGTACGGGTTAGGTTTAGGGTTAGGGTAAGGGTTAGTGTTAGGGTACGGGTTAGGGTTAAAATACGGGTTAGGGTTAGGTTTAGGGTTAGGTTTAGGGTTAGAGTACTGTTTAGGGTTAGTGTTAGGGTTAGCGTTAGTGTTAGTGTATGGATAGGGTTAGAGTTAGGGTTAGGGTTAGGGTACGGGTTAGGGTTAGGTTTAGGTTATGGGATAGGTTTAGTGTACGCATTATGTTTAGGGATAGGTTTAGGTTTAGGTTACGGGTTAGGGTTAGGGTTGGGTTAGGGTTAGGTTTAGGTGCGGGTTAGGGTTAGGGTACGGGTTATGGTTAGGTATAGGTTCAGGGTTAGGGTTAGGGATAGGGTTATGGTACGGGTTAGGGTTAGGGTTGGGGTTAGGGTACGGGTTAGTTTTAGGCTTAGGGTACGTGTTAGGGTTACGGTTTAGGTTAGGGTTAGTGCTAGGGTATGGGTTAGTGTTAGGGTACAGGTTAGGGTTATGGTTAGGGTTAGGGTTAGGTTTAGGTTTAGGGTGCGGGTTTGGCTTAGAGTTAGGGTTCGGTTAGCCCTAGGGTATGGGTTAGGGTTACTGTTAGGGTTTGAGTACGGGTTAGGTTTAGGGTAAGTGTACGTGATAGGGTTGGGTACGGGTTACGTCAAGGGTTAGGGTTAGGTTTAGGGTACGGGTTAGGGTTAGGCTTAGGTTTAGTGTTAGGGTTAGGTTATGGGTTAGGTTTAGTGTACAGGTTAGTTTTAGGGTTACGGTCTGGGTTAGGGTTAGGGTTAGGGTTAGTGTTAGAAGACGGGTTAGGGTTAGGGGATGGGTACGGGTTAGGGTTAGTGTTAGTGTACGGGTTAGGTTTAGGTTACGGGTTAGGTTTAGGGTTAGGGTCAGGTTTAGGTTTAGAGTACGAGTTAGGGTTAAGGATAGGGTACGGGATAGGGTTAGGATTATGTTACGGGTTAGGGTTACAGTACGGGTTAGGGTTAGCGTGAGGGTTAGTGTAGGGTTAGAGTACGGTTAGGGTTAGGGTTAGGGTTAGGGTTAGTGTTAGGGTTAGGGAAAGGTTTAGGGTTAGGTTTAGGGTACGTTTTAGGGTTAGGATTAGTGTTAGGGTTAGGGTTAGAGTATGGGGTAGTGTTAGTGTTAGGGTTAGGGTTAGGGTTAATGTACGGGTTAGGGTTAGGTTTAGGGAGCGGGTTAGTGTTAGGGTTAGGGTTTGTGTACAGGTTAGGGTTAGGTTTAAGGAGCGGGTTAGTGTTAGGTTTAGGGTTAGTGTACGGGTTAGGGTTAGGTTTAGGGTCAGGGTTAGGGTTAGGGCTAGTGTTAGGGTATGGGTTAGGGTTAGGGTTGGGGTTAGGGTACGGGTTAGTTTTAGGGTTAGGGTATGGGTTAGGGTTACGGTTTAACTTAGGGATAGGGTTAGGGTGTAGTTTAGGTTTAGGGTACGGTTAAGAGTTACGGTTAGGGTTAGGGTTAGGGTTAAGTTTAGGGTGCGGTTTAGGTTTAAGGTTAGGGTTAGGGTTAGGTTTAGAGTACGGGTTTGGGTTAGTGTTAGGGTGCGGGTTAGGTTTACCGTTTGGGTACGGGTTAGGTTAAGGGTTAGTATTAGGGTTAGGGTTATGGGTTAGGGTTAGAGTTAGGGTTAGGCTACGGGATAGGGTTAGAGTACTGGTTAGCATTAGGGTTAGGGTTAGGGTTATAGTACGGGTTAGGGTTAGAGTTAGGGTTATTTTTCGGGTTAGAGTACGGGTTTGTGTTAATGTTAGTGTTAGGTTTAGGGTTAGTGTTAGGGTACGGGTTAGGGTTAGAGTTCGGGTTAGGGTTAGGTTTAGGGTTAGGGTTAGGGTTAGAGTACAGTTTAGTGTTAGTGTTAGGTTTAGGATTAGGGTTAGGGTTAGTGTACGTATAGGTTAGGGTTAGGGTTAGGTTTAGGGTACGAGTTAGGGTTAGGTTTAGTGTATGGGATAGGGTTAGTGTATGGGTTAACTTTAGGGTTAGGGTTAGGTTTGGGTTACAGGTTAGGGTTAGGGTATGGGTTAGGTTTAGGGTTAGGGTAAGGGTTAGTGTTAGGGTAAGGGTTAGGGTTAGAGTACGGGTTAGGGTTAGGGTTAGGGTTAGTGTACGGATAGGGTTAGGGTTAGGATTAGGGTACGGGTTAGGTTTAGTGTACGGGTTAAGGTTAGGGTTAGGGTTAGGGTTAGGTTTAGTGTTAGGGTTACAGTACGGGTTAGGGTTAAGTTTACGGTACGGGATAGGGTTAGTGTACGTGTTAGGTCTAGGGTTAGTGTTAGTTTTAGTGTGCTGGTAAGGGTTAGGGTTAGGGTTAGGGTTAGGGTACATGTTAGTGATAGGGTACGGGTTAGGGTTAGGTTTAGGGTTAGGGTTAGGGTTAAAGTATGGGGTAGGGTTAGTGTTAGGGTTTGGGTTAGGGTTAATGTACGGGTTAGTCTTAGGGTTAGGTTACGGGTTAGTAGACGGGTTAGGGTTAGGTTGAGGGTACGGGATAGGGTTTGCATACTGGTTAAGTTTAGGGTTAGGGTTAAGTTTAGGTTATGGGTTAGGGTTAGGGTATGGGTTAGGGTTAGGTATAGGTGAGGGTTAGGGTTAGGGTTAGTGTTTGGGTTCGGGTACGGGTTATGGTTAGGGTTGGGTTTAGGGTACGTGTAAAGTTTAGGGTTAGGGTACGGGTCAGGGTTACGGTTAAGGTTTGGGTTACAATTAGGGTATTTGTTAGGGTTAGGGTACGGGTAAGGGTTATGGTTAGGGTTAGGTTTAGGTTTAGGGTGCGGGTTAGGGTTAGTGTTAGGGATAGCGCTATGATATGGGTTAGGGTTACTGTTAGGGTTTGGGTACGGTTTAGGGATAGGGTAAGGTTACGGGATAGGTTTGGGTACTGGTTAGTTCAATGGATAAGGTTAGGTTTAGGGTACGGGTTAGGGTTAGGGACAGTTTAGGTTAGGGTTAGGGTATGAGTTAGGATTAGGGTACGGGTTAGGTTTAGGGTTATGGTCAGGGTTAGGGTTAGGGTTAGGGTTAGGGTACGTTTTAGGTTTAGTGTTAGGGCTAGGGTTAGGTTTAGGGTCAGGGTTAGGGTCAGGGTTAGTGTTAGGGTACGGGTTAGGGTTAGGGTTGGGGTTAGGGTACGAGTTAAGATACAGTTTAGGGTATGTGTCAGGGTTAGTGTTAGGGTTAGTGTTAGGGTATGGGTTAGGGTTAGGGTTGTGGTTAGGATACGGCTTAGGGTACGGGTTAGGGTTAGTGTTAGTGATAGGTTAGGGTCAGGGTTATGGTTAGTGTTAGCGTTAGGGTACGGGTTCGGGTTAGGGTTAGGGTTAGGGTTAGGGTACGGGTTAGGGTTAGTGTAAGGTTTAGGGTTAGGTTTAGGGTCAGGGTTAGGGTTAGGGTTAGTGTTAGGGTATGGGTTAGTGTTAGGTTTGGGGTTAGGGTTACGGTTAAGGTTAGGTTTAGGGTTAAGGTATGGGTTGGGGTTAGGTTACGGTTAAGGGTTATGGTTTGGGTTAGGGTTAGGGTTAAGCATGGGGTGCAGGTTAGGGTTAGGGTTAGGGTTAGAGTACGTGTTTGGGTTCTTGTTAGGGTACGGGTTAGGTTAACCTTTTGGGTACGGGTTAGGGTAAGGGTTAGGGTTAGGGGTTAGGGTTAGAGTTAGGGTTAGGCTACGGGTAGGGTTAGGGTATGGGTTAGGGTTAGAGTTAGGGTTCAGATTAGAGTTAGTGTACGGTTTTGGGTTAGGGTTAGGGTTAGGGTTAGTGTTAGGGTTACAGTACGGGTTAAGGTTAAGGGTTCGGTACGGGTTACGTTCAGTTTACGTGTTAGGTCTAGGCTTAGGGTTAGGTTTAGTGTGTGGGTTAGGGTTAGGTTTAGGGTTAGGGTACGTGTTAGGGTTAGGGTTTGGGTACGGGTTAGGGTTACGTTTAGGGTTATGGTATGGGTTAGGTTGAGGGTTAGGGTAAGGGTTGGTGTTACGGTACGTCTTAGGGTTAGAATACGGGTTAGGGTTAGGTTTAGGGTTAGATTACTGGTTAGGGTAGTGTTAGGTTTAGGGTTATGGTTAATATACGGATAGGGTTAAAGTTAGGGTTAGGGTTAGGGTTAGGGTACGGGTTAGGGTTAGGTTTAGGGTACGGGATAGTCTTAGTTTCCGCGTTAATTTTAGGGTTAGGGTTAGGTTTATGTGATGGGTTAGGGTTAGGGAATGATTAAGGGTATGTGTAGGTGTGGGTTAGATTTAGGGTTAGGGTTAGGGTTAGGGTTTGGTTTAGGGTTAGGTTTAGGGTCAGGGTTAGGTTTAGGGATAGGGTTATGGTACGGGTTAGGGTTAGGACTGGGGTTAGGGTACAGGTTAGTTTTAGGGTTAGGGTATGGGTCAGGGTTACGGTTAATGTTATGGTTAGGGTTAGGGGATGGGTTAGGTTTAGGGTACGGATAAGGGTTATGGTTAGGGTTAGGGTTAGGTTTAGGTTTAGGGTGCGGGTTAGGGTTAGGGCTCGGGTTAGTGCTAGGTTATGGTTTAGGGTTACTGTTACGGTTTGGATACGGGTTAGGGTTAGGTATAGGTTACGGGATAGGGTTGGGTAAGGGTTAGGTCAACGGTTAGGGTTAGGTTTCGGGTACGGGTTAGGGTTAGGGTTAGGTTTGGGTTAGTGTTAGGGTATGGGTTAGGCTTAGAGTACGGGTTAGGGTAAAGGTTAGGGTCAAGGTTAGGGTTAGGGTTAGGGTACGGGTTAGGTTTAGGGTACGGGTTACGGTTAGGGTTAGGGATAGGGTATGAGTTAGGGTTAGGGTTAGGTTTAGGGTACGGGTTTGGGATAGGATTAGGGTTAGGGTACGGGTTAGGTTTAGTGTACGGGTTACGGTTAGAGTTAGGGTCAGGTTTAGGGTTAGGGTTAGGGTACAAGGTAGGGTTAGGGTTAGGATATGGGTTAGGGTTAGCGTTATGGTACGGGTTAGGGTTACAGTACGGGTTAGGGTTAGGGTGAGGGTTAGGGTTAGAGTATGGTTAGGGTTAGGGTTAGGGTTAGAGTATGGGTCAGGTTTAGTGTTAGGTTTGGTTTAGGGTTAGGGTTAGTGTACGGGTTAGGGTTAGGTTCAGGGTACGGAATAGGGTTAGCGTACGGGTTAAGTTTAGGGTTAGGGTTAGGTTTAGGTTACGGGTTAGGGTTAGGGTACGGGTTACGTTTAGGTTTAGGGTGCGGGTTAGGGTTAGGGTTAGGGTTAGTGTAAGGGTTAGGGTTAGGTTTAGGGTCAGGGTTAGGGTTAGGGCTAGTTTTAGGGTACGCGTTAGTGTTAGGTTTAGGGAAAGGGTTAGTTTTAGGGTTAGGTTACGGGTTAGGGTTAGGGTTAGAATACGGGGTAGGGTTAGTGTTAGGGTTAGGGTTAATGTACGGGTTAGGCTTAGGGTTAGGTTTAGGGTTAGGTTACGGGTTAGGGTTAGGTTTAGGTTACGGGATAGAGTTAGTGTACGGGTTATGTTTAGGGTTAGGATTAGGTACGGGTTAGGGTTAGGTTTAGGGTTCAGGTTAGGGTTAGGGTTAGGGTTAATGTACGGGTTAGGGTTAGGTTGATGGTCAGGGTTAGGGTTAGCGTTAGTGTTAGGGTATGGGTTAGGGTTAGGGTTGGGGTTAGGGTACGGGTTAGTTTTATCGTTAGGGTACGGGTTAGGGTTACTGTTAAAGATAGGTTTAGAGTTAGGGTGTGGGTTAGGGTAAGGGTATGGTTAAGGGTTATGGTTAGGGTTAGGGTTAGGGTTAAGTTTAGGGTGTGTTTTAGGGTTCGGGTTAGGGTTAGTGTTAGGGTTAGAGTACGGGTTTGGGTTAGTGTTAGGGTATGGGTTAGGTATACCGTTTGGGTACGGGTTAGGGTAAGGGTTAGGGTTAGGGTTAGGGTACGGGTTAGGTTTAGGTTACGGGATAGGGTTAGGGTTAGGGTCAGGTTTAGGGTTAGAGTACGAGTTAGGGTTAGGGATAGGGTACAGGATAGGGTTAGGATTATGTTACGGGTTAGGTTTACGGTACGGGTTAGGGTTAGGGTGAGGGTTAGTGTAGGGTTAGAGTACGGTTAGGGTTAGGGTTAGATTACGGGTTAGGGTTAGTGTTAGGGTTAGAGTACGGGTTTGGGTTAATGTTAGGGTACGGTTTAGGTATACCGTTTGGTTACGGGTTAGGGTAAGGGTTAGGGTTAGTGTTAGGTTTAGGGGTTAGGGTTAGAGTTAGGTTTAGGCTACGGGATAGTGTTAGAGTACAGGTTAGGGTTAGGGTTAGGGTAAGGGTGAGGGTTAGGGTTATAGTACGGGTTAGGGTCAGAGTTAGGGTTAGGTTTAGGGTTAGAGTACGGGTTAGGGTTAGTGTGAGGGTTAGGGTTAGTATTAGGGTACGGGTTAGGGTTAGGTTTAGTGTACGAATTGGGTTAGGGTTAGGGTTAGGGTTAGGCTTAGGGTATGGGTTAGGGTTAGGTTTAGGTTATGGGCTAGGATTAGCGTACGGTTAAGTTTAGGTTTAGGGTTAGGTTTAGGTTACGGGTTAGGGTTACGGTACGTGTTAGGGTCAGGTTTAGTTGAGGGTTAGGTTTAGGGTTAGGGTTAGGGTTAGGGTACGGGTTAGGGTTAGGTTTAGGTGCGGGTTAGGGTTATGGTTAGGGTTAAGTTTAGAGTTAGGGTTCGGTTTATGGTTAGGTTTCGGGTCAGGGTTAGGGTTAGGGATAGGGTTATGGTACGGGTTAGGTTTAGGGTTGGGGTTAGGGTACGGGTCAGGGTTACAGTTAAGTTTAGGGTTAGGTTTAGGGTATGGGTTAGGGTTAGGTTACGGGTAAGTGTTATGGTTAGGGTTAGGGTTAGGTTTAGGTTTAGGGTGCGGTTTAGGGTTAGGGTTATGTTTAGTGCTACGGTATGGGTTAGGGTTACTGTTAGGGTTTCGGTACGGCTTAGGGTTAGGTTTAGGTTACGGGATAAGTTTGGGTACGGGTTAGGTCAAGGGTTAGGGTTAGGGTTAGGGTATGTGTTAGGTTTAGGGTACGTGTTAGGGTTAGGGTTAGGGTTAGGGTACGGGTTAGGGTTAGGTTTAAGCTACGGGATAGGGTTAGCCTACGGGTTAAGTTAGGGTTAGGGTTAGGTTTAGGTTACGGGTTAGGGTTAGGGTACGGGTTAGGGTTAGGTTTAGGGTGCGGGTTAGGTTTAGGTTTAGGATTAGTGTAAGGGTTAGGGTTAGGTTTAGTGTCAGTGTTAGGGTTAGGGTTAGTGTTAGGGCACAGAGTAGGGTAGGGCTGGGGTTAGGGTACGGGTTAGTTTTAGCGTTTTTGTACGGGTTAGGGTTACGGTTAAGGTTAGGGTTAAGTTTAGGATATGGGTTAGGGTAAGATTACGGTTAAGGGTTATGGTTTGGGTTAGAGTTAGGGTTACGTTTAGGGTGCGGGTTAGGGTTAGGGTCAGGGTCAGGGTTAGGGTTAGGTTTAAGGTACGGGTTTGGGTTAGTGTTAGGGTACGGGTTAGGTTTACCATTTGGGTATGGGTTAGGGTAAGGTTTAGGGTTAGGGTTAAGGGTTAGGGTTATAGTTATGGTTAGGCTACGGGTAGCGTAAGGGTACGGGTTAGGTTTAGGTTTAGGGTTTGGGATAGGGTTAGTGTACGAGTTAGGGTTAGGGTTAGGGTTAGGTTTAGGTTTAGTGTTATGGTTACGGTACGGTTTAGGGTTAAAGTTGGGTTACGGGATAGGGTTAGTGTACGTGTTAGGTCTAGGGTTAGGGTTAGGTTTAGGTGCGTGTTAGGGTTAGGGTTAGCGTTAGGTTACGTGTTAGGGTTAGGATTTGGGTACAGGTTAGCGTTACGTTTAGTGTTAGGGTACGGGTTAGGGTTAGGGTTAGGTTTAGGGTACGGTTTAGGATTAGGGTACGGGTTAGCATTAGGGTTAGGGTCAGGGTTAGGGTTAGGTTTAGGGTTAGGTTTAGGGTTAGTGTTAGTGTTAGGGTACGCGTTAGTGTTAGGTTTGGGGTTAGGGTATGGGTTAGTTTTAGGGTTAGGGTACAGGTTAGATTTATGGTTAAGGTTATGGTTAGGTTTAGGGTATGGTTTTGGGTTAGGTTACGGTTAAGGGTTATGTTTTAGGTTAGGGTTCAAGTTAAATTTAGGGTGCGGGTTAGGGTTAGGTTTAGGGTTAGGGTTAGGGTTAGAGTGCGGGTTTGGGTTTGTGTTAGGGTACGGTTTAGGTTTACCGTTTGGGTACGGGTTAGGGAAGGGTTAGGTTTAGGGTTAGGGTTTAGGATTATAGATAGTGTTAGGCTACGGGTAGGGTTAGGGTACGGGTTAGGGTTAGGGTTAGAGTACGGGATAGGGTTAATGTTAGGGTTTGTGTTTGGGGTAATGTACAGGTTAGGCTTAGGGTTAGGTTTAGGGTTAGGATACGGGTTAGGGTTAGTTTTAGTGTACGGGATAGGGTTAGCGTACCTGTTAAGTTTAGGTTTAGGTTTAGGTTTAAGTTACGGTTTAGGGTTACGGTGCAGGTTAGGGTTAGGTTTAGTGTAAGGGTTAGGGTTAGGTTTAGGGTTAGGGTTAGGGTTAGAGTACGGGTTTGGGTTAGTGTTAGGGTACGGGTTAGTTTTACCGTTTGCGTACGGGTTAGGGTAGGGTTAGGTTTAGGGTTAGGGTTAAGGGTTATAGATAGGGTTAGGCTACGGGTAGGGTTAGGCTACGGGTTAGGGTTAGGTTTAGGTTTCGGGTTAGGGTTAGTGTAAGGGTTAGGGTAAGGTTTAGGGTAGGGTTAGTGTTAGGGTTACGATACGGGTTAGGGTTAAGGTTGGGGTATGGCATAGGATTACTGTACGTGTTAGGTCTAGGGTCAGGGTTAGGTTTAGTGTGCAGGATAGGGTTAGGGTACGTGTTAGCGTTAGGGTTTGGTTACGGTTTAGCGTTACGTTTAGGGTTAGGGTACGTTTTAGGTTTAGGGTTAGGGTTAGGGTACGGATTAGGGTTAGTGTACAGGTTAGGGTTAGGTCAGGGTTAGGTTTAGGGTTAGGGTTAGGGTACCGGTTAGGGTTACTGTATGGGTTAGGGTTATGGTTATGGTTAGGGTTAGGGTTAGCCTTATAGTACGGGTTAGGGTTTGAGTTAGGGTTAGGTTTAGGGTTAGAGTACAGGTTACGGTTAGTGTTAGGGTTAGGGTTAGTGTTAGAGTACGGGTTAGGGTTAGAGTACGGTTTAGGGTTAGGTTTAGGGTTAGGGTTAGAGTACAGGTTAGGGTTAGTGTTAGTGTTAGGGTTAGGGTTAGGGTTAGTGTACGGATAGAGTTAGGGTTAGGGTTATGTTTGGGGTACGGGTTAGGGTTAGGTTTAGGGTATGGGTTAGGGTTAGGGTACGGGTTAGGGTACGGGTTAGGTTTAGTGTACGGGTTAGGGTTAGGGTTAGGGTCTGGGTTAGGGTTAGGGTTAGGGTACGAGTTAGGGTTAGGGTACGGGTTAGGGTTAGGGTTATGGTACGGGTTTGGGTTACAGTACGGGTTAGGTTTAGGGTGAGGGTTAGGGTTAGTTAGGGTTAGGGTTAGAGTATGGTTAATGTTAGGGTTATGGTTATGGTGAGAGTAAGGTTTAGGGTTAATGTTAGGGTTATGGTTAGGGTTAGGTTTAGGGTTAGGGTACGATTTAGGGTTAGGGTTAGTGTTAGAGTACGGGGTAGGGTTAGTGTTAGGGTTAGGGTTAGGGTTAATGTATGGGTTAGGGTTAGGTTTAGGGTTAGGATACAGGTTAGGGTTAGGTTTAGGGCACGGGATAGTGTTAGCGTATGGGTTAAGTTTAGTGTTAGGGTTAGGTTTAGGTTACGGGTTAGGGTTATGGTACGGGTTAGGGTTAGGTTTAGGGTGCGTGTTAGGGTTAGGTTTAGTGTAAGGGTTAAAGTTAGTTTTAGGGTCAGGGTTAGGGTTAGTGTTAGGGTACGGGTTAGGGTTAGGGTTGCGGTTAGGTTACGGTTTAGTTTTAGGGTTAGAGTACAGTTTAGGGTTATGGTTAAGGTTATGGTTAGGTTTAGGGTATGGGTTAGTGTTAGGTTACGGTTAAGGGTTATGGTTTGGGTTAGGGTTAGGGTTAAGTTTAGGCTGCGGATTAGAGTTAGAGTTAGGGTTAGAGTACGGGTTTGGGTTAGTGTTAGGGTACGGGTTAGGTTAACCGTTTGGGTATGGGTTAGGGAAGGGTTAGGGTTGGGGTTAGGTTTAGGGGTTAGGGTTACAGTTAGGGTTAGGCTACGGGTAGGTTTAGGGTACAGGTTAGGGTTAGGGTTAGGGTTCGGTTTAGGGTTAGTGTACGGGTTAGGGTTAGGGTTAGGTTTAGGATTAGGTTTAGGGTCAGTGTTAGGGTTACGGTATGGGTTAGGGTTAAGGTTATGGTAAGTGATAGGTTTACTGTACGTGTTAGGTCTAGGGTTAGGTTTAGGGTTAGGGTACGGGTTAGGTTTACGTTTAAGGTTAGAGTTAGTGATAGGGTATGGGTTAGGGTTAAGGTACTGGTAAGAGTTATGGTTAGGGTTAGGTTTAGGTTTAGTGTGCGGGTTAGTCTTAGGTTTAGGGTTAGGTTTAGCGCTAGGGTATGGGTAAGGGTTACTGTTAGGGTTTGGGTACGGCTTAGGGTTAGGGTACAAGATAGGGTTGGGTACAGGTTAGGTCAAGGGTTAGGGTTAGGTTTAGTGTACTGGTTAGGGTTAGGATTAGGTTTAGGTTTAGGGTTAGGGTATGGGTTAGGTTTAGTGTACGGGTTAGGGTTAGGTATAGGATCAGGGTTAGGGTTAGGGTTAGGGTACGAGTTAGGGTTAGGGTTAGGTTTAGTGTATGGGTTAGGGTTAGGTTTAGGGTACGGGTTAGTTTTTGGGTTATGTTACGGGTTAGGTTTAGAGTACGGGTTAGGGTTAGGGTGAGTGTTATGGTTAGGGTTAGAGTACGGTGAGGGTTAGGGTTAGGGTTAGGGTTAGGAAAAGGTTTAGGGTTAGGGTACGGGTTAGGCTTAGTGTTAGGGTTAGGGTTAGAGTATTGGGTAGGGTTAGTGTTAGGGTTAGGGTTAGGGTTAATGTACGGGTTAGGCTTAGATTTAGGTTAGGGTTAGGTTACAGGTTAGGGTTAGGGTTATGGTTCGGGATAGGGTTTAGCGTATGGGTTAAGTTAGTGTTAGGGTTATGTTTAGGTTACGGGTTAAAGTTAGGTTACGGGTATGGTTAGGTTTAGGGTTCGGGTTCAGGTTAGGGTTAGGGTTAGTGTACGGGTTATGGTTAGGTTTAGGGTCAGGGTTAGGGTTAGGGTTAGTGTTAGGGTATGACTTAGGGTTAGGGTTGGGGTTAGAGTACGGGTTAGGTTTAGGGTTAGGGTACGGGTTAGGGTTATGGTTAAATTTAGGGTTAGGGTTAGGGTGTGGGTTAGGGTTAGGGTACGGTTAAGGGTTATTTTTAGGGTTCGGGTCAGGGTTAAGTTTAGGGTGCGGTTTAGGGTTAGGTTTAGGGATAGGGTTAGGGTTAGAGTACGGGTTTGGGTTAGTGTTAGGGTACGGGTTAGGTTTACCGTTTGGGTTCGGGTTAGGGTAAGGTTTAGGGTTAGGGCTAGGGTTTGGGGTTAGGGTTAGAGTTAGTGTTAGGCTACGGGATAGGGTTAGAGTACGGGTTAGAGTTATGGTTAGGGTAAGGGTTAGGGTTATAGTACGGGTTAGGGTTAGAGTTAGGGTTAGGTTTAGGGTTAGAGTACAGGTTAGGGTTAGTGTGAGGGTTAGGGTTAGTGTTAGGGTACGGGTTAGGGTTAGAGTACGGGTTAGGGTTAGGTTTAGGGTTAAGTTTAGGGTAGAGTATGGGTTAGGGTTAGTGTTAGGGTTAGGGTTAGGGTTAGGGTTAGGGTTAGGGTTAGTGTACGCATCGGGTTCGGGTTCGGGTTAGGGTTAGGGTACGGGTTAGGGTTAGGTTTAGGTACGGGAGAGGGTTAGGTTTAGGTGAGGGTTTGTGTTAGGGTTAGGGTTAGGGTTAGCGTACGGGTTAGGGTTAGGTTTAGGGTCAGGGTTAGGTTTAGGGATAGGGTAATGGTACGGGTTAGGGTTAGGGTTGGGGTTAGGGTACGGGTTAGTTTTAGGGTTAGGATACGGTCAGTGTTACGGTTAAGGTTAGGGTTAGGATTAGGGTATGGGTTAGGGTTAGAGTACCGGTAAGTTTTATGGTTAGGGTTAGGGTTAGTTTTAGGTTTAGTGTGCGGGTTAGGGTCAGGGTTAGGTTTAGGGTATGAGTTAGGGTTAGAGTTAAGTTTAGGTTGCGGGTTAGGGTTAGGGTTAGGGTACGGGTTAAGTTTAAGGTACGGGTTAGGTTTAGGGTTAGGGTCAGGGTTAGGGTTAGGGTTAGGGTATGAGTTAGGGTTAGGGTTAGTTTTAGGGTATGGGTTAGTGTTAGGGTAAGGGTTAGGGTACGGGTTAGGTTTAGGTTACAGTTTAGGGTTATGGTCAGGGTTAATGTTAGGGTACGAGTTAGGGTTAGGATTAGGGTACGGGTTAGGTTTAGGGTTATGTTACGGGTTAGGGTTACAGTACGGGTTAGGGTTAGGGTGAGTTTTAGTGTTAGGTTTAGAGTACAAGTAGGGTTAGGGTTAGGGTTAGTGTTAGAGTACGGAGTAAGGTTAGTGTTAGAGTTAGGGGTAGGGAAAGGGTTAGGGTTAGGGTATGGGTTAGGGTTAGGGTTAGGGTTAGGTTAGGGTTAGAGTATGGGTTAGGGTTAGTGTTAGGGTTAGGGTGAGGGTTAAAGTACGGGTTATGCTTAGGGTTAGGTTTAGGGTTAGGTTACAGGTTAGGGTTAGGTTTAGGGTACGGAATAGGTTTAGCGTACGGGTTAAGTTTAGGGTTAGGGTTAGGTTTAGGTTACGGGCTAGGGTTAGGGTGAGTGTACGGGTTAGGGTTAGGTATAGGGTCAGGTTTAGGGTTAGGGCTAGTTTTAGGGTATGGGTTAGGGTTAGAGTTGGGGTTAGGGTACGGGTTAGTTTTAGTGTTAGGGTATGTGTTAGGGTTATGGTTAAAGTTAGGTTTATGTTAGTGTGTGGTTTAGGGTTAGGGTACGGTTAAGTGTTATGGTTATGGTTAGGGTTATGTTTAGATTGCAGTATAGGGTTAGGGTTAGGGTTAGGGTTAAGGTTAGAGTACGGGTTTGGTTAGTGTTAGGGTACGGGTTAGGTTTACCATTTGGGTAAGGGTTTGGTTAAGGGTTAGGGTTAGGGTTACGGTACGGGTTAGGGGTAGGTTTAAGGTACGGGATAGGGTTAGGTTTATGTGAGGGTTTGTGTTAGGGTTAGGGTTAGGGTTAGGGTTAGGGTACGGGTTAGGGTTAGGTTTAGGGTCAGGGTTTGCGTTAGGGATAGGGTTATGGTACGGGTTAGGGTCAGGGTTGGGGTTAGGGTACGGGTTACTTTTAGGGTTAGGTTATGGATCAGGGTACGGTTAATGTTAGGGTTAAGGTTGGGGTATGGATTAGGGTTAGGGTACGGGGAAGTGTTATGGTTAGGGTTAGGGTTAGTTTTAGGTTTAGGGTGCGGGTTAGGGTCAGGGTTAGGGTTAGGGTACGAGTTAGGGTTAGGGTTAGGTTTAGGGTACGGGTTAGGGTTAGGGTTAGGGTATGGGTTAGGTTTAAAGTACGGGTTAGGGTTAGGGTTAGGGTCAGGTTTAGGGTTAGTTTTAGGGTATGGGTTAGGGTTAGAGTTGGGGTTAGGGTACGGGTTAGTTTAAGGGTTAGGGTACGTGTTAGGGTTACGGTTAAATTTAGGGTTATGTTAGGGTGTGGGTTAGGGTTAGGGTACGGTTAAAGGTTATGGTTATGGTTAGGGTTATGTTTAGATTGCGGTTTAGGGTAAGGGTTATGGTTAGGGTTAGGGTTAGAGTACGGGTTTGGGTTAGTGTTAGGGTATGGGTTAGGTTTACCGTTTGGGTAAGGGTTAGGGTAAGGGTTAGGCTTAGGGTTAGGGTTAGGGGTTAGGGTTAGAGTTACGGTTAGGCTACTGGATAGGGTTAGAGTACGGGTTCGGGTTAAGGTTAGGGTTACGGTTAGGGTTATAGTACGGGTTAGGGTTAGAGTTAGGGTTAGGTTTAGGGTTAGAGTACGGGTTAGGTTTAGTGTGAGGGTTAGGGTTAGTGTTAGGGTTCGAGTTAGGGTTAGAGTACGGGTTAGGATTAGGTTTAGGGTTAAGTTTAGGGTTAGAGTACAGGTTAAGTTTAGTGTTAGGGTTAGGGTTAGGGTTAGGGTTAGTGTACAGATCGGGTTCGGGTTAGGGTTAGGATTAGGGTACGGGTTAGGGATAGATTTAAGGTACGGGAGAGGGTTAGGTTTAGGTGAGGTCTAGTGTTAGGGTTAGGGTTAGGGTGAGGGTACAGGTTAGGGTTAGGTTTAGTGTCAGGGTTTGAGTTAGGGATAGGGATATGGTATGGGTTAGGTTAGGGTTGGCTTAGGGTATGGGTTAGTTTTAGGGTTAGGGTACGGGTCAGGGTTACGGTTAAGGTTAGGGTTAGGGTTAGGTTATGGGTTAGGGTTAGGGTACGGGTAAGTGTTATGGTTAGGGTTAGGGTTAGTTTTAGGTTTAGGGTGCGGGTTAGGGTCAGGGTTAGGGTTAGGGTACGAATTAGGGTTAGGATTAGGTTTAGGGTACGGGTTAGGGTTAGGGTTAGGGTACAGGTTAGGTTTAAGGTACGGGTTAGGGTTAGGGTTAGGGTTAGGGTTAGGGTACGACTGAGGGCTAGGGTTAGTGTATGGGTAAGGGTTAGGGTTATGTTACGGGTTAGGGTTATAGTTCGGGTTAGGGTTAGGGTATGTGTTAGTGTTAGGGTTAGAGTACGAGTAGGGTTAGGGTTAGGCTTAGAGTACAGAGTAAGTTTAGTGTTAGTGTTAGGGTTAGGGTTAATGTATGGATTAGGCTTAGGGTTAGGTTTAGGGTTAGGTTACGGGTTAGGTTTAGGTTTAGTGTACGGGATAGTGTTAGCATGCGGGTTAAGTTTAGGGTTAGGGTTAGGTTTAGTTTACGGTTTAGGGTTAGAGTACGGGTTAGAGTTAGGTTTAGTGTGCAGGTTAGGGTTAGGGTTAATGTACAGGTTAGGATTAGGTTTAGGGTCAGGGTTAGGGTTAGTTTTAGGGTTAGGGTACGTGTTAGGGTTACGGTTAAAGTTAGGGTTATGGTTAGGGTGTGGGTTAGGGTTAGGGTAAGGTTAAGGGTTATGGTTAGGCTTAGGGTTAGGGTTATGTTTAGGGTGCGGTTTAGGTTTAGGGTTAGGGTTACGGTTAGCGTTAGAGTACGGGTTTGGGTTAGTGTTAGGGTATGGGTTAGGTTTACCGTTTGGGTACGGGTTAGGGTAAGGGTTAGGTTTAGGGGTAATGGTTAGAGTTAGGGTTAGGCGACGGGATAGGGTTAGAGTACGGGTTAGTATTAGGGTTAGGGTTAGGGTTAGGTTTAGGTGTTAGTTAGGGTTAGGGTACGGGTTAGGGTTACGGTTAAGGTTAGGGTTAGTGTTAGGGTATGGGTTAGGGTTAGGGTACGGGTAAGGATTATGGTTAGGTTTAGGTTTAGGTTTAGGTTTAGGATACGGGTAAGGTTTAGGGTCAGGGTTAGGGTTAGCGCTAGGGTATGGGTTACGGTTACTGTTAGAGTTTGGGTACGGTTTAGGGTTAGTGTTAGGCTACGGGATAGGGTTGGGTACGGGTTATGTCAAGGGTTAGGGTTAGGTTTAGGGTACGGATTAGGGTTAGGGTTAGGTTTAGGGTTAGGTTTAGGGTGTGGGTTAGGTTTAGGGTACGGGTTAAGGTTAGGGTACGGGTCAGGTTTAGGGTTAGGGTTAGGGTACGAGTTAGGGTTAGGGTTAGTTTTAGTGTACGGTTTAGGGTTAGGGTGAGGTTAGGGTTAATGTACGGGTTAGGCTTAGGGTTAGGTTAGGGTTAGGATACGGGTTAGGGTTAGGTTTAGGGTACGGGATAGGGTTAGCAAACGGTTTAAGTTTAGGGTTTGGTTCGGTTTAGGTTACAGGTTAGGGTTAGAGTACGGGTTAGGGTTAGGTTTAGGGTGCGGGTTGGGTTAGGGTTAGGGTTAGTGGAAGGGGTAGGTTTAGGTTTAGGGTCAGGGTTAGGGTTAGGGTTAGTGTTAGGGTACAGGTTAAGGTTTGGTTTGGGGTTAGGTTACGGGTTAGTTTTAGGGTTAGGGTATGGATTAGGGTTATGGTTAAGGTTAGGGTTAGGGTTAGGTTATGGGTTAGGGTTAGGTTACGGTTAAGGGTTATGGTTTGGGTTAGGGTTAGATTTAAGTTTAGGGTGTGGGTTAGGGTTAGGGTTAGGTTTAGGGTTAGGGTTAGAGTACGGGTATGGGTAGTGTAAGGATACAGGTTAGGTTTACCGTTTCGGTACGGTTAGGGTAAGGTTTAGGGTTAGGCTTAGGGTTAGGGGTTAGGGTTAGAGTTAGGGTTAGGCTACGGGTATGGTTAGGGAACGGGTTAGGGTTAGGGTTACGGTTCGGGTTAGGGTTAGTGTACGGTTTAGGGTTAGGGTTAGGGTTAGGGTTAGTGTTAGGTTACGGTTTAGTTTTAGGGTTAGGTTACGGGTTAGGGTTAGGTTTAGGGTTAGGGTTAGGGTTAGAGTACAGGTTAGGTTGAGTGTTAGTGTTAGGGTTAGGGTGAGTGTACGGATAGGGTTAGGGTTAGGGTTAAGGTACGGGTTAGGGTACGGGTTATGTACGGGTTAGGGTTACAGTACGGGTTAGGGTTAGGGTGAGGTTTAGGGTTATGGTTAGAGTACGGTTAGGGTTACGGTTAGGGTTAAGGTTAGGTTTAGAGTACGGGTTATGGTTAGTGTTAGGGTTAGGGAAAGGGTTAGGTTAGGGTTAGGGTATGGGTTATGTTTAGGGTTAGGGTTAGGTTAGGGTTAGAGTACGGGGTAGGTTTACTGTTACGGTTAGGGTGAGGTTTAAAGTACGGGTTAGGCTTAGGGTTAGGTTTAGGGTTAGGTTACGGGTTAGGGTTAGATTTACGGTATGGAATAGGTTTAGCATACGGGTTAAGTTTAGGGTTAGGGTTAAGTTTAGGTTAGGGTTAGGGTTAGGGTTAGGGTTAGTGTATGGGTTAGGGTTAGGTTTAGGGTCAGGGTTAAGTTTAGGGTTAGTGTTAGGGTATGGGTTAGAGTTAGGTTTGGGGTTAGGGTCCGGGTTAGTTTTAGAGTTAGGGCATGTGTTAGGGTTACGGTTAAAGTTCGGGTTATGTTAGGGTGTGGGTTAGGGTTAGGATACGGTTAAGGGTTATGGTTAGGGTTAGGGTTAGGGTTAGTGTTATGTTTAGATTGCGGTTTAGTGTTAGGGTTAGGGTTAGGTTAAGGGTTAGAGTACGGGTTTGGGTTATTGTTAGGGTACGGTTTAGGTTTACCGTTTCGGTAAGGGTTAGGGTAAGGGTTAGGGTTAGTGTTAGGGTACGAGTTAGGGTTAGGGTTAGGTTTAGGGTACTGGTTAGGGTTAGGGTACGGGTTAGCTTTAGGTTACGAGTTAGGGTTAGTGTTAGGGTCAGGGTTAGGGTTACAGAACGAGTTAGGGTTAGGGTTAGGGACAGGTTAGGGTTGGTTTATGTTACGGGTTAGGGTTACAGTACGTGTTAGGGTTAGGGTGAGGGTTAGGGTTAGGGTTAGAGTACGGTTTAGGGTTAGGTTTAGTGTTAGGGTTAGGGTTAGGGTTAGAGTACAGGTTAGTGTTAGTGTTAGGTTTAGGGTAAGGGTTACGGTTAGGGTTAGGGTACAGTTTAGGGTTAGGGTTAGGGTTAGGGTTAGGGTTAGGGTTAGGGTTAGGGTTAGAGTGTGTGTAGGGTTAGTGTTAGGGTTAGGGTTAGGTTTAATGTACGGGTTAGGCTTAGGGTTAGGTTTAGGGTTAGGTTACGGGTTAGGGTTAGGTTTACGGTACGGGATAGGGTTAGCGTACGGGTTAAGTTTAGGGTTAGGTTTGGTTCAGGTTACGGGTTAGGGTAGGGTACGGATTAGGGTTAGGTTTAGGGTACCGGTTAGGGTTAGGTTTAGGGTTAGTGTACTGGTTAGGGTTATTTTTAGGGTCAGGGTTAGGGTTAGGGTTAGGTTTACTGTTAGGGTATGGGTTAGGGTTAGGTTTGGCGTAGGGTACGGGTTAGTTTTAGGTTTGGGGTACGTGTTAGGGTTATGGTTAAAGTTAGGGTTAGGGTTCGGGTGTGGCTTAGGGTTAGGGTCCAGTTAAGGATTATCGTTAGGCTTAGGGTTAGTTTTAAGTTTAGGGTGCGGTTTAGGGTTAGGGTTAGGGTTAGAGTACGGGTTTGCGTTAGTGTTAGGGTACGGTTTAGGTTTACCGTTTGGGTACGGGTTAGGGTAAGGGTTAGGGTTAGGGGTTAGGGTTAGAGTGAGGGTTAGGCTACGGGTAGGGTTAGAGTATGGGTTAGTATTAGGGTTAGGGTTATTGTTAGGGTTATAGTACGGGTTAGGGTTAGAGTTAGGGTTAGGGTACGGGTTAGGTTTAGGGTACGGTTTAGGTTTAGGGTTAGGGTCCATGTTAGGGTTAGGGTTAGGGTACGATTTAGGGTTAGGGTTAGGTTCAGGGTACGGGTTAGGGTTAGGGTTAGGGTTAGGGTACGGGTTAGGTTTAGGGTACGGATTAGGTTTAGGGTTATGGTACGGGTTAGGGTTACAGTACGGATTAGTGTTAGGGTGAGGGTTATGGTTAGGGTTAGAGTACGGTTAGGGTTAGGGTCAGGGTTAGGGTTAGTGTACGAGTTAGGGTTAGGGTTAGGGTTAGGGTACGTGTTAGGGTTACAGTACGGGTTAGTGTTAGGGTGAGGGTTAGGGAGAGGGTTAGAGTACGGTTAGGGTTAGGGTTAGAGTATGGGTTACGGTTAGTGTTAGGGTTAGGGTTAGGGTTAGGGTTAGGGTTAGGGTTAGGTTTAGAGTACGGGGTAGGGTTAGTGTTAGGGTTAGGGTTAGGGTTAATGTATGGGTTAGGCTTAGGTTTAGGTTTAGGGTTAGGATAAGAGTTAGGGTTAGGTTTAAGGTACGGGATAGGGTTAGCGTACGGGTTAAGTTTAGGGTTAGGGTTAGGTTTAGGTTACGGGTTAGGGTTATGGTACGGGTTAGGGTTAGGTTTAGGGTGCGGGTTAGGGTTTGGGTTAGAGTTAGTGTAAGGGTTAGGGTTAGGTTTAGGGTCAGGGTTAGGGTTAGGGTTAGTGTTATGGTACGGGTTAGTTTTAGGGTTAGGGTTAGGGTTAGGGTTAGGTTTAGGGTGCGAGTTAGGGTTTGGGTTAGTGTTAGTGTAAGGGTTAGGGTTAGGGTTAGGGTACGGGTTAGGGTTAGGTTTAGGGTACGGGAAGGGTTAGTGTACGGGTTAAGTTTAGGGTTAGGGTTAGGTTTAGGTTACGGGTTAGTGTTAGGGTACGAGTTAGGGTTAGGTTTAGGTGCGGGTTTGGTTAGGGTACGGGTTAGGGTTAGGTTTAGGGTCAGGGTTAGGGTTAGGTCTAGGGTTAGGGTTAGGTTCAGTGTGCGGTCTAGGGTTAGGGTTAGGGTTAAGGTTAGGATACGTGTTAGGGTTAGGTTTTGGGTACAGGCTAGGGTTAAGTTTAGGGTTAGGGTATGGGTTAGGTTTAGGGTTAGGGTTAGGGAATGGTTTAGGGTTAGGGTAGAAGATAGGGTTAGTGTTAGGGTCAGGGTTAGGTTTAGGTTTGGGGTCCGGGTTAGGGTTAGGGTTAGTGTTAGGGATAGGGTATGGGTTAGGGTTACTGTTAGGGTTTGGGTACGGGTTAGGGTTAGGGTAAGTGTAAGGGTTAGGGTTAGTTTTAGGGTCAGGGTTAGGGTTATGATTAGTGTTAAGGTACGGGTTAGGGTTAGGGTTGGGTTAGGGTACGTGTTAGTTTTAGGGTTAGGGTACAGGTTAGGGTTATGGTTATGGTTATGGTTATGGTTAAGTTTAGGGTTAGGGTTAGGGTATGGGTTAGGGTTAGGTTACGGTTAAGGGTTTTGGTTTGGGTTAGGGTTAGGGTTAAGTTTAGGGTGCGGGTTAGAGTTAGGGTTAGGTTTAGAGTTAGAATACGGGTTTGGGTTAGTGTTAGGGTACGGGTTAGGTTTACCGTTTGGGTACGGGTTAGGGTAAGGGTTAAGGTTAGGGTTAGGTTTAGGGGTTAGGGGTAGTGTTAGGGTTAGGCTACGGGTAGGGTTAGGGTACTGGTTAGGGTTACGGTTCGGGTTAGGGTTAGTGTACGGTTTAGGGTTAGGTTTAGGGTTAGTGTTAGGGTTAGTGTTAGGGTTACGGTATGGGTTAGGGTTAAGGTTACGGTACGGGATAGGGTTAGTGTACGTGTGAGGTCTAGGGTTAGGGTTAGGATTAGTGTGCGGCTTAGGGTTAGGGTTAGGGTTAAGGTTAGGGTACATGTTAGGGTTCGGGTTTGGGTAAGGGTTAGGGTTACATTTAGGGTTAGGTTACGGGTTAGGTTACGGGTTAGGGTAAGGGTTAGTGTTAGGGTAAGGGTTAGGATTATAGTAATGGTTAGGTTAGGCTTAGGGTTAGGGTTAGGTTTAGAGTACGGGTTAGGGTTAGTGTTAGGGTTAGGGTTAGGATTAGTGTGCGGCTTAGGGTTAGGGTTAGGGTACGGGTTAGGGTTAGGTTTAGGGTACGGGATAGGTTTAGTGTATGGGTTAAGTTTAGGGTTAGGGTTAGGTTTAGGTTACGGGTCAGGGTTAGGGTACGGGTTAGGGTTAGGTTTAGCTGCGGGTTAGGGTTAGTGTACAGGTTAGGGTTAGGTTTAGGGTCAGGTTTAGGGTTAGGGATATGGTTATGGTACGGGGTAGGGTTAGGTTTGGGGTTAGGGTTCGGGTTAGTTTTAGGGTTAGGGTACGGGTTATGGTTACGGTTAAAGTTAGGGTTAGGGTGTGGGTTATGGTTAGGGTACAGTTAAGGGTTATGATCAGTGTTAGGGTTAGGGTTAAGTTTAGGGAGCGGTTTAGGGTTAGCGTTAGGGTTAGAGTACAGGTTTGGGTTAGTGTTAGGGTGCGGGTTAGGTATACCTTTTGGGTACGGGTTAGGATAAGGGTTAGGGTTAGGGTTAGGGTTAGGGGTTAGGGTTAGAGTTCGAGTTAGGCTACTGGATAGTGTTAGAGTACAGGTTAGGGTTAGATTTAGGGTAAGGGTTAGGGTTAGGGTTATAATACGGGTTAGGGTTAGAGCTAGGGTTAGGTTTAGGGTTAGAGTACGGGCTAGGGTGATTGTTAGGGTTAGGGTTAGGGTTAGGTTTAGTGTACAATTAGAGTTAGGGTTAGGGTTAGGGTACTGGTTAGGGTTAGGTTTCGGGTACGGGCTAGGTTTAGCATATGGGTTAAGTTTAGGGTTAGGGTTAGGTATAGGTTACGGGTTAGGGTTAGGGTACGGGTTAGGGTTAGGTTTAGGTGAGGGTTACGGTTAGGGTTAGGGTTAGGGTACGGTTTAGGGTTAGGTTTAGGGTCAGGGTTAGCATTAGGGATAGGGTTATGGTACGGGTTAGGGTTAGGTTTGGGGTTAGGGTACGGGTTAGTTTTAGGCTATGGGTCAGGGTTACGGTTAAAGTTAGGTTTAGGGTTAGGGTATAGGTGAGTGTTAGGTTACGGGTTAGGTTTAAGGTTAGGGTTCGGGCTAGGGTTAGTGTACGGGTTAGTGTTCGGGTTAGGGTTAGAGTTAGGGTTAGTGTTTGGGTTACGGTACGGATTAGGTTTAAGTTTCTGGTATGGGATAGGGTTAGTGTACGTGTTAGGTCTAGGGTTAGGGTTAGGTTTAGTGTGCAGGTTAGTGTTAGGGTTAGGGTACGTGTTAGGGTTAGGGTTTGGGTACGGGTTAGGGTTACGTTTAGGGTTAGGGTACGGGTTAGGTTTAGGTTTAGGGTTAGGGTTAGCGCTAGGGTATGGTTTAGGGTGACTGTTAGGGTTTGGGGACGCGTTAGGGTTAGGGTTATGTTACGGGATAGGGTTGGGTACGGGTTAGGTCAAAGGATAGGGTTAGATTTAGATTACGGGTTAGGGTTAGGGATGGTTTAGGGTTAGGGTTAGGGTATGGGTTAGGCTTAAGGTACAGGTTAGGGTTAGGGTTACCGTCAGGGTTAGGGTAAGGCTTAGGGATAAGGTACAGGTTAGGTTTACTGTACGGGTTAGGGTTAGGTTTAGGGTTAGGGTTAGGGTTAGGGTACAGGTTAGGTTTAGGGTACGGGTTAGGGTTAAGGTTAGGGTTAGGGTTAGGTTTAGGGTACGGGTCAGGGTAAGGGTTATGGTCAGTGTTAGGTTTAGGGTTAGTTTACGGGTTAGGGTTAGGGTTAGGGTACGGGTTAGGTTTAGGGTTATGGTACGGATTAGGGTTACAGTATGGGTTATTGTTATGGTGAGCATTAGGGTTAGAGTTAGAGTACGGTTTAGGGTTATTGTTAGGGTTAGGTTAGGGTTAGGGTTATGGTTAGGGTTAGGTTTAGAGTACGGGGTAGGTTTAGTGTTAGGGTTAGGGTTAGGCTTAATGTACAGGTTAGGCTTAGGGTTAGGTTTAGGGTTAAGTTTAAGGTTAGGGATAGGGTTATGGTACGGGTTAGGGTTGGGTTTGGGGTTAGGGTACGGGTTAGTTTTAGGGTTAGGGTACGGGTTAGGGTTAGGTTTAGGGTCAGGTTTAAGGTTAGGGATAGGGTTATGGTACGGGTTAGGGTTGGGTTTGGGGTTAGGGTACGGGTTAGTTTTAGGGTTAGGGTACGGGTTAGGGTTACGGTTAAAGTTAGGGTTAGGGTTAGTGTGTGGGTTAGGGTTAGGGTACGGTTAAGGGTTATGGTCATGGTTAGGGTTAGGGTTAAGTTTAGGGTGTGGTTTAGGGTTAGCGTTAGGGTTAGAGTACAGGTTTGGGTTAGTGTTAGGGTGCGGGTTAGGTATACCTTTTGGGTATGGGTTAGGGTAAGGGTTAGGGTTAGGGTTAGGGGTTAGGGTTAGAGTTAGAGTTAGGCTACGGGATACTGTTAGAGTACGGTTTAGGGTTAGGGTTAGGGTAAGGGTTAGGGTTAGGGTTATAGTATGGGTTAGGGTTAGAGCTAGGGTTAGTTTTAGGGTTAGAGTACGGGCTAGGGTTAGTGTTAGGGTTAGGGTTAGGGTTAGGTTTAGTGTACGATTAGGGTTAGGGTTAGGGTGAGGGTACGGTTTAGGTTTAGGTTTAGGGTACGGGCTATGTTTAGCATACGGGTTGTTTAGGGTTAGGGGTAGGCTTAGGTTACGGGTTAGGGTTAGGGTACGGGTTAGGGTTAGGTTTAGGTGAGGGTTAGGGTTAGGGTTAGGGTACGGTTTAGGGTTAGGTTTAGGGTCATGGTTAGCATTAGGGATAGAGTTATGGTATGGGTTAGGGTTAGATTTGACGTTAGGGTACGGGCTAGTTTTAGGCTATGGGTCAGTGTTACGGTTAAGGTCAGGGTAAGGGTTAGGTATGGGTTAGGGTTAGGGTACCGGTAAGGGTTGTGGTTATGGTTAGGGTTACGTTTAGGTTTAGGGTGCGGGTTAGGCTTAGGGTTAGGGTTAGGCTTATCGATAGTGTATGGGTTAGGGTTACTTTAGTGTTTGGGTACGGGTTAGGGTTAGGTTTAGGGTACGAGATAGGGTTGGGTATGGGTTAGGTCAAGGGTTAGGGTTAAGTTTAGGGTATGAGGAAGGGTTAGGGTTAGGTTTAGGGTTAGGGTATGGGTTAGGTTTAGGGTACGGGTTTGTGTTAGGGTTAGGCTTAGGGTTAGGGTTAGGCTATGAGTTAGGGTTAGGGTTAGGTTTAGGGTACGGGTTAGGGTTAGGGTATGGGTTAGGTTTATGGTCCGGTTTAGGTTTAGGGTACGGTTAGGGTTAGGGTCAGGTTTAGGCTTAGGGTATGAGTTAGGATTAGAGTTAGGGTACGGGTTGGTTTAGGGTTATGTTACGGGTTAGGATTAGGGTTAGGGTTAGGGTACAGGTTAGGGTTATGTTTAGGGTCAGGGTTAGCGTTAGTTATAGGGTTATTTATGGCTTATGCTTAGGGTTGGGGTTAGGGTACGGGTTAGTTTTAGGGTTAGGGTACGGTTCAGGGTTATGGTTAAGGTTAGGGTTAGGGTTAGGTTATGGGTGAGTGTTAGGGTACGGGTTAGGTTAAAGGTTAGGATTCGGGTTAGGGTTAGTGTACTCATTAGGGTTAGGGTTAGGGTTAGGGTTAGGTTTAGTGTTAGGGTTATGGTACGGGTTAGGGTTAGGGTTAGGGTATGGGATAGGGTTGGCTATGGGTTAGGTCAAGGGTTAGGGTTAGTTTTAGGGTAGGGTTATGGTACGGGTTAGGGTTAGGTTTGGGGTTCGGGTACAGGTTAGTTTTAGGGTTAGAGTACGGGTCAGTGTTACGGTTAATGTAATGGTTAGGGTTAGGGTATGGGTTAGGGTTAGGGTGCGGGTTAGGGTTAGGGTTCGTGTTAGTGCTAGGTTATGGGTTAGGGTTACTGTTAGGGTTTGGGTATGGGTTAGGGATAGGGATAGGTTACGTGATAGGGTTGGGTAAGGGTTAGGTCAAGGGTTAGGGTTAGGTTTCGGGTACGGGTTAGGGTTAGGGTTAGTTTGGGTTAGTGTTAGGGTATGGGTTAGGCTTAGAGTACGGGTTAGGGTTAAGATTAGGGTCAAGTTTAGGGTTAGGGTTAGGGTACGAGTTAGGGTTAGGGTTAGGTTTAGGGTCGGGGTTAGGGTTAGGATTATGGTTAGGGTACGTGTTGGGTTTAGGGTACGGGATACGGTTAGGGTTAGGTTCAGGTTTAGGGTTAGGGTTAGGGCACAAGTTAGGGTTAGGGTTAGGATATGGGTTAGGGTTAGGGTTATGGTACGGGTGAGTTACAGTACGGGTTAGGGTTAGGGTGAGGGTTAGGGTTAGAGTATGGTTAGGGTTAGGGTTAGGGTTAGGGTTAGAGTACGGGTTAGGGTTAGTGTTAAGTTAGGTTTAGGGCTAGGGTTAGTGTATGGGTTAGCGTTAGGTTCAGGGTACAGAATAGGTTTAGCGTACGGGTTAAGTTTAGGGTTAGGGTTAGGTTTAGGTTACGGGTTAGGGTTAGGGTACGGGTTACGGTTAGGTTTAGGGTGCGGGTTAGGGTTAGTGTTAGGGTTAGTGTAAGGGTTAGGGTTAGGTTTAGGGTCAGGGTTACGGTTAGGGTTAGTGTTCGGGTACGCGTTAGTGTTAGGGTTGGGGTTAGGTTATGGGTTAGTTTTAGGGTTAGGGTACAGGTTAGGGTTATGGTAAATGTTACGGTTAGGGTTAGGGTATGGGTTAGGGTTAGGTTACAGTTAAGGGTTATGGTTTCGCTTATGGTTAGGGTTAAGATTAGGGTGCGGGTTAGGGTTAGGGTTATAGTACGGGTTTGGGTTACTGTTAGGGTACGGGTTAGGTTTACCATTTGGGTACGGGTTAGTGTAAGGTTTAGGGTTAGTGTTAGGGTTAGGGGTTAGGTTTAGAGTTAGGGTTAGGCTATGGGTAGGGTTAGAGTACAGGTTAGGGTTACGGTTAGGGTAAGGGTTAGGGTTAGGATTATAGTATGGATTAGGTTTAGAGTTAGGGTTAGGTTTAGGGTTAGAGTACGGGTTAGGGTTAGTGTTAGGGTTAGGGTTAGTGTTAGGGTACGGGTTAGTGTTAGAGTTCGGGTGTATGGTTACATTTAGGTTAGGGTTAGGGTTAGAGTACAGTTTAGGGTTAGTGTTAGGTTTAGGGTTAGGGTTAGTGTACGGATAGGGTTAGGTTTAGGGTTAGGTTTAGGGTACGGGTTAGGGTTAGGTTTAGTGTACAGGATAGGGTTAGCGTATGGGTTAAGTTTAGGGTTAGGGTACGGGTTAGGTTTAGGGATAGGGTACGGGTTAGTTTTAGGGTTAGGGAAAGGGTTAGTGTTAGGGTACGGGTTAGGGTTAGAGTACGGGTTAGTGTTAGTGTTAGGGTTAGGGTTAGGGTTAGTGTACGGATAGGGTTAGGGTTAGCGTTAGGATTAGGGTACGGGTTAGGGTTAGTGTACGGTTTAAGGTTAGGGTTAGGGTTAGGGTTAGGGTTAGTGTTAGGGTTACGGTTCGGGTTAGGGTTAAGGTTACGGTACGGGATAGGTTTATTGTATGTGTTAGGTCTAGGGTTAGTGTTAGTTTAGGTGTGCTGGTAAGGGTTAGGGTTAGGGTAAGGGTTAGGGTACGTGTTAGGGATAGGATACGGGTAGGGTTAGGTTTAGGGTTAGGGTTAGGGTTAGGGTTAAAGTACGGGGTAGGATTAGTTTTAGGGTTTGGGTTAGGGTTAATGTACGGGTTAGGCTTAGGGTTAGGTTAAGGGTTAGTATACGGGTTAGGGTTAGGTTGAGGATACGGGATAGGGTTAGCATACGGGTTAATTTTAGGGTTAGGGTTAGGTGTAGGTTACGGGTTAGGGTTAGTGTACGGGTTAAGGTTAGGTTTAGGGTTAGGGTTAGGGTTAGGGTTAAAGTACCGGGTAGGGTTAGTGTTAGGGTTAGTGTTAGGGTTAATGTACGGGTTAGGCTTAGGGTTAGATTTAGTGTTAGGATACGGTTTAGGGTTAGGTTCAGTGTTCAGGATAGGGTTTGCGTACGGGTTAACTTTAAGGTTAGGGTTAGGTTTAGGTTACGGGTTAGGGTTAGGGTACGGGTTAGGGTTAGTTTTAGGGTCAGGGTTAGGTTTAGGGTTAGTGTTAGAGTACTGGTTAGGGTTAAGGTTGGGGTTAGGGTACGGGTTAGTTGTAGGGTAAGGGTACAGGTTAGGGTTATGATTAAAGTTAGGGTTAGGGTTAGGGTATGGGTTAGGGTTAGATTACGGTTAACGATTATGGTTTGGGTTAGGATTAGTGTTAAGTTTAAGGTGCGGGTTAGGGTTAGGTTTAGGGTTAGAGTACGGGATTGGGTTAGTGTTAGGTTACGGGTTAGGTTTACCGTTTGGGTACAGGTTAGGGTAAGGGTTAGGGTTAGGGTTAGGGGTTAGGGTTAGTGTTAGGGTTAGGCTACGGGTAGGGTTAGGGTACGGGTTAGGGTTAGGGTTAGGGTTCGTGTTAGAGTTAGTTTACGGGTTAGGTTTAGGGATAATGTTAGGGTTAGGGTTAGGGTTAGTGTTAGGGTTACGGTACGGGTTAGGGTTAAGGTTTCGGTATGGGATAGGTTTAGTTTACGTGTTAGGTCTAGGGTTAGGGTTAGGTTTAGTGTGCGGGTTAGGCTTAGGGTTAGGGTTAGGGTACGTGTTAGGGTTAGGGTTGGGTACGGGTTAGGGTTACGTTTAGGGTTAGGGTACTGGTTAGGTTTAGGGTTAGGGTAAGGGTTAGTGTTAGGGTATGGTTTAGGGTTAGAGTACGGGTTAGGGTTAGGTTTAGGGTTAGGTTTAGGGTTAGAGTACCGGTTACGGTTAGTGTTAGGGTTAGGGTTAGGGTTAGTGTACGGATAGTGTTAGTGTTAGGGTTTGGGTTAGGGTATTAGTTAGGGTTCGGTTAGGGTACTGGATAGGGTTAGTGTACGGGTTAAGTTTAGGGTAAGGTTAGGTTTAGGTTACAGGTTAGGGTTAGGGTTAGGGTTAGGGTACGGGTTAGGGTTAGGTTTAGGGTCAGGATTAGCGTTAGGGATATGGTGATGGGACGGGTAAGGGTTATGGTTGGGCTTAGGGTATGAGTTAGTTTTAGGGTTAAGGTACGTGTCAGGGTTACGTTTAAGGTTAGGGTTATGGTTAGAGTATGGGTTAGGGTTAGGGTACGGGTAAGGGTTATGGTTAGGGTTAGGGTTAGGTTTAGGTTTAGCGTGTGGGTTAGGTTTAGGGTTAGCGCTAGGGTATGGGTTAGTGTTACTGTTAGATTTTGGGTACGGGTTATATTTAGGGTTAGTGTACGGGATAGGTTTAGATACGGGTTAGGTCAAGGGTTAGGGTTAGGTTTAGGGTACTGGTTAGGGTAGGGTTAGGTTTAGGGTTAGGGTTAGGGTATGGGTTTGGCTTAGAGTACGGGTTAGGGTGAGGTTTAGGGTCCGGGATAGGGTTAGGGTTAGGGTACGAGTTAGGGTTAGGGTTAGGTTTAGGGTACGGGTTATGATAGGGTTAGGGTTAGGGTACGGTTTAGGTTTAGGGTACGGGTTAAGGTTAATGTTAGGGTCAGTGTTAGGTTTAGGGTTAGGATACGAGTTAGGGTAAGGGTTATGGTACGGGTTAGTGTTAGGGTTATGGTACGGGTTAGGGTTACCGTACGGGTTAGTGTTAGGGTGACTGTTAGGGTTAGGGTTAGAGTACGGTTAGTGTTAGAGTTAGGTTTAGGGTTAGGTTTAGAGTACGGTTTACGGTTAGTGTTAGGGTTAGGGTTAGGGTTAGGGTACAGGTTAGGGTTAGGGTTAGGGTTATGGTTAGAGTACGGGGTAGGGTTAATGTAAGGGTTAGTGTTAGGGGTAATGTACAGGTAGGCTTAGGGTTAGGTTTAGGGTTAGGATACGGATTAGGGTTAGGTTTAGGGCACGGGATAGTGTTAGCGTACAGGTTAAGTATAGGTTTAGGGTTAGGTTTAGGTTACGGGTTAGGGTTAGGGAACGGGTTAGGTTTAGGATTAGGGTGCGGGTTAGGGATAGGATTAGTGTAAGGGATAGGATTAGGTTTACGGTCAGGGTTAGGGTTAGTGTTAGTGTTAGGGTACAGGTTAGGGTTAGGGTTGGGGTTAGGGTTTTGGTTAATTTTAGGTTTAGGGTAGGGGTTAGGTTTACGGTTAATGTTAGGGTTAGGGTTAGGGTATGGGTTAGGGTTAGGTTATGGTTAAGGGTTATCGTTTGGGTTAGGGTTAGTGTTAAGTTTAGGGTGCGGGTTAGGGTTAGGGTTAGGGTTGGGGTTAGAGTACAGCTTTGGGTTAGTGTTAGGGTACGGGTTAGGTTTACCATTTGGGTACGGGATTGGGTAAGGTTTAGGGTAAGGGTTATGGTTAGAGTTAGGGTTAGGCTACGGGTAGGGTTAGGGTACGGGTTAGGGTTAGGGTTCGCGTTAAGGTTAGTGTATGGGTTAGTGTTAGAGATAGGGTTAGGGTTAGGGTTAGGGTTAGTGTTAGGGTTACGGTACGGGTTAGGGTTAAGGTTAGGGTACGGGATAGAGTTAGTCTACATGTTAGGTCTAGGTTTAGGGTTAAGTTTAGTGTGCGGGTTAGGGTTAGGGTTAGGGTACGTGTTAGCTTTAGGGTTTGGGTACGGGTTAGCGTTATGTTTAGGTTAGGGTACGGGTTAGGTTTAGGGTTAGGTTTAAGGTACGGTTTAGGTTTAGGGAACGGGATAGGGTTAGGTTTACGGAAAGTGTTAGGGTTAGGGTTAGGGTTAAGGTTAGGGTTAGGGTTTGGGTACGGTTTAGGGTTACTGTACGGGTTAGGGTTAGGGTTAGGGTTAGGGTTAGGGTTAGGTTTAGGGTTATAGTACGGGTTAGGTTTTGAGTTAGGTTGAGTTATAGGTTAGGGTTAGGGTTAGGGTTAGGGTTAGGGTTAGGGTTAATGTTAGTTTACAGGTTAGTGTTAGGGAACGGGTTAGGGTTAGGTTTAGGGTGCAGGTTAGGGTTAGAGTTAGGGTTAGTGTAAGGGTTAGGGTTAGGTTTAGGGTCAGGGTTAGGGTTAGGTTTAGTGTTAGGTTACGGGATATGGTTAGGGTTGGGGTTAGGGTACGGGTTAGTTTTATGGGTACGGTACTGGTTAGGGTTATGGTTAAGGTTAGGGTTAGGGTTAGGTTATGGGTTAGGGTTAGGTTACGGTTAAGGGTTATGGTTTGGGTTAGGGTTAGGTTTAAGTTTAGGTTGCGCATTAGGGTTAGGGTTAGTGTTAGTGTTAGAGTACGGTTTTGGGTTAGTTTTAGGGTACGGGTTAGGTTTACCTTTTGGGTACGGGTTTGGGTAAGGGTTAGGGTTAGGGTTAGGTGTTAGGGGTAGGGTTAGGGTTAGGCTACGGGTAAGGTTAGGGTACAGGTTTGGGTTAGGGTTAGGGTTCGGGTTAGGGTTAGTGTACGGTTAGGGTAGGGTTAGGGTTAAGTTTAGGGTTAGGATTTGTGTTAGGGTTACCGTACGGGTTAGGGTTAAGGTTACATTACGGGATAGGGTTAGTGTACATGTTAGGTCTAGGGTTAGGGTTAGGTTTAGTGTGCGGGTTAGGATTAGGGTAAGGTTTAGTGTATGGGTTAGGTTTAGGGTTAGGTTTAGGGTACGGGTTAAGTTTAGGGTTAGGGTCAGGGTTAGGGTTAGGGTTAGGGTATGAGTTAGGGTTAGTGTTAGGTTTAGGGTACGGGTTAGGTTTAGGGTTATGTTTAGGGTACGGGTAGGTTTAGGGTACGGGTTAGGGTTAGGGTCAGGGTTAGTGTTAGGGTACGAGATAGGGTTAGGGTTAGGGTATGGGTTAGGGTTAGGGTTATGTTACGGGTTAGGGTTACAGTACGGGTTAGGGTTAGGGTGAGGATTAGGGTTAGGGTTAGAATTCGGTTAGGGTTAGGGTTAGGGTTAGAGTACGGGTTAGGGTTAGTGTTAGGTTTAGGGAAAGGGTTAGTTTTAGGGTTAGGTTACAGGTTAGGGTTAGGGTTAGGGTTAGGTTTAGGGTTAGGGTTAGAATACGGGGTAGGGTTAGTGTTAGGGTTAGGGTTAGGGTTAATGTACGGGTTAGGCTTAGGGTTAGGTTTAGGGTTAGGTTACGGGTTAGGGTTAGGTTTAGGGTTCGGGTTAGGTTGAGGGTTAGGGTTAATGTACAGGTTAGGGTTAGGTTGAGGGTCAGGGTTAGGGTTAGCATTAGTGTTAGGGCATGGGTTAAGGTTAGGGTTGGGGTTAGGGTACGGGTTAGTTTTATTGTTAGGGTACGGGTTAGGGTTACTGTTAAAGATAGGTTTAGAGTTAGGGTGTGGGTTAGGGTAAGGGTATGGTTAAGGGTTATGGTTAGGGTTAGGGTTAGGGTTAATTTTAGGGTGTGGTTTAGGGTTCGGGTTAGGGTTAGTGTAAGGGTTAGAGTACGGGTTTGGGTTAGTGTTAGGGTACGGGTTAGGTATACCGTTTGGGTACGGGTTAGGGTAAGGGTTAGGGTTAGGGTTAGGGTTAGGGGTTAGGTTAGAGTTAGGTTTAGGCTACGGGATAGTGTTAGAGTACAGGTTAGGGTTAGGGTTAGGGTACGGGTTAGGTTTAGGTTACGGGTTAGGGTTAGGGTTAGGGTCAAGATTAGGGTTAGAGTACGAGTTAGGTTTAGGGATAGGGTATGGGATAGGGTTAGGATTATGTATGGGTTAGGGTTACAGTACGGGTTAGGGTTAGGTTTAGGGTTAGGGTGGGGTTAGAGTACGGTTAGGGTTAGGGTTAGGGTTAGGGTTAGATTACGGGTTAGGGTTAGTGTTAGGGTTAGAGAAACGTTTAGGGTTAGGTTTAGGGTACGTTTTAGGGTTAGGATTAGTGTTAGGGTTAGGGTTAGAGTATGGGGAAGTGTTAGTGTTTAGGGTTAGGGTTAGGGTTAATGTACGAGTTAGGCTTAGGGTAAGGTTTAGGGTTAGGTTACGGGTTAGGGTTAGGTTTAGTTTACGGGTTAGGGTTAGAGTACGGGTTAGGGTTAGGTTTAGGGAGCGGGTTAGTGTTAGGATTAGGGTTAGTGTACGGGTTAGGGTTAGGTTTAGGGTCAAGGTTAGGGTTAGGGTTAGTGTTAGGGGATGGGTTAGGTTTAGGGTTGGGGTTAGGGTACGGGTTAGTTTTAGGGTTAGGGTACGGGTTAGATTTACGGTTTAAGTTAGGGATAGGGTTAGGGTGTAGTTTAGGGTTAGGGTACGGTTAAGGGTTATGGTTAGCGTTAGGGTTAGGGTTAAGTTTAGGGTGCGGTTTAGGGTTAGGGTTAGGGTTAGGGTTAGGTTTAGAGATCGGGTTTGGGATAGTGTTAGGGTACGTGTTAGGTTTACCATTTGGGTATGGGTTAGGTTAAGGGTTATTATAAGGGTTAGGGATAGGGGTTAGGGTTAGAGTTAGGGTTATGCTACGGGACAGGGTTACAGTATGGGTTAGGGTTAGGGTTAGGGTTAGGGTTATAGTCCAGGTTAGGGTTAGAGTTAGGGTTATTTTTCGGGTTAGAGTACGGGTTAGGTTTAGTGTTAGGGTTAGGGTTAGTGTTAGGGTACGGGTTAGGGTTAGAGTTCGGGTTAGGTTTACATTTAGGTTAGGGTTAGGGTTAGAGTACATTTTAGGGTTAGTGTTAGGTTTAGGGTTAGGGTTAGGGTTAGTGTACGGATAGGGTTAGGGTTAGGGTTAGGTTTAGGGTACGGGTTAGGGTTAGGTTTAGTGTACGGGATAGGGTTAGCGTATGGGTTAAGTTTAGGGTTAGGGTTAGGTTTAGGTTACGGGTTAGGGTTAGGGTACGGGTTAGGTTTAGGGTTAGGGTAAGGGTTAGTGTTAGGGTACGGGTTAGGGTTAGAGTACGGGTTAGGGTTAGTGTTATTGTTAGGGTTAGGGTTAGTGTATGGATAGGGTAAGGGTTAGGGTTAGGATTAGGGTACGGGTTAGGGTTAGTGTACGGGTTAGGGTTAGGATTAGGGTTAGGGTTAGTGTTAGGGTTAGTGTTAGGGTTATGGTACGGGTTAGGGTTAAGGTTATGGTACGGGATAGGATTATTGTATGTGTTAGGTCTAGGGTTAGTGTTAGTTTTAGTGTGCTGGTAAGGGTTAGGGTTAGGGTTAGGGTACGTGTTAGGGATAGGGTACAGGTTAGGGTTAGGTTTAGGGTTAGGATTAGGTTTGGGGTTAAAGTACGGGGTAGGGTTAGTGTTAGGGTTTGGGTTAAGGTTAATGTACGGGTTAGGCTTAGGGTTAGGTTAAGGGTTTGTATACGGGTTAGGGTTAGGTTGAGGATACGGGATAGGGTTAGCATACGGGTTAAGTATAGGGTTAGGGTTAGGTGTAGTTTACGGGTTAGGGTTAGTGTACAGGTTAGGGTTAGGTTTAGGGTTAGGGTTAGGGTTAGGGTTAGGGTTAGGGTTAGGGAAGTACCGGGTAGGGTTAGGGTTAGGGTTAGGGTTAGGGTTAGGGTTAATGTACGGGTTAGGCTTAGGGTTAGATTTAGTGTTAGGATACGGTTTAGGGTTAGGTTTAGTGTGCGGGATAGGGTTAGCGTACGGGTTAAATTTAAGGTTAGGGTTAGGTTTAGGTTACGGGTTAGGGTTAGGGTACGGGTTAGGGTTAGTTTTAGGGTCAGGGTTAGGTTTAGGGTTAGTGTTAGAGTACGGGTTAGGGTTAAGGTTGGGGTTAAGGTATGGGTTAGTTGTAGGGTAAGGGTACAGGTTAGGGTTATGATTAAAGTTAGGGTTAGGGTTAGGGTATGGGTTAGGGTTAGATTACGGTTAAGGATTATGGTTTGGGTTAGGATTAGTGTTAAGTTTAAGGTGCAGGTTAGGGTTAGGGTTAGGGTTAGAGTACGGGTTTGGGTTAATGTTAGGTTATGGGTTAGGTTTACCGTTTGAGTACGGGTTAGGGTAAGGGTTAGGGTTAGGGTTAGGGGTTAGGGTTAGTGTTAGGGTTAGGCAACGGGTAGGGTTAGGGTACGGGTTAGGGTTAGGGTTACGGTTCGTGTTAGGGTTAGTTTACGGGTTAGGGTTAGGGATAATGTTAGGGTTAGGTTTAGGGTTAGTGTTAGGGTTATGGTACGGGTTAGGGTTAAGGTTTCGGTACAGGATAGGTTTAATTTACGTGTCAGGTCTAGGGTTAGGGTTAGGTTTAGTGTGCGGGTTAGGCTTAGGGTTAGGTTTAGGGTACGTGTTAGGGTTAGGGTTTGGGTACGGGTTAGGGTTACGTTTAGGGTTAGGGTACGGGTTAGGTTTAGGGTTAGGGTAAGGGTTAGTGTTAGGGTAGGGGTTAGGGTTAGAGTATGGGTTAGGATTAGTTTTAGGGTTAGGTTTAGGGTTAGAGTACCGGTTACGGTTATTGTTAGGGCTAGGGTTAGCGTTAGTGTATGGATAGGGTTAGTGTTAGGGTTAGGGTTAGGGTATTAGGGTTAGATTAGGGTATGGGATAGGGTTAGTGTACGCGTTAAGCTTAGGGTTAGGGTTAGGTTTAGGTTATGGGTTAGGGTTAGGGTTCGGGTTAGGGTGAGGTTTAGGTGCGGGTTGGGGTTAGGGTACGGGTTATGGTTAGGTTTAGGGTCAGAGTTGGGGTTAGGGATAGGGTTATGATATGGGTTAGGGTTAGGGTTGGGGTTAGGGTACGGGTTAGTTTTAGGGTTAGAGTATGGGTTAGGGTTACGATTAAGGTTAGGGTTAGTGTTAGGTTATGGGTTAGGGTTAGGGTATGGGTTAGGGTTATGGTTAGGGTTAGGTTTAGGTTTAGGTTGCGGGTTAGGCTTAGAGTTAGGGTTTGGGTTAGCACCAGGTTATGGGTTAGGATTACTGTTAGGGTTTGGGTACGGATTAGTGTTAGGTTTAGGTTACGGGATATGGTTGGGTACGGTTTAGGTCAAAGGTTAGGGTTAGGTTTAGGGTTAGGGTACGGGTTAGGGTTAGGTTTAGGGTTAGGGTTAGGGTATTGGTTAGGTTTAGGTTACAGGTTAGGGTTAGGGTTAGGGTTAATGTGGGTTAGGCTTAGTGTTAGATTTAGGGTTTGGATACGGTTTAGGGTTAGGTTCAGGTAACGGGGTAGGGTTAGCGTGCGGGTTAACTTTAGGGTTAGGGTTAGGTTTAGGTTACGGTTTAGGGTTAGCATACGGGTTAGGGTTAGGTTTAGAGTCCGGGTTAGGGTTAGGGTTAGGGTTAGTGTAAGGTTTAGGGTTATGTTTAGGGTCAGAGTAAGGGTTAGGGTTAGTGTTAGAGTACGGGTTAGGGTTAGGGTTGGGGTTAGGGTACAGATTAGTTTTAGGGTTAGGTTACAGGTTTGGGTTACGGTTAAAGTTAGGGATAGGTTTATGGTGTGGGTTAGGGTTAGGATACGGTTATGGGTTATGGTTATGGTTAGGGTTAGGGTTAAGTTTAGTGTGCGGTTTACGGTTAGGGTTAGGGTTAGGGTTAGAGTAAGGGTTTGGGTTAGTGTTAGGGTACAGGTTAGGTTTACCGTTTGGGTACGGGTTAGGTTAAGGGTTAGGGTTAGTGTTATGGTTAGGGGTTAGGGTAGAGTTAGGGTTAGGCTACGGGATAGGGTTAGAGTACGGTTTAGGGTTAGAGTTAGTTTTAGGGATATGGTTAGGGTTATAGTACGGGTTAGGGTTGGAGTTAGGGTTAGGTTTAGGGTTAGAGTATGGGTTAGGGTTAGTGTTAGGGATAGGGTTAGTGTTAGGGTACAGGTTAGGATTAGAGTTCGGGTTAGGGTTAGGTTTAGGGTTAGGGTTAGGGTTAGAGTACGGTTTAGGTTTAGTGTTCGGTTTAGGGTTAGGGTTAATTTACGGATAGGGTTAGGGTTAGGGTACGGGTTAGGTTTAGGTTTAGGGTTCAGGATAGGGTTAGCGTACGGGTTAAGTTTAGGGTTAGGGTTAGGTTTAGGTTACGGGTTAGGGTTAGGGTACGGGTTAGGGTTAGGTATAGGTGAGGGTTAGGGTTAGGTTTAGGGTTAGTGTTTGGGTTAGGGTACGGGTTATGGTTAGGGTTGGGGTTAGGGTACAGTTTAAGTTTAGGGTTAGGGTAAGGGAGAGGGTTACGGTTAAGTTTAGGGTTACGGTTAGGGTATGTGTTAGGGTTAGGGTACGGGTAAGGGTTATGGTTAGGGTTAGTGTTAGGTTTAGGTTTAGGGTGCGGGTTAGGGTTAGGGTTAGGTTTAGGGTTAGCGCTAGGGTATGGTTTAGGGTTACTGTTAGGGTTTGGGTACGGATTAGGGATAGGGTAAGGTTACGGGATAGGTTTGGGTACGGGTTAGGTCAAGGGATAGGGTTAGGTTTAGGGTACAGGTTAGTGTTAGGGACGGTTTAGGGTTAGGGTTAGTGTATGAGTTAGGCTTAGGGTACGGGTTAGGGTTAGGGTTATGGTCAGGGTTAGGGTTAGGGTTAAGGTTAGGGTACGGTTTAGGGTTAGTGTTAGGGTTAGGGTTAGGTTTAGGGTCAGGGTTATGGTTAGGGTTAGTGTAAGGGTACGTGTTAGGTTTAGGTTTGGAATAGGGTACGGGTTAAGATACAGTTTAGGGTACGTGTCAGGGTTAGTGTTAGGGTTAGTGTTAGGGTACGGGTTAGGGTTAGGGTTTTGGTTAGGGTACGGTTTAGGTTACGGGTTAGGGTTAGTGTTAGGGTTATGTTAGGGTCAGGGTTAGGGTTAGTGTTAGTGTTAGGGTACGGGTTAGGGTTAGGGTTCACGTTAGGGTTAGGGTTAGGGTACGGGTTAGGGTTAGTGTAAGGGTTAGGGTTAGGTTTAGAGTCAGGGTTAGGGTTAGGGTTAGTGTTAGGGTATGTGTTAGGGTTAGGTTTAGGGTTAGGGTTACGGTTAAGGTTAGGGTTAGGGTTAAGGTATGGGTTTGGGTTAGGTTACGGGTTGGGTACAGGTTAGATCAAGGGTTAGGTTTAGCTTTAGTGTACGGGTTAGGGTACGGGTTAGGCTTAGGGTTAGGGTTAGGCTATGGGTTAGGTTTAGGGTACGGGTTGGTGTTAGGTTTAGAGTCAGGGTTCGAGTTAGGGTTAGGATATGAGTTAGGGTTAGGGATAGGTTTACGGTACGGGTTAGGTTTAGGGTTAGGTTTAGGGTATGGGTTAGGTTTAGTGTACGGGTTAGGGTTTGGGTCATGTTTAGGGTTAGGGTACGAGTTAGGGTTAGGGTTAGGGTACGGGTTAGGTTTAGGTTTAGGGTTAGGGTTAGAGTACCGGTTAGGGTTAGTGTTAGGTTTAGGGAAAGGGTTAGGTTTAGGGTTAGGGTACGGGTACGGGTTGGTGTTAGGGTTAGGGTTAGATTATGGTTAGGGTTAGGGTTATGGTTAGGGTTAGAGTACGGGTTAGGGTTAGTGTTAGGTTTAGGGAAATGGTTAGCTTTAGGGTTAGGGTTAGGGTATGGGTTATGGTTATGTTACGGTTAAGGCTTATGGTTTGGGTTAGGGTTAGGGTTAAGTTTAGGGTGCGGGTTAGGGTTAGGGTTAGGGTTAGAGTACGGGTTTGGGTTAGTGTTAGGGTACGGGTTAGGTTTACCGTTTGGGTACGCGTTAGGGTAAGGGTTAGGGTTAAGGTTCGGGTTAGGGTTTAGGGTTAGAGTTAGGGTTAGGCTACGGGTAGGGTTAGGGTACGGGTTAGGGTTACGGTTAGAGTTCGCGTAGGGTTAGGTTACGCGTTAGGGTTAGAGATAGGGTTAGGGTTAGTGTTAGGGTTATTGTTAGGGTTACGGTACGGGTTAGGGTTAAGGTTAGGGTACGGGATAGGGTTAGTGTACGTGTTAGGTCTAGGGTTAGGGTTACGTTTAGTATGCGGATTAGGGTTAGAGTTAGGGTACGTGTTAGGGTTAGGGGTTGGGTATGGGTTAGCGTTACGTTTAGGTATCGGTACGAGTTAGGTTTAAGGTTAGTGTTAGGGTACGGTTTAGAGTTAGGGTACGGGTTAGGGTCAGGGTTAGGCTTATGTTTAGGGTTAGGATTAGGATGCGGGTTAGGATTACTGTACGGGTAGGGTTAGGGTTAGGGTTAGTGTTAGGGTTAGAGTACAGCATGGTTAGGGTTAGAGTTAGGGTTAGAGTACGGGTTATGGTTATTGTTAGGGTTAGTGTTAGGGTATGGGTAGGGGTAGGGTATGGGTTAGGGTTCGGGTTTGGGTTAGGGTTAGAGTACGGGGTAGGGTTAGTGTTAGGGTTAGGCTTAGGTTTAGGGTTAGGGTACGGGTGAGCGTTAGAGTTAGGGTTAGGTTTAGAGTACGGGGTAGTTTTAGTGTTAGGGTTAGGGTTAGGGTTAATGTACGGGTTATAATTAGGAATAGGTTTAGGGTTAGGTTACGGGTTCGGATTAGGTTTAGGGTACGGGATAGGGTTAGCGTATGGGTTAAGTTTAGGGTTAGGTTTAGGTTACGGGTTAGGGTTAGGTTTAGGTGTGGGTTAGGGTTAGGGTTAGTATTAGGGTACGGTTTAGGGTTAGGGATGGGGTTAGGGTACAGGTTAATTTTAGGGTTAGGTACGGGTAAGGGTTATGGTTATGTTTAGGGTTAGGGTATGGGTTAGGGTTAGCGCTAGGCTATGGGTTAGGTTTACTGTTAGGGTTTGGGTACGGTTTAGGGTTAGGTTTAGGATTAGGGTTAGGGTTAGGGTATGGGTTAGGCTTAGGGTACGGGTGAGGATTAGGGTTAGGGTCAGGGTTAGGGTTATGTTTAGGGTTAGGGTACGGGTTAGGGTTAGGTTTAGGGTACGGGTTAGGGTTAGGTTTTGGGTTCGGGTAGTGTTTAGGTTTAGGGTACGGGTTAGGGTTAGGGTTAGGGTTAGAGTACTTGGTAGGGTTAGTGTTAGGGTTAGGGTTAGGGTTAGGGTATGGGTTAGGCTTAGGGTACCGGTTAGGGTTAGGGTTAGGGTCAGTTTTAGGGTTAGGGTTACGGTTAGGGTACGGGTTAGGGTTAGGTTTAGGTTACGGGTTAGGGTTAGGTTTAGGTTTATGGTACGGTTTAGGTTTAGGGTACGGGTTAGGGTTAGGGTTAGGGTCAGGGTTAGGGTTAGGGTTAGGGTACGAATTAGGGTTAGGGTTAGGGTACGGTTTAGGGTTTGGTTTATGGTACGGGTTAGGGTTACAGTACGGTTTAGGGTTAGGGTGAGGGTTAGGGTTAGTGTTAGGGTTAGGGTACGTGTTAGGGTTAGTGTTTGGGTACGTGTTAGGGTTGCGTTTAGGGTTAGGGTATGGGTTAGGTTTAGGGTTAGGGTAAGGGTTAGTGTTAGGGTACAGGATATGGTTAGAGTACGGGTTAGGGTTAGGTTAAGGTTTAGGGTTAGGGTTAGAATACGGTTTGGGGTTAGTCTTAGGGTTAGGGTTAGGTTTAGTGTATGGATAGGGTTAGGTTAGGGTTAGGGTTAGGGTACGAGTTAGGGTTAGGTTTAGGGTATGGGATAGGTTTAGTGTACGGGTTATGTGTAGGGTCAGGTTTAAGTTTAGGTTATTGGCTAGGGTTAGGGTTCGGGTACGGGTTAGGTTTAGGTGCGGGTTAGAGTTATGGTACGGGTTATGGTTAGGTTTAGGGTCAGGGTTAGGGTTAGGGATAGGGTTATGGTACAGGTTAGGGTTATGGTTGGGGTTAGGGTATGGGTTAGTTTTAGGGTTAGGGTACGGGTTAGGGTTAGGGTTAGGGTACGTGATAGGGTTGGGTACGGGTTAGGTCAAGGGTTTGGTTAGGTTTAGGGTACGGGTTAGGGTTAGGGTTAGGGTTAGGGTTAGGGTTAGGATTAGGTTTAGGGTTAGTGTACGGGTTAGGGTTAGGTTTAGGGTAGGGTTAGGGTTAGGTTTAGGGTTAGGGTACAGTTTAGGTTTAGGGTACGGGTTAGCGTTAGTGTTAGGGTCAGGTTTAGTGTGAGGGTTAGGGTGCGAATTAGGGTTAGGGTTAGGGTACGGGTTAGGGTTAACGTTATGGTACGGGTTAGGGTTACATTACGGGTTAGGGTTAGGGTGAGGGTTATGGGTTAGGGTTAGAGTACGGTTAAAGTTAGTGTTAGGGTTAGGGCTAGGGTACGGGTTAGGGTTAGTGTTAGGGTTAGGGTTAGGGTTAGGGTACTGGTAAGGGTTAGGGTTAGGGTTAGGGTTAGAGTACGGGGTAGGGTTAGTGTTATGGTTAGGGTTAGGTTTAGGGTATGGGTTAGCCTTAGGGTACGGGTTAGGGTTAGGGTTAGGGTCAGGTTTAGGGTTAGGTTTAGGGTTAGTGTACGGGTTAGGGTTAGGTTTAGAGTACGGGTTAAGGTTAGGGTTGGGGTCAGGGTTAGGTTTAGGGTTAGGGTACGAATTAGGGTTAGGTTTAGGGTACGGTTTAGGGTTAGGGTTATGGTACGGGTTAAGGTTACAGTATGGGTTAGGGTTATTGTGGGAGTTAGGGTTAGGGTTAGGGTACGTGTAAGGGTTAGGGTTTGGGGTACGTGTTAGGGTTACGTTTAGGGTTAGGGTTCGGGTTACGTTTAGGGTTAGGGTAAGGGTTAGTGGTAGTGTACGGGATATTTTTAGAATACGGGTTAGGGTTAGGTTTATGGTTAGGGTTGGTAAGGGCTAGTGTTAGGGTACGGGATAGGGTTAGAGTTCGGGTTAGGGTTAGCTTTAGTGTTAGGGTTAGGATTAGAGTACAGGTTAGGGTTAGTGTTAGGGTTAGGGTTAGGTTTAGTGTACGGATAGGGTTAGGGTAAGGGTTAGGGTACTTGTTAGGGTTAGGTTTAGGGTACGGGATAGGGTTAGTGTACGGGTTAAGTTTAGGGTTAGGGTTAGATTTAGGTTATGGGTTAGGGTTAGGACACGGGTTAGGGTTAGGATTAGGTGCAGGTTAGGGTTAGGGTACGGGTTAGGGTTAGGTTTAGGGTCAGGGTTAGGGTTAGGGAAAAGTTTATGGTACGCGTTAGGGTTAGGGTTGGGGTTAGGGTATGGGTTAGTTTTAGGGTTAGGTTACGGATTAGGGTTACGGTTAAGGTTAGTGTTAGTGTTAGGGTATAGGTTAGGGTTATGGTACGGGTAAGGATTATGGTTAGGGTTAGGGTTAGGTTTAGGTTTAGGGTGCGGGTTAGGCTTAGTGTTAGGGTTATGGTTAGCGCTAGGGTATGGGTTAGGGTTACTGTTAGGGTTTGGGTATGGGTTAGGGTTAGTGTTAGGGTACGGGATAGGGTTGGGTACAGGTTAGGTCAAGGGTTAGGGTAAGGTTTAGGGTACTGGTAAGGGTTAGGATTAGGTTTAGGGTTAGGGTTAAGGTATGGGTTAGGTATAGGGTACGGGTTAAGGTTAGGGTTAGGGTCAGGTTTAGGGTTAGAGTTAGGGTACGAGTTAGGGTTAGGGTTAGGTTTAGGGTACGGGTTAGTGTTAGTGTTAGGGTTAGGGTTAGAGTACGGGGTAGGGTTAGTGTTAGGTTTAGTGTTAGGTTTAGTGTATGGATAGGGTCAGTGTTAGGGTTAGGGTACGATTAGGGCACGGGATAGGGTTAGGGTTAGTGTTAGGGAACGGGTTAGGTTTAGGGTACAGGTTAGGGTTAGGGTTAGGGTCAGGTTTAGGGTTAGTGTTAGTGTACGAGTTAGGTTTAGGGTTAGGATATGGGTTAGGGTTAGGGTTATGGTACGGGTTAGGGTTACAGTACGGTTTTGGCTTTGGTGAGGGTTAGGGTTAGGTTTAGAGTTAGAGAACGGATAGGGTTAGGGTTAGGGTTAGGGTACGGGTTAGGGTTAGATTGAGGGTACGGGATACAGTTAGCATACAGGTTAAGTTTAGGGTAAGGGTTAGGTTTAGGTTACGGGATAGGGTTAGGTTTAGGGTCAGGGTTAGAGTTAGGGATCGGGTTATGGTACTGGTTAGGGTTAGGGTTGGGGTTAGGCTACGGTTTAGTTTAGTGGTAGGTTACGGGTCAGCGTTATGGTTAAAGTTAGGGTTAGGGTTAGGGTATGTGTTAGGTTTAGGGTACGGGTAAGGTTTATCGTTTGGGTTAGGGTTAGGTTTAGGTTTAGGTTATGGGTTAGATTTAGGGTTAGGGTTTCGGTTAGCGCTAGGATATGGGTTAGGGTTAACGTTAGGGTTTGGGTACGGGTTAGGGTTAGGGTTAGGTTACGGGATAGGGTTGGGTAGGGGTTAGGTCAAGGGTTAGGGTTAGGTTTAGGGTACGGGTTAGGGTTAGGGTAGGATTAGGTTTACTGTTAGGGTATGGGTTAGGCTTAGGGTACGGGTAAGGGTTAGGGTTAGGGTCAGGGTTAGCTTTAGGGTTAGGGTTAGGGTTAGGATACGTGTTAGGTTTAGGGTACGGGTTAGAGTTAGGTTTAGGGTCAGGGTTAGGGTTAGGGTTAGGGTTAGGGTTAGGGTTAGGGTATGAGTTAGGGTTAGGGTTAGGGTACGGTTTAGGTTTAGGTTTATGGTACGGGTTAGTGTTACAGTACGGGTTAGGTTTAGGGTGAGGGTTAGGTTTAGTGTTAGAGTACGGTTAGGTTTAGGGTTAGGGTTAGGGTTAGAATACGGGTTAGGGTTAGTGTTAGGGTAAGGGTTAGGGTTAGGGTACAGGTAGGGTTAGGGTTAGGGTTAGGATTAAGGTTAGAGTACGGGGTAGGGTTAGTGTTAGAGTTATGGTTATGGTTAATGTACGGGTCAGGCTTAGGGTTAGGTTTAAGGTTAGGATACGGGTTAGGGTGAGGTTTAGGGTATGGGATATGGTTAGCGTACGGGTTTAGGGTTAGGGTTAGGTTTAGGGTACGGGTTAGGGTTAGGGTATGGGTTAGAGTTAGGTTTAGGGTGCGGGTTAGGATAGGGTTAGGATAATGTAGGGTTAGGGTTAGGTTTAGGGTCAGGGTTAGGATTAGTGTTAGTGTTAGGGTATGGGTTAGGGTTAGGGTTGGGGTTAGGTTACGTGTTAGTTTTAGGGTTAGGGTATGGGTTAGTGTCATGGTGAAGGTTAGGGTGAGGGTTAAGGTATGGGTTAGGGTTAGGTTACGGTTAAGGGTTATGGTTTCGGTTAGGGTTAGGGTTAAGTTTAGGGTGAGGGTTAGGGTTAGGGTTAGGGTTATAGTACGGGTTTGGGTTAGTGTTAGAGTACGGATTAGGTTTACCGTTTGGGTACGGGTTAGGTTAAGGTTTAGGGTTAGGTTTAGGGTTAGGGGTTAGTGTTAGAGTTAGGGTTAGGGTACGGATAGGTTTAGGGTACGGGTTCGGGTTAGGGATAGGGTTCGGGTTAGGGTTAATGTACGGGTTAGGGTTAGGGTTAGGGTTTGGGTTAGGGTTAGTGTTAGGGTTACGGTACAGGTTAGGGTTAAGGTTACGGTATGGGATAATTTTAGTGTACGTGTTAGGTCTAGGGTTAGTGTTAGGTTTAGTTTGCGGGTTAGGGTTAGGGTTAGGATTAGGGTTAGGGTACGCGTTAGGGATAGGGTACGGGTTAAGGTTAGGTTTAGGTTTAGAGTTAGGTTTAGTGTTAGGTTTAAAGTATGGGGTAGGGTTAGTGTTAGGGTTATGGTTAGGGTTAATGTACGGGTTAGGCTTAGGGTTGGTTTAGGGTTAGGATGCGGGTTAGGGTTAGGTTCAGGGTACGGGATAGGGTTAGCGTACGTGTTAAGTTTAGGGTTAGGGTTAGGTTTAGGTTTAGGGTGCGGTTTAGGCTTAGTGTTAGGGTTAGAGTTAGCGCTAGGCTATGGGTTAGGGTTAGGGTTAGGGTATGGGTTAGGGTTAGGGTTAGTGTACGGGATAGGGTTGGGTATGTTTGAGGTCAAGGGTTTGGGTTAGGCTTAGGGTACGGGTTAGGGTTAGGTTTAGGGCTAGGGTTAAAGTGTGGGTTAGGTTTAGGGTACGGGTTAGTGTTAGGGTTATGGTCAGGGTTAGGATTAGGGTTAGGATACGAGTTAGGGTTAGGGTTAGGGTACGGGTTAGGTTTAGGGTTAGGGTATGGGTTAGGGTAGGTTTAGGGTGCATGTTAGGGTTAGGGTTAGGATTAGTGTAAGGGTTAGGGTTAGGTTTAGGGTCAGTTTTAGGGTTAGGGTTAGTGTTATTGTACTGGTTAGGGTCGGTGGGGGTTAGGGTACGGTTTAGGTTTAGGGTTAGGGTATGGGTTAGTTTTACGGTTAAGGTTCGGGTTAGGGTTAGGGTATGGGTTAGGGTTAGGGTAGGGTTAGGGTTAGCGTACTTGTTAGGGTTAGGGTTTGGGTACGGGTTAGGGATACGTTTAGGGTTAGGGTACAGTTTAGTTTTAGGATTAGGGTAAGGGTTAGTGTTAGGGTACGGATTAGGTTATGGGTTAGGTTTACTGTTAGAGTTTGGGAACGGGTTAGGGTTAGGGTTAGGGTACGGGATAGGGTTGGGTACGGGTTAGGTCAAGGGTTAGGGTTAGGTTTAGGGTACTGGTAAGGGTTAGGGTTAGGTTTAGGGTTAGGGTTAGGGTATGGGTTAGGTTTAGGGTACGGGTTAAGTTTAGGGTTAGGGTCAGGTTTAGGGTTAGGGTTAGGGTATGAGTCAGGGTTAGGGTTAAGTTTAGGGTATGGGTTAGGGTTAGGGTTAGGGTAAGGGTTAGGGTTAGAGTACGGGGTAGGGTTAGTGTTAGGGTTAGGGTTAGGGTTAATGTACGGGTTAGGCTTAGGGTTAGGTTAGGGTTAGGTTACGGGTTAGGGTTAGGTTTAAGGTGCGGGTTCGGTTTGGGTTAGGGTTAGTGTAAGGGTTAGGGTTAGGTTTAGGTTCAGGTTTAGGGTTAGGGTTATTGTTAGGGTACGTGTTAGGGTTAGGGTTGGGGTTAGGGTACGGGTTAGTTTTAGGTTTAGGGTACGGATTAAGGTTATGGTTAAGGTTAGGGTTATGGTTAGGTTATGAGTTAGGGTTAAGTTACGGTTAAGGGTTATGGTTTGGGTTAGGGTTAGAGTTAAGTTTAGGGTGCGGGTTAGGGTTAGGGTTAGGGTTAGAGTACAGGTTTGGGTTAGTGTTAGGGTATGGGTTAGGTTTACCGTTTGGGTACGGGTTAGGGTTAAGCTTAGTTTTAGGGGTCAGTTTAGAGTTAGGATTAGGCTACGGGTAGGGTTATGGTACGGGTTATGGTTAGGCTTAGGGTTAAGTTTCGGGTTAGGGTTAGTGTACGGGTTAGGGTTAGGGTTAGGGTTAGGGTTAGGGTTAGGGTACGGTTTAGGGTTAGGGTATGGGATAGGGTTAGTGTTAGGGTCAGGGTTAGGGTTAGGTTTGGGGTCCAGGTTAGGGTTAGGTTTAGGGATAGGGTTAGCGCTATGGTATGGGTTAGGGTTACTGTTAGGTTTTGGGTACGGGTTAGGGTTACAGTATGGGTTAGGGTTAGGGTGAGGGTTAGGGTTAGTGTATGGTTAGGTTTAGGTTACGGGTTAGGGTTAGGGTATGGGTTAAGGTTAGGTTTAGGGTGCGGGTTAGGGTTAGGGTTAGGTTAAGTGTAACGGTTAGGGTTAGCTTTAGGGTCAGGGTTCGGGTTAGGGTTAGTGTTAGGGTCCTCTTTAGTGTTAGGGTTGGCGTTAGGGTACGGGTTAGTTTTAGGGTTAGGATACAGCTTAGGGTTTGTTTAAGGTTAGGGTTAGGGTTAGGGTATGGTTTAGGGTTAAGTTACGGTTAAGGGTTATGGTTTCGGTTAGGGTTCGGGTTAAGATTAGGGTGCAGGTTAGGGTAAGGTTTAGGGTTAGAGTACGGGTTTGGGTTACTGTTAGGGTACAGGTTAGGTTTACCTTTTGGGTATGGGTTAGTGTAAGGTTTAGGGTTAGTGTTAGGGTTAGGGGTTAGTTTTAGAGTTAGGGTAGGGCTATGGGTTGGGTTAGGGTATGGGTTAGGGTATGGGTTAGGATTCGGGTTAGGGTTAGTGTACAGGTTAGGGATAGGTTTAGGGTTAGGGTTAGGGTTAGGGTTAGGGTTAGGGTTAGTGTTAGGGTTATGGTTCGGGTTAGGGTTAAGATTCCGGTACGGGATAGGGTTAGTGTACGTGTTAGGTCTAGGGTTAGGGTTAGGTTTAGTGTGCGGTTTAGGGTTAGGGTTAGGGTTAGGGTACGTGTTAGGGTTAGGGTTTGGGTACGGGTAAGGGTTACGTTTAGGGTTAGGATACGGGTTAGGTTTAGGCTTAGGGTAAGGTTTAGTGTTAGGGTACGGGTTAGAGTTACAGAACGAGTTAGGGTTAGGTTTAGGGTTAGGTTTAGGATCACAGTACGGGTTAGGGTTAGTGTTAGGGTTAGCGTTAGTGTTATTGTGCGGATAGGGTTAGGGTTAGGGTTAGGGTACGTGTTAGGTTTAAGTTTAGGGTACGGGATAGGGTTAGTGTACAGGATAAGTTTAGGGTTAGGGTTAGGTTTAGGGTACGAGTTAGGGTTAGGGTTAGGGTACAGGTTAGGGTTAGGGTTATGTTACGGGTTTGGGTTACAATACGGGTTAGTGTTAGGGTGAGGGTTAGGGTTACGGTTAGATTACGGTTAGGGTTAGGGTTAAAGTTATAGAACGGGTTAGGGTTAGTGTTAGGGTTAGGTTTAGGGATAGGGTTAGGGTTAGGGTTAGGTTTAGGTTTAGAGAATGGGGTAGGGTTAGTGTTAGGTCTGGTTAGGGTTAATGTACGGGTTAGGCTTAGGTTTAGATTTAGGGTTAGGATAAGGGTTAGGGTTAGGTTTAGGATACGGGATAGGGTTAGCGTACGGGTTAAGTTTACAGTTAGGGTTATGTTTAGGTTACGAGTTAGGGTTAGGGAACGGGTCAGGGTTAGGTTTAGGGTGCAGGTTAGGGTTAGGGTTAGGGTTAGGGTTAGTGTAAGGGTAAGGGTTAGGTTTAGGGTCAGGGTTAGGGTTAGGGTTAGTGTTAGGGTACGGTTTAGGGTTAGGGGTGGGGTTAGGGTCCGGTTTAGTTTTAAAGTTAGGGTACGGGTTAGGGTTATGGTTAAGGTTAGGTTTAGGGGTAGGGTATGGATTAGGGTTAGGTTACGGTTAAGGGTCATGGTTTGGGTTAGGGTTAGGTTTAAGTTTAGGGTTCGGGTTAGGGTTAGGGTTAGTGTTAGTGTACGGGTTTGGGTTAATGTTAGGGTATCGGTTAGGTTTACCATTTGGTACGGGTTAGGGTAAGGGTTAGGTTTAGGGTTAGGGGTTAGAGGTAGGGTTAGGGTTAGGCTACGGGTAGGGTTAGGGTACGGGTTAGTGTTAGGGTTAGGGTTAGTGTACGGGTTAGGGTTAGGGTTAGGGTTAGGTTTAGGGTTAAGGTTACGGTACGGGTTAGGGTTAAGGGTACGGTTCGGGATAGGGTTAGTGTACTGTTAGGTCTAGGGTTAGGGTTAGCTTTAGTGTTCGGGTTAGGGTTAGGATTAGGGTTAGGGTACGTGCTAGGGTTAGGGTTTGGGTACGGGTGAGGGTTACATTTAGGTTTAGGGTACGGGTTAGGTTTAGGGTTAAGGTAAGGGTTTTTGTTAGGGTACGGGTTAGGGTTAGAGTACGGGTTAGAGTTAGGTTTAGGTTTAAGCTTAGGGTAAGAGAATGGGTTAGGGTTAGTGTTAGCGTTAGGGTTAGGGTTAGTGTACGGATAGGGTTAGGGTTAGGGTTAGGGTTAGGGTACGGGTTAGATTTAGGTTTAGGGTATGGGATAGGGTTAGTGTACGGGTTAAGTTTAGGGTTAGGGTTAGGTTTAGGTTACGGTTTATGGTTAGGGTACGTGTTAGGGTTATGGTTAAGGTTAGAGTTAGGGTATGTGTTAGGGTTAGGGTACGGGTAGGGTTATGGTGGGTTAGGGTTAGTTTTAGATTTAGGGTGCGGGTTAGGCTTAGGGTTAGGGTTAGGGTTAGCCCTAGGGTATGGGTTAGGGTTACTGTTAGGTTTTGGGTATGGGTTAGAGTTAGGGTTAGGGTACGGGATAGGGTTGGGTACGGGTTAGGTCCCTTGTTAGGGTTAGGTTTAGGGTACAGGTTAATGTTAGGTTTAGTGTTAGGGTTAGGGTATGGGTCAGGATTAGGGTACGGGTTAGTGTTAGGGTTATGGTCAGGGTTAGGTTTAGTGTTGGGGTACGAGTTAGGGTTAGGGTTAAGTTTAGGGTACGGGATAGGTTTAGGTTACAGGTTAGGTTTAGGGTTAGGGTCAGGGTTAGGGTTAGAGTACGATTTAGGGTTCGGGATTGTGTACAGGTTAGGGTTAGGGTTATGTTACGGTTTAGGGTTACAGTAAGGGTTAGGTTTAGGGTGAGGGTTAGGGTTAGGGTTAGAGTACGGTTAGGGTTTGGGTTAGGGATAGTGTTAGGGTTAGAGTACGGGTTAGGGTTAGTGTTAGGGTTAGGGTTAGGGTTAGCGCTAGGGTATGGGTTAGGGTTACTGTTAGTGTTTGGGTACGGGTTAGGGTTAGGTAGTGTACGGGATAGGGTTGGGTACGGGTTAGGTCCAAGTTTAGGGTTAGGTTTAGGGTTCAGGTTAGGGGAAAGGTTAGGTTTAGTGTTAGGGTTTGTGTATGGGTTAGGCTTAGGGTACAGGTTAGGGTTAGGGATAGGGTCAGGATTAGGGTTAGGGTTAGGGTACGAGTTAGTTTTAGGGTTACGTTTAGGGCACGGGTTAGGGTTAGGGTTAGGGTTAGGGTTAGGTTTAGGGAACGGGTTAGGTTTAGGGTACGGGTGAGGGTTAGGGTTAGGGTCAGGGTTAGGGTTAGTGTTAGTGTACGAGTTAGGTTTAGGGTTAGGGTACGGGTTAGGGTTAGGGTTATGGTACGGGTTAAGGTTACAGTATGGGTTAGGGTTAGGGTGATGGTTAGGGTTAGGGTTAGGGTTAGAGTACGGATAGGGTAAGGGTTAGGGTTAGGGTACGGGTTAGGGTTAGGTTTAGGGTACGGTTACGGTTAGCGTACAGGTTAAGTTTAGGGTTAGGGTTAGGTTTAGGTTACGGGATAGGGTTAGGTTTAGGGTCAGGGTTAGGGTTAGGGATAGGGTTATTACGGGTTAGGGTTAGGGTTGGGGTTAGGCTACGGGTTAGTTTAGGGTGAGGTTCCGGGTCAGAGTTACGGTTAAGTTTAGGGTTAGGGTTAGGGTATGTGTTAGGTTTAGGGTACGGGTAAGGTTATCGTTTGGGTTAGTGTTAGGTTAAGGTTTAGGTTACGGGTTAGAGTTAGGGTTAGGGTTAGGGTTAGCGCTAGGGTATGGGTTAGGGTTACTGTTAGGATTTGGGTACGGGTTAGGGTTAGGGTTAGGTTACGGGATATGGTTGGGTACGGGTTAGGTCAAGGGTTAGGGTTAGGTTTAGGGTACGGGTTAGGGTTAGGGAAGGATTAGGTTTTGGGTTAAGGTATGGGTTAGGCTTAGGGTACGGGTAAGGGTTAGGGTTAGGGCAAGGGTTAGCTTTAGGGTTACGGTTAGGGTACGGGTTAAGGTTAGGTTTAGGGTACAAGTTAGGGTTAGGGTTAGGATACGGGATAGGTTTAGGGTACGGGTTAGGGTTAGTTTTAGAGTCAGGGTTAGGGTTAGGGTTAGGGTATGAGTTAGGGTTAGGGTTAGGGTACGGGTTAGGTTTAGGGTTATGGTACGGGTTAGGGTTACAGTACGGTTTAGAGTTAGGGTGAGGGTTAGGGTTAGTGTTAGAGTACGGTTAGGGTTAGGGTTAGGGTTAGGGTTAGAGTACGGGTTAGGGTTAGTGTTAGGTTAAGGGTTAGGGTTAGGGTTAGGGTACAGGTAGGGTTAGGATTAGGGTCAGGATTAGGGTTAGAGAACGGGGTAGGGTTAGTGTTAGGGTTAGGGTTATGGTTAATGTTCAGGTTAGGCTTAGGGTTAGGTTTAGGATTAGGATATGGGTTAGGGTTAGGTTTAGGGTACGGGATAGGGTTAGTGTACGGGTTAAGTTTAGGGTTAGGGTTAGGTTTAGGTTACAGGTTAGGGTTAGGTTATGGGTTAGAGTTAGGTTTAGGTTGCGGGTTAGGATTAGGGTTAGGGTTAGTGTAGGGTTAGGGTTAGGTTTGGTGTCAGGTTTAGGATTAGGGTTAGTGTTAGGGTATGGGTTACGGTTAGGGTTGGGTTTAGGGTACGCGTTAGTTTTAGGGTTAGGTTACGGGTTAGGGTTATGGTGCGGGTTAGGGTTAGGGTTAGGGTTAGAGTACAGGTTTGGGTTAGTGTTAGGGTACAGGTTAGGTTTACCGTTTGGGTACGGGTTAGGTTAAGGTTTAGGGTTAGGGTTAGGGTTAGGTGTTAGTGTTAGAGTTAAGGTTAGGGTACGGGTAGGGTTAGGGTACGGGTTAGGGTTAGAGTTAGGGTTCGGGTTAGGGTTAGTGTACGGGTTAGGTTTAGGGTTAGGGTTTGGGTTAGGGTTAGTGTTAGGGTTACGGTACGGGTTAGGGTTAAGGTTACGGTATGGGATAGGGTTAGCGTACGGGTTAAGTTTAGGGTTAGGGTTAGGTTTAGGTTTAGGGTGCGGGTTAGGCTTAGGGTTAGGGTTAGGTTTAGCGCTAGGGTATGGTTTAGGGTTACTGTTAGGGTTTGGGTAGGTTAGGGTTAGGGTTAGGGTACGGGATAGGGTTGGGTATGGGTTAGGTCAAGGGTTAGGGTTAGGTTTAGGGTATGGGTTAGGCTTAGGTTTAGGTTTAGGGTTTTGGTTAGGGTATGCGTTAGGTTTAGGGTACGGGTTAGGGTCAGGTTTAGGGTTAGGGTTAGGGTCCGAGTCAGGGTTAGGGTTAGGTTTAGGGTATGGGTTAGGGTTAGGTTTAGAGTACGGGGTAGGGTTAGTGTTAGGGTTAGGATTAATGTATGGGTTAGGCTTAGGGTTAGGTTAGGGTTAGGATACGGGTTAGGGTTAGGTTTAGGGTGCGTTGGGTTAGGGTTAGGGTTAGTGTAAGGGTTAGGGTTAGGTTTAGGGTCAGGGTTAGGGTTAGGGTTAGTTTTAGGGTACGGGTTAGGGTTAGGGTTGGGGTTAGGGTACGGGTTAGTTTTAGGTTTAGGGTACGGTTTAGGGTTATGGTTAAGGTTAGTGTTAGGATTAGGTTATGAGTTAGGGTTAAGTTACGGTTAAGGGTTATAGTTTGGGTTAGGGTTAGAGTTAAGTTTAGGGTGCGGGTTAGGGTTAGGGTTAGGTTTAGAGTACGGGTGAGTTAGTGATAGGGTACGGGTTAGGTTTACCGTTTGGGTACGGGTTTGGTTAGGCTTAGTGTTAGGGGTCGAGTTAGAGTTAGGATTAGGCTACGGGTAGGGTTAGGGTATGGGTTAGGGTTAGGGTTAAGGTTAGGGTTAGGGTTAGTGTACGGGTTAGGGTTAAGGTTAGGGTTAGTGTTAGGGTCACAGTACGGATTAGGGTTAAGGTTAGGGTACGGGATAGGTTTAGTGTACGTGTTAGGTCTAGGGTTAGGGTTAGGTTCAGTGTGCAGGTTAGGGTTAGGATTAGGGTTAGGATATGTGTTAAGGTTAGTTTTTGGGTACGGCCTAGGGTTAAGTTTAGGGTTAGGGTATGGGTTAGGTTTAAAGTTAGGGTTAGGGTACGGTTTAGGGTTAGGATACGGGAGAGGTTAGTATTAGGGTCAGGGTTAGGGTTAGGTTTGGGGTCCGGGTTAGGGTTAGGGTTAGGGTTAGAGTACGGGTTAGGGTTAGTTTTAGGGTTACGGAAAGGGTTAGGGTACATTTTAGGGTTAGGGATAGTGTTAGGGTTAGTGTTAGAGTATGGGGTAGTGTTAGTGTTAGGGTTAGGGTTAGGGTTAATGTACGAGTTAGGCTTAGGGTTAGGTTTAGGGTTAGGTTACGGGTTAGTGTTAGGTTTAGGGTACGGGATAGGTTTAGCATACGGGTTAAGTTTAGGGTTAGGGTTAGGTTTACATTACGGGTTAGGGTTAGGGTATGGGTTAGGGTTAGGTTTAGGGTGCGGGTTAGGGTTAGGGTTAGGATTAGTGTAAGGGTTAGGGTTAGGTTTAGGGTCAGGGTTAGGGTTAGGGTTAGTGTTAGGGTACGGGTTAGGGTTACGGTGGGGGTAAGGTTACGGGTTACGTTTAGGGTTAGGGTATGGGTTAGGGTTACGTTAAGTTTAGGGTTAGGGTTAGGTTATGGGTTAGGGTTAGGGTTAGGGTTAGGGTTAGCGTACGTGTTAGGGTTAGGGTTTGGGTACGGGTTAGGGTTACGTTTACGGTTAGGGTACGGTTTAGGTTTAGGGTCAGGGTAAGGGTTAGTGCTAGGGTATGGTTTAGGGTTACTGTTAGGGTTTGGGTACGGGTAAGGGTTAGGGTTAGGGTACGGGATAGGGTTGGGTACGGGTTAGGTCAAGGGTTAGGGTTAGGTTTAGGGTACGGGATAGGGTACGGGTTAGGTTTAGGGTTAGGTTTAGGGTTAGGGTTAAAGTACGGGGTAGGGTTAGTGTTAGGGTTAGGGTTAGGTTTAATGTACGGGTTAGGCTTAGGGTTAGACTTACGATTAGGATACGGTTTAGGGTTAGGTTCAGGGTACGGGATAGGGTTAGCATACGGGTTAACTTTAGGGTTAGGTTTAGGTTTAGGTTACGGGTTAGGGTTAGGGTAGGGGTTAGGGTTAGGTTAGGGTCCGGTTTAGGGTTAGAGTTAGGGTTAGTGTAAGGTTTAGGGTAAGGTTTTTGGTCAGGGTTAGGGTTAGGGTTAGTGTTAGAGTACGGGTTAGGGTTAGGTTTGGGGTTAGGACACGGGATAGTTTTAGGGTTAGGGTACAGGTTAGGGTTATGGTTAAGGTTAGCGTTAGGGTTAGGGTATGGATTAGGGTTAGGTTACGGTTAAGGGTTATGGTTTGGTTTAGGGTTAGGGTTAAGTTTAAGGTGCGGGTTAGGGTTAGGGTTAGGGTTAGAGTACGGGTTTGGGTTAGTGTTAGGGTACGGGTTAGGTTTACCATTTGTGTACGGGTTAGGGTAAGGTTTAGGGTTAGAGTTAGGGGTTAGGGTTAGAGTTATGGTTAGGGTTAGTGTACATGTTAGGGATAGGGTACGTGTTAGGGTTAGGTTTAGGTTTAGGGTTAGGGTTAGGGTTAAAGTACGGGGTAGGGTTAGTGTTAGGGTTAGGGTTAGGGTAAATGTACGTGTTAGGCTTAGGGTTAGATTTAGGATTAGGATACGGTTTAGGGTTAGGTTTAGGGTACGGGTTAGGTTTAGGGTACGGGAAAGGGTTGGGTACGGGTTAGGTCAAGGGTTAGGGTTAGGTTTAGGGTACGGGTTAGGGTTAGGGTTAGGGTTAGGGTTAAAGTATGGGTTAGGTTTAGGGTATGGGTTAGAGTTAGGGTTAGGGTTAGGTTAAAGGATGGGTTAGGTTTAGGGTACGGGTTACGGTTAGGGTTATGGTCAGGGTTAGGGTTAGGGTTAGGGTTAGGGTTAGAGTACAGGGTAGGGTTAGTGTTAGGGTTAGGGTTAGGGTTAGTGTTAGGGTACGGTTAGGGTTACGGTGGGGGTTAGGGTACAGGTTAGGTTTAGGGTTAGGGTATGGGTTAGGGTTAGTTTAAGGTTTAGGGTACGGATTAGGGTTATGCTTAAGGTTAGGTTTAGGGTTAGGTTATGAGTTAGATTTAGGTTACGGTTAAGGGTTTTGGTTTAGGATAGGGTTAGAGTCAAGTTTAGGGTGCGGGTTAGGGTTAGGGTTAAGGTTCGGGTTAGTGTTAGTGTACGGTTTAGGGTTAGGGTTATGGTTAAGGTTAGGGTTAGTGTTAGGGTCACGGTACGGGTTAGGGTTAAGGATAGGGTACGGGATAGGGTTAGTGTATGTGTTAGGTCTAGGGTTAGGGTTAGGTTCAGTGTGCGGGATAGGGTTAGGTTTAGGGTTAGGTTTAGGGCTTGGGTATGGGCTAGGGTTAAGTTTAGGGTTAGGGTATGGGTTAGTTTTAGGGTTAGGGTTAGGGTACGGTTTACGGTTAGGGTACGGAATAGGTTTAGTGTTAGGGTAAGGGTTAGGGTTAGGTTTGGGGTCCGGGTTAGTGTTAGGGTTAGGGTTAGGTTTAGGGTTAGGGTTAGTGTATGGGTTAGGCTTAGGGTACGGGTTAGGGTTAGGGTTAGGGTCAGGGTTAGATTTAGAAGTAGGGTACGAGTTAGGGTTAGGGTTAGGTTTAGGGTACGGGTTAGGGATAGGGTTAGGGTTAGGGTTAGGGTTAAAATACGGGTTAGTTAAGGGTACGGGTTAGCGTTAGGGTTTTGGTCCGATTAGGGTTAGGGTACGATTTAGGGTTAGGGTTACTGTACGGGTTAGGGTTAGGATTATGGTACGTGTTAGGGATACAGTATGGGTTAGGGTTAGGGTGAGGGTTAGGGTTAGTGTTAGAGTACGGTTAGCGTTAGGATTAGGGTTAGAGTACGGGTTAGGGTTAGTGTTAGGTTTAGGGTAAGGGTTAGGGTTAGGGATAGGGTTAGGGTTAGGGTTAGGGTTAGAGTACGGGGTAGGTTTAGTGTTAGGGTTAGGGTTAGGGTTAGTGTTAGGGTACGGGTTAGGGATAGGGTACGGGTTAGGGTTAGGTTTAGGGTTAGGGTTAGGGTATGGGTTAGGTTTATGTTACAGGTTAGGGTTAGGGTTAGGTTAGGTTTAATGTGGGTTCGGCTGAGGGTTAGATTTAGGGTTAGGATACGGTTTAGTGTTATGTTCATGTTACGGGATATGGTTAGCGTACGGGTTAACTTTAGGGTTAGGGTTAGGTTTAGGTTACGGGTTAGGGTTAGGGTACGGGTTAGTGTTAGGTTTAGGGTCCGGGTTAGGTTTAGGGTTAGGGTTAGTGTAAGGGTTAGCATTAGGTTTAGGGTCAGAGTTAGGGTTAGGGTTAGTGTTAGAGTATGGGTTATGGTTAGGGTTGGGGTTAGGGTACGGTTTAATTTTAGGGTTAGGGTACAGGTTAGGGTTATGGTTAAGCGTTAGGGTTAGGGTTAGGGTTAGTGTACGGGTTAGGGTTAGGTTTAGGGTCAGGGTTATGTTTAGGGTTAGTGTTAGGGTATGGGTTAGTGTTAGGGTTGGGGTTAGGGTACAGTTTAGCTTTAGGGTTAGGGTACGGGTTAGGGTTATGGTTAAAGATAGGGATAGGGTTAGGGTGTGGTTTAGGGTTAGGGTACGGTTAAGGGTTATGGTTATGGTTAGGGTTAGGATTAAGTTTAGGGTGCGGTTTAGGGTTAGGGTTAGGGTTAGGGTTAGGGTTAGAGTACGTGTTAGGGTTAGTGTTAGGGTTAGGGAAAGGATTAGGGTTTGGGTACATGTTAGAGTTAGGGTTAGGGTTAGGGTTAGGTTTAGGGTATGGGTTAGGGTTAGGTTTAGGGTACCGGTTAGGGTTAGGGTTAGGGTTAGTGTACGGGTTAGGGTTATTTTTAGGGTCAGGGTTAGGGTTAGGGTTATTGTTAGGGTATGGGTTAGGGTTAGGGTTCGGGTTAGGGTACGGGTTATTTTAGGGTTAGGGTACGTGTTAGGGTTACGGTTAAAGTTAGGGTTAGGGTTAGGGTGTGGGTTAGTGTTAGGGTACGGGTAAGTATTATGGTTAGGGTAAGGGTTAGTTTTAGGTTTAGGGTGCGAGTTAGGGTCAGGGTTAGGGTTAGGGTACGAGTTAGGGTTAGGGTTAGGTTTAGAGTATGGGTTAGGTTTAGGGTACAGTTAAGGTTTAAGGTACGGGTTAGGGTTAGGTTTAGGGTCAGGGTTAGGGTTAGGGTTAGTGTATGAGTTAGGATTAGGGTTAGGTTTAGGGTACGTGTTAGTGTTAGGGTAAGGGTTAGGGTTAGGGTACGAGTTAGGGTTAGGGTTAGGTTACCGGTTAGGGTTAGGGTTATGTTACGGGTTAGGGTTACAGTACGGGTTAGGGTTAGGGTGAGTTTTAGTGTTAGGTTTAGAGTACGAGTAGGGTTAGGGTTAGAGTTAGGGTTAGGGTTAGAGTATGGAGTAAGGTTAGTGTTAGTGTTAGGGTTAGGGAAATGGTTAGGGTTAGGGTTAGGGTTAGGGTATGTATTAGGTTTAGGGTTAGGGTTAGGTTAGGGTTAGAGTACGGGTAGAGGTAGTGTTAGGGTTAGGGTGAGGGTTAAATTACGGGTTAGGCTTAGGGTTAGGTTTAGTGTTAGGTTACGGGTTAGGGTTAGGTTTAGGTTATGGAATAGGTTTAGCGTATGGGTTAAGTTTAGGGTTAGGGAGGGTTAGGGTTAGGTTTAGGTTATGGGTTAGGGTTAGGGTTAGTGTACGGGTTAGGGTTAGGTTTAGGGTCAGGGTTAGGGTTAGGGTTCGTTTTAGGGTATGGGTTAGGGTTAGAGTTGGGGTTAGGGTACGGGTTAGTTTTAGGGTTAGGTTATGTGTTAGGGTTACATTTAAAGTTAGGGTTATGTTAGGGTGTGGGTCAGGGTTAGGGTACGGTTAAGGGTTATGTTTAGGGTTAGGGTTATGTTTAGATTGCGGTTTAGGGTTAGGGTTAGGGTTAGGTTTAGAGAACGGGTTTGGGTTAGTGTTAGTGTACGGGTTAGGTTTACCGTTTGGGTACAGGTTAGGGTAAGGTTTAGGGTTAGGTTTAGGGGCTAGGGTTAGAGTTAGGGTTAGGTTTAGGTTTAGAGTACGGGTTAGGTTTAGTGTGAGGTTTAGGGTTAGTGTTAGTGTACGGGTTAGGGTTAGAGTACGGGTTATGGTTAGGTTTAGGGTTAAGTTTAGTGTTAGAGTAGGCGTTAGGGTTAGTGTTAGGGTTAGGGTTAGGGTTAGGTTTAGTGTACGGATCGGGTTCAGGTTCGGGTTAGGGTTAGGGTACGGGTTAGGTTTAGGTTTAAGGTACGGGATAGGGTTAGGTTTAGGTGAGGTTTAGTGTTATGGTTAGGGTTAGGGTTAGGGTACGTGTTAGGGTTAGGTTTAGGGTCAGGGTTTCCGTTAGGGATAGGGTTATGGTACGGGTTACGTTAAGGTTGGGGTTAGGGTACGGGTAAGTGTTATGGTTAGGGTTAGCGTTAGTTTTAGGTTTAGGGTGCGGGTTAGGGTCAGGGATAGGGTTAGGGTATGAGTTAGGTTTAGGGTTATGTTTAGGGTACGGGTTAGGGTTAGGGTTAGGTTACGGGTTAGGTTTAAGGTACAGGTTAGGGTTAGGGTTAGGGTTAGGGTACGAGTTAGGGTTAGGGTTAGGGTATGGGTTAGATTTAGGTTTAGTGTACGGGTTAGGGTTAGGTTTAGGGTTATGGTGAGGTTTAGAGTACAGGTTAGGGTTAGTGTTAGTGTTAGGGTTAGGGTTAGTGTACGGATAGGGTTAGGGTTCGGGTTAGGGTACGGGTTAGAGTTAGGTTTAGGGTACAGAATAGGGTTAGTGTACAGGTTAAGATTAGGGTTAGGGTTAGGTTTAGGTTACAGGTTAAGGTTAGGGGACGGGTTAGGGTTAGGTTTAGGTGCGGGTTAGGGTTAGGGTACGGGTTAGGGTTAGGTTTAGGGTCAGGGTTAGGGTTAGGGATAAGGTCATATTACGGGTTAGGGTTAGAGTTGGGGTTAGGGTACGGGTTAGTTTTAGGTCTAGGGTACGGGTTAGGGTTACGGTTAAAGTTAGGGTTAGTGTTAGGGTATGGGTTAGCGTTAGGGTATGGGTAAGGGTTATGGTTAGGGTTAGGGTTACGTTTAGGTTTAGGGTGCGGGTTAGGCTTAGGGTTAGAGTTAGGGTTAGCGCTAGGGTATGGGTTAGGGTTACTGTTAGGGTTTGGGTACGGGTTAGGGTTAGGTTTAGGGTACGAGACAGTGTTGGGTATGGGTTAGGTCAAGGGTCAGGGTTAGGTTTAGGGTACGGGTTAGGGTTATGGTTAGGTTTAGGGTTAGGATAAGAGTTAGGGTATGTTTATGGTACGGGATAGGTTTAGCGCACTGGTTAAGTTTAGGGTAAGGATTAGTTTTAGTTTACGGGTTAGGGTTAGGGTTAGGGTTAGTGTAAGGGTTATGGTTAGGTTTAGGATCAGGGTTAGGGTTAGGGTTAGTGTTATGGTACGTGTTAGTTTTAGGGTTAGTGTACGGGTTAGGGTTAGGTTTAGGGTTAGGGTTAGGTTTATAGTACGGGTTAGGTTTAGTGTTAGTGTTAGGGTTAGGGTGAGTGTACGGATAGGGTTAGGGTTAGGGTTAGGGTTAGGGTGTGGGTTAGGGTTAGGTTTAGGGTATGGGATATGGTTTTGGTTAGGGTTACGGGTTAGGGTTAGGTTTAGGTTACGGGTTAGTGTTAGGGTACGGGTTAGGTTTACTGTTTGGGTATGGGTTAGGGTAAGGGTTAGGGTTAGGGTTAGGTTTAAGGGTTAGGGTTAGAGTTAGGGTTAGGCTCCTGGTAGGTTTAGGGTACGGGTTAAGGTTAGGGTTAGGGTTCGGGTTAGGGTTAGTGTACGTGTTAGGGTTAGGGTTCGGGTTACGGTTAGTGTTAGGGTTACGGTACAGGTTAGGGTTAAGGTTTTGGTACGGGATAGGTTTAGTTTACGTGTTAGGTCTAGGGTTAGGGTTAGGTTTAGTGTGCGGGTTAGGGTTAGGTTTAGGGTTAGGGTACGATTTAGAGTTTGGGTTTGGGTATGGTTTAGGGTTACGTTTAGGGTTAGGGTACGGGGTAGGTTTAGGGTTAGGGTAAGGTTTAGTGTTAGGGTACGGGTTAGGGTTAGAGTACGGGTTAGGGTTAGGTTTAGGGTTAGTTTTAGGTTTAGAGTACTGGTTAGGGTTAGTGTTAGGGTTAGGGTTAGAGTTAGTGTACGGATAGGGTTAGAGTTAGGGTTAGGGTTAGGGTATGGGTTAGGGTTAGGTTTAGGGTACGGGATAGGGTTAGTGTATGCATTAAGTTTAGGGTTAGGGTTAGGTTTAGGTTATGGGTTACGGTTAGGTTTAGGGTCAGGGTTAGGGTTAGTGTTAGGTTTAGGTTTAGGGTGAGGTTTCGGTTTAGGGTTAGGGTTAGGGCTAGCACTAGGGTATGGGTTAGGGTTACTGTTAGGGTTTGGGTATGGGTTAGGGTTAGGTTTAGGTTACGGGATAGTGTTGGGTACGGGTTAGGTCTAGGGTTATTGTTAGGTTTAGGGTACGGTTTAGGGTTAGTGTAGGATTAGGTTTAGGGTTAGGGTATTGGTTAGGCTTAGGGTACAGGTTAGGGTTAGGGTCAGGGTTAGGGTTAGGGTTAGGGTTAGGGTACGGTTTAGGGTTAGGTTTAGGGTACGGGTTAGGGTTAGGTTTATGGTTAGCATACGGATTAGGTTTAGGGTACGGGTTAGGGTTAGGTTTAGGGTCAGGTTTAGGGTTAGGGTTAGGGTACGAGTTAGGGTTAGGGTTCGGGTACGGTTTAGGTTTAGGGTTATGGTGTGAGTTAGGGTTACAGTACGGGTGAGGGTTAGTGTAGGGTTTAGGGTTAGGGTTAGAGTACGGTTAGGGTTAGGGTTAGAATACGGGTTAGGGTTAGTGTTAGTGTTAGGTTTAGGGTTAGGGTTAGGGTACGGGTTAGGGTTAGGTTTATGCTTAGGGTTACAGTACACGGTAGGGTTAGTGTTAGGCTTAGGGTTAATGTACGGGTTAGGCTTGGGGTTAGGTTTAGGGTTAGGATACGTGTTAGGGTTAGGTTTAGGGTACGGGATAGGTTTAGCGTGCGGGTTAAGTTTAGGGTTAGGGTTAGGTTTAGGTTATGGTTTAGGGTTAGAGTACATGTTAGGGTTAGGTTTAGGGTGCGTGTTAGGGTTAGGGTTAGTGTAAGGGTTAGGGTTAGGTTTAGGGTCAGGGTTAGGGTTAGGGTTAGTGTTAGGTTATTGGTTAGGGTTAGGTTTGGGGTTAGGGTACGGGTTAGTTTTAAGGTTAGTTTACGGGTTAGGGTTACGGTTAAGGTTACGGTTAGGGTTAAGGTTTGGGTTAGGTTTAGGTTACGGTTAAGGGTTATGGTTTGGGTTAGGGTTAGGTTTAAGTTTACGGTGCGGGTTAGGGTTAGGGTTAGGGTTAGCTTTAGAGTACGGGTTTCGGTTAGTGTTAGGGTACGGGTTAGGTTTACCCTTTGGTTAGGGTTTAGGTAAGGGTTAGGGTTAGGGTTAGGTTTAGGGGTTAGGGTTAGAGTTTGGGTTAGGCTACAGGTAGGGATAGGGTACTCATTAGGGTTAGGGTTAGGGTTCGGGTTAGGTAGGGTTAGGGTTAGTGTTAGGGTTATGGTACGGGATAGGGTTAAGGTTATGGTACGAGATAGGGTTAGTGTACGTGTTAGGTCTAGGGTTAGGGTTAGGTTTAGTGTGCGGGTTAGGGTTAGGGTTAGGGTTAGTGTTAGGGTACGTGTTAGGTTTAGGGTTTGGGTACGGGTTAAGGTTACGTTTAGGGTTAGGGTACGGGTTAGGTTTAGGGTTAGGGTAAGTGTTAGTGTAAGGGTACGGGTTAGGGTTAGAGTACGGATTAGGGTTAGGTTTAGGGTTAGGTTTAGCGTTAGAGTTCGGGTTAGGGTTAGTGTTAGGGTTAGGGTTAGGGTTAGGGTTAGTGTACGGAAAGAGTTAGGGTTAGGGTTATGGTAAGGGTACGGGTTAGGGTTAGGTTTAGGGTATGGGTTAAGTTTAGGGTTAGGGTTAGGTTAGGTTACGGATTAGGTTCAGGGTACGGGTTAGGGTTAGGTTTAGGTTAGGGTTAGGGTTAGGGTACGGGTTAGGGTTAGGTTTAGGGTCAGGATTACGGTTAGGGATAGGGTTATGGTACGGGTTACGGTTAGGGTTTCGATTAGGGTACGGGTTATTTTTAGGGTTAGGGTATGGGTTAGGGTTACGATTAAGGTTAGGGTTAGTGTAAGGTTTTGGGTTAGTGTTAGGGTACGCTAAGGGTTATGGTTAGGGTCAGGGTTTGGTTTAGGTTTAGGGTGCGGTTTAGGCTTAGGTTAGGGTTAGGGCTAATGCTAGGTTATGGGTTAGGGTTACTGTTAGGGTTTGGGGACGGAATAGGGTTAGTGTTAGGGTACAGGATAGGGTTGGGTATGGGTTAGGTCAAAGGTTAGGGTTAGGTTTAGGGTATGGGTTAGGTTTAGGGTTAGGTTTAGGGTTAGGGTTAGGGTACGGGTTAGGGTTAGGTTTAGGGTCAGCGTTAGGGTGGGGGTTAGGGTACGAATTAGGGTTAGGGTTAGGTTTAGGGTACGGGTTAGGGTTAGGGTTAGACTTAGGGTTAGGGTTTGGTTTAGGGTTAAGTTTAGGGTCAGGGTTAGGGTTAGGGATAGGGTTATGGTACGGGTTAGGGTTAGGTTTGGGGTTAGGGTACAGGTTAGTTTTAGGGTTAGGGTATGGGTCAGGGTTACGGTTAATGTTATGGTTAGGGTTAGGGTATGGGTTAGGGTTAGGGTACGGATAAGGGTTATGGTTAGGGTTAGGGTTAGGTTTAGGTTTAGGGTGCGGGTTAGGTTTAGGGCTCGGGTTAGTGCTAGGTTACGGGTTAGGGTTACTGTTATGGTTTGGGTACGGGTTAGGGTTAGGGATAGGTTACGGGATAGGGTTGGGTAAGGGTTAGGTCAAGGGTTAGGGTTAGGTTTTGGGTACGGATTAGGGTTAGGGTTAGGTTTGGGTTAGTGTTAGGGTATGGGTTAGGCTTAGAGTACGGGTTAGGGTAAAGGTTAGGGTCAAGGTTAAGGTTAGGGTAAGGGTACGAGTTAGGGTTAGGGTTATTTTTAGGGTACGGGTTTGGGATCTGATTAGGGTTAGGGTACGGGTTAGGTTTAGGGTACGGGTTACGGTTAGGGTTAGGGTCAGGTTTAGGGTTAGGGTTAGGGTACAAGGTAGGGTTAGGGTTAGGATTAGGGTTAGGGTTAGGGTTATGGTATGGGTTAGGGTTACAGTACGGGTTAGGGTTAGGGTGAGGGTTAGGGTTAGAGTATGGTTAGGGTTAGGGTTAGGGTTAGAGTACGGGTTAGGTTTAGTGTTAGGTTAGGATTAGGGTTAGGTTTAGTGTACGGGTTAGGGTTAGGTTCAGGGTACGGAATAGTGTTAGCGTACGGGTTAAGTTTAGGTTTAGGGTTAGGTTTAGGTTACGGGTTAGGGTTAGGGTACGGGTTACGGTTAGGTTTAGGGTGCGGGTTAGGGTTAGGATTAGGGTTAATGTAAGGGTTAGGGTTAGGTTTACGGTCAGGGTTAGGGTTAGGGTTAGTGTTAGGGTACGTGTTAGTGTTAGGGTTGGTGTTAGTGTACGGGTTAGTTTTAGGGTTAGGGTACTGTTTAGGGTTATGGTTAAGGTTAGGTTTAGGGTTAGGTTATGGGTTAGGGTTAGGTTACGGTTAAGGGTAATGGTTTCGCTTAGGGTTCAGTTTAAGATTAGGGTGCGGGTTAGGGTTAGGGTTAGGGTTAGAGTATGGGTTTGGGTTATTGCTAGTGTACGGGTTAGGTTTACCTTTTGGGTACGGGTCAGTGTATGTTTAGGGTTAGTGTTAGGGTTAGGGTTTAGGTTTAGAGTTAGGGTTAGGCTATGGGTAGGATTAGGGTATGGCTTAGGGTACGGGTTAGGATTCACGTTAGGGTGAGTGTACGGTTTAGGGATAAGGTTATGGTTATGGTTAGGGTTAGGGTTAGTGTTAGGGTTACGGTACGGGTTAGGGTTAGACTTTGGGTACGGGATAGGGTTAGTGTACGGGTTAAGTTTAGGGTTAGGTTTAGGTTTAGGTCACGGGTTAGGGTTAGGGAATGGTTTAGGGTTACATTTAGGTGCGGGTTAGGCTTAGGGTACGGGTTATGGTTAGGTTTAGGGTCAGGGTTAGGTTTAGAGTACAGGTTTGGTTTAGTGTTGGTGTTAGGGTTAGGGTGAGTGTATGGATAGGGTTAGGGTTAGGGTTACGGTACGGGTTAGGGTTAGGTTTAGTCTACGGGATAGGGTTAGAGTACGGGTTAGTATTAGGGTTAGGGTTAGGGTTATTGTTAGTGTACGGGTTAGGGTTATGGTTAAGGTTAGCGTTAGGGTTAGGGTATGGGTTAGGGTTAGGTTACGGTTAAGGGTTATGGTTTGGGTTAGGGTTAGGGTTAAGTTTAGGGTGCGAATTAGGGTTAGGGTTAGGGTTAGAGTACGGTATTGGGTTAGTGTTAGGGTAAGGGTTAGGTTTACCATTTGGTTCGGGTTAGGGTAAGGGTTAGGGTTAGGGTTAGGGTTAGGTTTAGGGTTAGTGTTAGGTTTAGGGTTAAGGTTAGGGTTAGGGTTAGGGTTAGGGTTAGTGTTAGGTTTAGGGTTAAGGTTACATTACGGGATAGGGTTAGGGTTAGGGTTAGGTTTAGGGTTAGTGTTAGGTTTAGGGTTAAGTTTACATTACGGGATAGGGTTAGTGTACGTGTTAGGTCTAGGGTTAGGGTTAGGTTTAGTGTGGGGGTTAGGGTTAGGTTTGGGTACGTGTTAGGGTTAGGGTTTGTGTACGGGTTAGGGTTACTTTTAGGGTTAGGGTACGGGTTAGGTTTAGGGTTAGAGTAAGGGTTAGTGTTAGGGTACAGGTTAGGGTTAGAGTACGGGTTAGGGTTAGGTTTAGGTTTAGGGTTAGGTTTAGGGTACAGATTAGGGTTAGGTTTAGGGGTAGGGTACGGGTTAGGTTTAGGGTAACTGTTAGGGTTAGGTTTAGGGTTAGTGTACGAATTAGGGTTAGGGTTAGGGTACAGGTTAGGGTTAGCGTTATGGTACATGTTAGGGTTACAGTACGGGTTAGGGTTCGGGTGAGGGTTAGGGTTAGGGTTAGAGTACGGTTAAAGTTAGTGTTAGGGTTAGGGCTAGAGTACGGGTTAGCGTTAGTGTTAGGGTTAGGGCTAGGGTTAGGGTACGGGTACGAGTACGGGTTTGGATTAAGGTTAGAGTACGGGGTAGGGTTAGTGTTAGTGTTAGGGTTAGGGTTAGGGTTAGTGTATGGGTTAGGCTTAGGGTACGGGTTAGGGTTAGGTTTAGGGTCAGGTATGGGTTAGGTTTAGGTTTAGGGTATGGGTTAGTGTTAGGTTTAGGGTCAGGGTTAGGTTTAGGGTTAGGTATGAATTAGGGTTAGGTTTAGGGTACCGTTTAGGGTTAGGGTTATGGTACGGGTTAGGGTTACAGTACTGGTTTGGGTTAGGGTGAGGGTTAGGGTTAGGTTTAGAGTTAAGTTACGCGTTAGGGTTAGGGTTTGGGTATGGGTTAGGGTTACGTTTAGGGTTAGGGTACGGGTTAGGTTTAGGGTTAGGTTAAGGGTTAGTTTTAGGGTACGGGATAGGTTTAGAGGACGGGTTAGGTTTAGGTTTAGGGTTAGGGTTGGTAAGGGTTAGTGTTAGGGTATGGTATATGGTTAGAGTACGGGTTAGGATTAGGTTTAGGGTTAGGGTTAGGGTTAGAGTACGGGTTAGGGTTAGTGTTAGGGTTAAGATTAGGTTTACTGTGCGGATAGGTTTAGGTTTAGTTTTAGGGTTAGGGTCCATTTTTGAGTTAGGTTTAGGGTACGGTATAGGGTTATTACGGGTTAAGTTTAAGGTTAGGGTTAGGTTTAGGTTATGGGTTAGGGTTAGGGAACAGGTTAGGGTTAGGTTTAGGTGCGGGTTAGGGTTAGGGTATGGGTTAGGGTTAGGTTTAGGGTCAGGGTATAGGGTTAGGGATAGGGTTATGGTATGGGTTAGGGTTATGGTTGGGGTTAGGGTATGGGTTAGTTTTAGGGTTAGGGTACGGGTTAGGGTTACGGTTAATTTTAGGGTTAGTGTTAGGGTATGGGTTAGGGTTAGGGTATGGGTAAGGATTATGTTTAGGGTTAGGGTTAGGTTTAGGTTTAGGGTACGGGTTAGGTTAAGGGTAGGGTTAGGTTTAGCGCTAGGGTATGGTTTAGGGTTACTGTTAGGGTTTGGGTACGGGTTAGGTTTAGGGTTAGGGTACGGGATAGGCTTGGGTACGGGTTAGGTCAAGGGTTAGAGTTAGGTTTAGGGTAAAGGTTAGGGTTAGGGTTAGGGTGAGGGTTAGGGTTAGAGTATGGGGTAGGATTAGTGTTAGGGTTAGGGTTAGGGTTAATGTACGGGTTAGGCTAAGGGTTAGGTTAAGGTTAGGATATGGGTTAGGGTTAGGTTTAGGGTACGGGATAGGGTTAGCGAACGGGGTAAGTTTAGGGATTGGTTCGGTTTAAGTTACGGGTTAGGGTTAGGATACGGGTTAGGGTTAGGTGTAAGGTGCGGGTTGGGTTAGGGTTAGGGTTAGTGTAAGCGGTAGGTTTTGGTTTAGGGTCAGGGTTAGGGTTAGGGTTAGTGTCAGGGTACGGGTTAGGGTTAGGTTTGGGGTTAGGTTACGGGTTAGTTTTAGGGTTAGGGTATGGATTAGGGTTATGGTTAAGGTTAGGGTTAGGGTTAGGTTATGGGTTAGGGTTGTTACGGTTAAGGGTTATGGTTTGGGTTAGGGTTAGAGTTAAGTTGAGGGTGCAGATTAGGGTTATGGTTATGGTTAGAGTACGTGTTTGGGTTAGTGTTAGGGTACCATTTACCATTTGGGTACGGCTTAGGGTAAGGGTTAGGGTTAGGCTTAGGTTTAGGGGTTAGGTTTAAGGTTAGGATTAGGCTACGGGTAGGGTTAGGGTACGGGTTAGGGTTAGGGTTAAGGTTCGTGTTAGGGTTAGTGCACGGGTAAGGGTTAGGGTTAGGGTTAGGGTAAGGGTTAGTGTTAGGGTCACGGTACGGGTTATGGTTAAGATTAGGTTATGGGATCGGGTTAGTGTACGTTGTAGGTCTAGGGTTAGGGTTAGGTTCCGTGTGCAGGTTAGGGTTAGGGTTAGGGTTAGGGTTAGGATACGGTTTAGGGTTAGGGTACTGGATAGGGTTAGTGTTAGGGTCAGGTTTAGGGTTAGGTTTGGGGTCCGGGTTAGGGCTAGGGTTAGGGTTAGGGTTAAGGTTAGCGCTAGGGTATGTGTTAGGGTTACTGTTAGTGTTTGGGTACGGGTTAGGGTTAGGGTTAGTTTTAGGGATAGGTTTAGGGTTAGTGTACGGATAGGGTTAGGGTTAGGGTACGGGTTAGGGTTAGGTTTAGGGTACGGGATAGTGTTAGCATACGGGTTAGGGTTAGGGTTAGGGTTAGGTTTAGGTTATGTGTTAGGTTTAGGTTACGGGTTAGGGTTAGGTATAGGTGAGGGTTAGGGTTAGTGTTAGGGTTAGGGTTAGGGTTAGGGTTGGGGTTAGGGAACGTGTTAGTTTTAGGGTTAGGGTACGGGTCAGGGTTACGGTTAAGGTTAGGGTTAGGGTTAGGTTATGGCTTAGGGTTAGCGTACGGGTTAGGGTTAGGTTAAGGGTTCGGGTTAGGGTTAGGGTTAGTGTACGGGTTAGGGTTAGGTTTAGGTTCAGGGTTAGGGTTAGGGTTAGTGTTAGGGTATGAGTTAGAGTTAGGGTTGGGGTTAGAGTACGTGTTAGGTTTAGGATTAGGGTACGGGTTAGGGTTATGGTTAAAGTTAGGGTTAGGGTTAGGGTGTGAGTTAGGGTTAGGGTACGATTAAGGATTATGTTTAGGGTTAGGGTTAAGTTTAAGTTAAGGGTGCGGTTTAGGGTTAGGTTTAGGGATAGGGTTAGGGTTAGAATACGGGTTTGGGTTAGTGTTAGGGTACGGTTTAGGTTTACCGTTTGGGTACGTGTTAGGGTAAGTTTTATGGTTAGGTTTAGGGTTAGGGGTTAGGGTTAAAGTTAGGGTTAGGCTACGGGATAGGGTTAGAGTACGGGTTAAGGTTAGGTTTAGGGTTAGGGTTAGGGTTAGAGTACATGTTAGGGTAAGTGTTAGGGTTAGGGTTAGGGTCAGTGTGTGGATCATGTTAGGTTTAGGGCTAGGGTTAGGGTACGGGTTAGGGTTAGGTTTAGGGTACGGGATACTTTTAGCGTACCGGTTAAGTTTAGGGTTAGGTTTAGGTTTAGGTTACGGGTTAGGGTTAGGTAAGTGTAAGGGTTAGGTTTAGGTGAGGGTTAGGTTTAGGGTTAGGGTTAGGGTACGAGATAGGGTTAGGTTTAGGGTCAGGTTAGCGTTAGGGATAGGGTTATGGGACGGGTTAGGGTTAGGGTTGTGGTTAGGGTACGGGTTAGTTTAGGGTTAGGGTACGGGTCAGGGTTATGTTTAAGGTTGGGGTTACGGTTAGGGTATGGGTTAGGGTTAGGGTACGGGTAAGGGTTAGGGTTAGGGTTAGGTTTAGGTTTAGGGTGTGGGTTAGGTTTAGGGTTAGGGTTAGGTTTAGGGTTAGGGCTAGGGTATGGGTTAGGGTTACGGTTAGAGTTTGTGTACGGGTTATGGTTAGCGTTAGGGTACGGGATAGATTTGGATACGGGTTAGGTCAAGGGTTAGGTTTAGGTTTAGGCTACGGGTTAGGGTTAGGGTTAGGTTTAGGGTTAGGGTTAGGGTATGGGTAAGGCTTAGAGTATGGGTTACGGTTAGGGTTAGGGTCCGGGTTTGTGTTAGGGTTAGGGTACGATTTAGGGTTAGGGTAAGGTTTAGGGTACGGTTTATGTTTAGGGTAAGGGTTAGGGTATGGTTGAGGTTTAGGGTACAGTTTAAGGTTAGGGTTAGAGTCAGGGTAAGTTTTATGGTTAGGGTACGAGTTAGGGTTAGGGTTAGGTTACGGGTTAGGTTTAGGTTTATGGTATGGGTTAGGGTTACAGTACGGTTTAGGGTAGGGTGAGGGTTAAAGGTTAGGATTAGAGTACGGTTAGGGTTAGGGTTAACTTTAGGGTTAGGTTTAGATTACTGGTTAGGGTTAGTGTTAGTGTTAGGGTTAGGGTTAGGGTAAGGGTTAGGGTTAGTTTTAGGGTTAGAGTACGGGGTAGGGTTAATGTTAGGCTTGGTGTTAGGGGTAATGTACAGGTTAGGCTTAGGTTTAGGTTTAGGGTTAGGATACGGGTTAGGGTTAGGTTCAGGGTACGGGATAGGGTTAGTGTACGGGTTAAGTTTAGGTTTAGGGTTAGGTTAAGGATACGGTTTAGGGTTAGGGTACGGGTTATGGTTAGGTTTAGGGTGCAGGTTAGTGTTAGGTTTAGGATTAGTGTAAAGTTTAGGGTTAGGTTTAGGGTCAGGTTTAGGGTTAGTGTTAGTGTTAGGGTATGCGTTAGTGTTAGGTTTGGGGTTAGGGTATGGGTTAGTTTTAGGGTTAGGGTACAGGTTAGATTTATGGTTAAGGTTAGGGTTAGGGTTAGGGTTAGGGTTACGGTTAGGGTATGTGTTAGGTTTAGGGTTTGTGTACGGGTTAGCGTTATGTTTATGTTACGGTATGGGTTAGGTTTAGGTTTAGGGTTAAGGTACGGTTTAGGCTTAGGGAACGGGTTAGGGTTAGGGTCAGGGTTAGGGTTAGGTTTAGGGTTAGGGTTAGGGTTAGGGTACAAGTTAGGGTTACTGTACGGGTTAGGGTTAGGGTTAGGTTTAGGTTTAGGGTTGTAGTACGGGTTAGGTTTTGAGTTAGGGTGAGGTATAGGTTTAGAGTACGGGTTAGGGTTACTGTTATGGTTAGGGTTAGTGTTAGGGTACGGTTAGGGTTAGAGTACGGGTTAGGGTTAAGTTTAGGGTTAGGGTTATGGTTAGAGTACGGGTTAGGGTTAGTGTTCGCGTTAGGGTTAGGGTTAGGGTTAGGTTTAGAGTACGGGTAGGGTTAATGTTAGGGTTAGTGTTAGGGTTAATGTACGGGTTAGGCTTAGGGTTAGGTTAGGGTTAGGATTCGGGTTAGGGTTGGTTTAGGGTGCGGGTTGGGTTAGGGTTAGGGTTAGTGTAAGGGTTAGGGTTAGGTATAGGGTCAGGGTTAGGATTAGGGTTAGTGTTAGGGTACGGTTAGGGTTAGAGTACGGGTTTGGGTTAGGTTTAGGGTTAGGGTTATGGTTAGAGTACGGGTTAGGGTTAGTGTTCGCGTTAGGGTTAGGGTTAGGGTTAGTGCTCGGATAGGGTTACGGTTAGAGTTAGGTTTAGGGTACGGGTTAAGGTTAGTTTTAGGGTACGGGATAGGGTTAGCATACGGGTTAAGTTTAGGGTTAGGGTTAGGTTTATGTTACGGGTTAGGGTTAGGGTACGGGTTAGGGTTAGGTTTAAGTGTTGGTTAGGGTTAGGGTTAGGGTTAGGGTTAGGGTTAGGTTTCGGTTTAGGGTTAGGTTTAGGGTCAGGGTTAGGGATAGGGATAGGGTTATGGTACAGGTTAGGGTTAGGGTTGGGTTTAGGGTACTGGGTAGTTTTAGGGTTATGGTACGGTTCAGGATTACGGTTAAGGTTAGGGTTAGGTTTAGGGTATGGGTTAGGGTTAATTTTAGGGTTTGGGTACGGGTTAGGGTTAGGGTTAGGGTACGGGATAGGGTTGGGTACGGGTTAGGTCAAGGGTTAGGGTTAGGTTTAGGATACGGGTTAGGGTTAGGGTTAGGTTTAGGGTTAGGGTTAGGGTATGGGTTAGGCTTAGGGTACGGGTTAGGGTTAGGGTTAGGGTCAGTGTTAGGATTAGGGTTACGGTTAGGGTACGGGCTAGGGTTAGGTTTAGGGTATGGGTTAGGGTTAGGTTTAGGGTTAGGGTACGGGTTAGGTTTACTGTTCGGGTTAGGGTTAGGTTTAGGGTTAGGGTTATAGTCCGGGTTAGGGTTAGGTTTAAGGTAAGATTACTGGTTAGGGTTAGTGTTAGTGTTAGGGTTAGGGTTAGGTTTAGTGTACGGATAGCGTTAGGGTTAGGGTTAGGGTACGGGTTAGGTTTAGGTTTAGGGTACGAGATAGGGTTAGCGTACGGGTTAAGTTTAGGGTTTGGGTTAGGTTTAGGTTACGGGTTAGGGTTAGGGTACCGATTAGGGTTAGGTTTAGGGTGCCGCTTAGGGTTAGGGTTAGGGTTAGTGTACTGGTTAGGTTTAGGTTTAGGTTCAGGGTTAGGGTTACGGTTACTGTTAGGGTACGGTTTAGGGTTAGGGTTGGGGTTAGGGTACGGGTTAGTTTTAGGTTTAGGGTACGGATTAGGGTTATGGTTAAGGTTAGGTTTAGTGTTAGGGTATGGGTTAGGGTTAGGGTTTGTGTAAGGGTTAGGGTTAGGTTTAGGGTCAGTGTTAGGGTTAGGGTTAGTGTTAGGGTACGGTTTAGGGTTAGGGTTGGGGTTAGGGTACAGGTTAGGGTTATGGTTAAGGTTAGCGCTAGGGTTAGGGTATGGGTTAGGGTTAGGTTACGCTTAAGGGTTATGATTTGGGTTAGAGTTAGGGTTAAGTTTAACGTGTGGGTTAGGGTTAGGGTTAGGGTTAGAGTACGGGTTTGGGTTAGTGTTAGGATACGGGTTAGGTTTACTGTTTTGGTACGGGTTAGGGTAAGGTTAGGGTTAGTTTTAGGGTTAGGGTTTAGGTTTAGAGTTAGGGTTAGGCTATGGGTAGGGTTAGCATACGGGTTACGGTTAGGGTTACGGTTCGGGTTAGGGTTAGTGTTCGGGTTAGGGTTAGGGTTAGGGTTAGGTTTAGGATTAGTGTTAGGGTTACGGTACGGGTTAGGGTTAAGGTTTCGGTATGGGATAGGTTTAGTTTACGTGTTAGGTCTATGGTAAGAGTTCGGTTTAGTGTGCGGGTTAGAGATAGGGTTAGGGTTAGCATACGTGTTAGGGTTAGGGTTTGGGTACGGGTTAGGGTTACGTTTAGGGTTAAGGTACGGTTTAGGTTTAGGATTAGGGTAAGGGTTAGCGCAGGGTATGGGTTAGGGTTACTGTTAGGGTTTGGGTATGGGTTAGGGTTAGGGTTACGGTACGGGATAGGTTTGGGTACGGGTTAGGTCAAGGGTTAGGGTTAGGTTTAGGGTACGGGTTAGGGTTAGGGTTAGGCTTAGGGTTAGAGTTAGGGTATGGGTTAGGTTTAGGGTACGGATTAAGGTTAGGGTTAGGGTCAGGTTTAGGGTTAGGGTTAGGGTACGAGTCAGGGTTAGGGTTAGGTTTAGGGTATGGGTTAGGGTTAGGGTTAGGTTTAGAGTACGGGGTAGGGTTAGTGTTAGGGTTAGTGTTAGGGTAAATGTACTGGTTAGGCTTAGGGTTAGGTTAGGGTTAGGATACGGGTTAGGGTTAGGTTTAGGGTGCGGGTTGGGTTAGGGTTAGGGTTAGTGTAAGGGTTAGGGTTAGGTTTAGGATCAGGGTTATGGTTAGGGTTAGTGTTAGGGTACAGGTTAGGGTTAGGGTTGGGGTTAGGGTACGGGTTAGTTTTAGGTTTAGGGTACGGATTAGGGTTATGGTTAAGGTTAGGGTTAGGGTTAGGTTATGAGTTAGGGTTAGGTTACGGTTAAGGGTTATGTTTTGAGTTAGGGTTAGAGTTAAGTTTCGCGTGCGGGTTAGGGTTAGGGTTAGAGTACGGGTTTGGGTTAGTGTTAGGGTACGGGTTAGGTTTACCGTTTGGGTACGGGTTAGGGTTAGGTTTAAGGTTCGGGTTAGTGTTAGTGTACAAGTTAGGGTTAGGGTTAGGGTTAGGGTTACTGTTAGGGTCACGGTACGGTTTAGGGTTAAGTTAAGGTATGGGATAGGGTTAGTGTACGTGTTAAGTCTAGGGATAGGGTTAGGTTCAGTGTGCGGGTTAGGGTTAGGGTTAGGGTTAGGATACGTGTTAGGGTTATGGTTTGGGTACGGGCTAGGGTTAAGTTTAGGGTTAGGGTATGGGTTAGGTTTAGGGTTGGGGTTAGGGTACGGTTTAGGGTTAGGGTACAGGATAAGGTTAGTGTTAGGGTCAGGGTTAGGGTTAGGTTTGGGGTCCGGTTTAGGGTTAGGGTTAGGTTTAGGTTTTGGGTAGCGCTAGGGTATGGGTTAGGGTTACTGTTAGGGTTTGGGTACGGGTTAGGTTAGGTTTAGGGTACGGGTAGGGTTAGGGTACGGGTTAGGGTTAGGGTTAAGGTTCGGTTTAGTTTTAGTGTACGGGTTAGGGTTAGGGTTAGGGTTAGTGTTAGGGTTACGGTACGGGATAGGGTTAAGGTTACAGTACGGGATAAGGTTAGTGTACGTGTTAGGTCTAGGGTTAGTGTTAGGTTTAGTGTGCGGGTTAGGGTTAGGGTTAGGGTACGTGTTAGGGATAGGGTACGGGTTAGGGTTAGGTTTAGGGTTAGGGTTAGAGATAGGGTTAGGGTTAAAGTACAGGGTAGGGTTAGTGTTAGGGTTAGGGTTAGGGTTAATGTACGGGTTAGGCTTAGGTTTAAGTTTAGGGTTAGGATACAGGTTAGGGTTAGGTTCATTGTATGGGATAGGGTTAGCGTACAGGTTAAGTTTAGGGTTAGGGTTAGGTTTAGGTTACGGATTAGGGTTAGGGTACGGGTTAAGGTTAAGTTTAGGGTTAGGGTTAGGGTTAGGGCTAAATTACGGGGTAGGGTTAGTGTTAGTGTTAGGGTTAGGGTTAATGTACGGGTTAGGCTTAGGGTTAGATTTAGGATTAGGATACGGTTTAGGGTTAGGTTCAGGGTTCGGGATAGGGTTAGCATACGGGTTAACTTTAGGGTTAGGCTTAGGTTTAGGTTACGGGTTAGGGTTAGGGTACGGGTTAGGGTTAGGTATAGGGTCCGGGTTAGGGTTAGGGTCAGGGTTAGTGTAAGGGTTAGGGTTAGGTTTAGGGTCAGGGTTAGGGTTAGGGTTAGTGTTAGAGTACGGGTTAGGGTTAGGGTTGGGTTTAGGTTACGGGTTAGGGTTATGGTTAAGTTTAGGTTTAGTGTTAGGGTATGGGTTAGGGTTAGGGTTTGTGTAAGGGTTAGGGTTAGGTTTAGGGTCAGGGTTAGGGTTAGGGTTAGTGTTAGGGTACGGTTTAGGGTTAGGGTTGGGGTTAGGGTACAGGTTAGTGTTATGGTTAAGGTTAGCGTTAGGGTTAGGGTATGGGGTAGGGTTAGGTTACGCTTATGGGTTATGATTTGGGTTAGAGTTAGGGTTAAGTTTAAGGTGTGGGTTAGGGTTAGAGTACGGGTTTGGGTTAGTGTTAGGATACGGGTTGGTTTACTGTTTTGGTACGGGTTAGGGTAAGGTTAGGGTTAGTTTTAGGGTTAGGGTTTAGGTTTAGATTTAGGGTTAGGCTACGGGTAGGGTTAGCGTACGGGTTACGGTTAGGGTTATGGTTCGGGTTAGGGTTAGTGTACGGGTTAGGGTTAGGGTTAGGTTTAGGATTAGTGTTAGGGTTACGGTATGGGTTAGGGTTAAGGTTTCGGTATGGGATAGGTTTAGTTTACGTGTTAGGTCTATGGTAAGGGTTCGGTTTAGTGTGCGGGTTAGGGATAGGGTTAGGGTTAGTGTACGTGTTAGGGTTAGGGTTTGGGTACGGGTTAGGGTTACGTTTAGGGTTAAGGTACGGTTTAGGTTTAGGGTTAGGGTAAGGGTTAGTGCTAGGGTATGGGTTAGGGTTACTGTTAGGGTTTGGATATGGGTTAGGGTTAGGGTTACGGTATGGGATAGGGTTGGGTACGGGTTAGGTTAAGGGTTAGGGTTAGGTTTAGAGCACGGGTAAGGGTTAGGGTTAGGTTTAGGGTTAGAGTTAGGGTATGGGTTAGGTTTAGGGTACGGGTTAAGGTTAGGGTTAGGGTCAGGTTTAGGGTTAGGGTTAGGGTACGAGTCAGGGTTAGGGTTAGGTTTAGGGTATGGGTTAGGGTTAGGGTTAGGTTTAGAGTACGGGGTAGGGTTAGTGTTAGGGTTAGTGTTAGGATTAATGTACTGGTTAGGCTTAGGGTTAGGTTAGGGTTAGGATACGGATTAGGGTTAGGTTTAGGGTGCGGGTTGGGTTAGGGTTAGGGTTAGTGTAAGGGTTAGGGTTAGGTTTAGGGTCAGGGTTAGGGTTAGGGTTAGTGTTAGGGTACGGTTTAGGGTTAGGGTTGGGGTTAGGGTACGGGTTAGTTTTAGGTTTAGGGTACGGATTAGGGTTATGGTTAAGGTTAGGGTTAGGGTTAGGTTATGAGTTAGGGTTAGGTTACGGTTAAGGGTTATGGTTTGGGTTAGGGTTAGAGTTAAGTTTCGCGTGCGTGTTAGGGTTAGGGTTAGAGTACGGGTTTGGTTAGTGTTAGGTTATGGGTTAGGTTTACTGTTTGGGTACGGGTTAGGTTAGGGTTAAGGTTCGGGTTAGTATTAGTGTACGGGTTAGGGTTAGGGTTAGGGTTAGGGTTAGGGTTAGGGTTAGTGTTAGGGTCACGGTACGGTTTAGGGTTAAGTTAAGGTACGGGATAGGGTTAGTGTACGTGTTAAGTCTGGAGATAGGGTTAGGTTCAGTGTGCGGGTTAGGGTTAGGGTTAGGATACGTGTTAGGGTTATGGTTTGGGTACGGGCTAGGGTTAAGTTTAGGGTTAGGGTATGGGTTAGGTTTAGGGTTAGGGTTAGGGTACGGTTTAGGGTTAGGGTACGGGATAAGGTTAGTGTTAGGGTCAGGGTTAGGGTTAGGTTTGGGGTCCGGGTTTGAGTTAGGTTTAGGTTTCGGGTAGCGCTAGGGTATGGGTTAGGGTTACTGTTAGGGTTTGGGTACGGTTGAGGTTAGGTTTAGGGTACAGGTAGGGTTAGGGTACGGGTTAGGGTTAGGGTTAGGGTTCGGTTTAGTTTTAGTGTACGGGTTAGGGTTAGGGTTAGGGTTAGTGTTAGGGTTACGGTACGGGATAGGGTTAAGGTTACAGTACGGGATAAGGTTAGTGTACGTGTTAGGTCTAGGGTTAGTGTTAGGTTTAGTGTGCGGGTTAGGGTTAGGGTTAGGGTACGTGTTAGGGATAGGGTACGGGTTAGGGTTAGGTTTAGGGTTAGGGTTAGAGTTATGGTTAGGGTTAAAGTACAGGGTAGGGTTAGTGTTAGTGTTAGGGTTAGGGTTAATGTACGGGTTAGGCTTAGGTTTAAGTTTAGGGTTAGGATACAGGTTAGGGTTAGGTTCATTGTATGGGATAGGGCTAGCGTACAGGTTAAGTTTAGGGTTAGGGTTAGGTTTAGGTTACGGATTAGGGTTAGGGTATGGGTTAGGTTTAGGTTTAGGGTTAGGGTTAGGGTTAGGGCTAAATTACGGGGTAGGGTTAGTGTTAGGGTTAGGCTTAGGGTTATTGTATGGGTTAGGCTTAGGGTTAGATTTAGGATTAGGATACGGTTTAGGGTTAGGTTCAGGGTTCAGGATAGGGTTAGCATACGGGTTAACTTTAGGGTTAGGGTTAGGTTTAGGTTACGGGTTAGGGTTAGGGTACGGGTTAGGGTTAGTTTTAGGGTCCGGGATAGGGTTAGGGTTAGTGTAAGGGTTAGGGTTAAGTTTAGGGTTAGGGTTAGGGTTAGGATTAGTGTTAGAGTACGGGTTAGGGTTAGGGTTGGGGTTAGGGTACGGGTTAGTTTTAGGGTTAGGGTACAGGTTAGGGTTATGGTTAAGGTTAGGGTAGGGTTAGGGTTAGGTAACGGTTAAGGGTTATGATTTGGGTTAGGGTTAGGGTTAAGTTTAAGGTGCGGGTTAGGGTTAGGGTTAGGGTTAGAGTACGTGTTTGGGTTAGTGTTAGGTTACGGGTTAGGTTTACCATTCGGGTACGGGTTATGGTAAGGGTTTGGGTTAGGGTTAGGGTTAGAGTTAGGGTTAGCCTACGGGTAGGGTTAGGGTACGGGTTAGGGTTAGGGTTAGGGTTCGGGTTAGGGTTTGTGTACGGGTTAGGGTTAGGGTTAGTGTTAGGGTTACGGTACGAGTTAGGGTTAAGGTTTCGGTACGGGATATATAGTTTACGTGTTAGGTCTAGGGTTAGGGTGAGGTTTAGTGTTTGGGTTAGGGTTAGGTTTAGGGTTCAGGTACGTGTGAGGGTTAGGGTTTGGGTACGGGTTAGGGTTACTGTTAGGGTTAGGGTACGGGTTAGGTTTAGGGTTAGGGTAAGGGTTAGTTTTAGAGTACGGGTTAGGGTTTGGGTTAGGGTACAGGTTAGGTTTAGTGTACGGGTTAGTGTGAGGCTTAGGGTCAGGCTTAGGGTTAGGGTTAGGGTTAGGGTTAGGGTACAGGTTAGGGTTAGGGTTATGGTACGGGTTAGGGTTACAGTATGGGTTAGGTTTAGGGTGAGGGTTAGGGTTAGGGTTAGAGTACGGTTAGGGTTAGGGTTAAGGTTAGAGTACGGGTTAGGGTTAGTGTTAGGGTTAGGGTAAGGGTTAGGGTTAGGGTTAGGGTTGGGGTTAGGGTTAGAGTACGGGGTAGGGTTAGTTTTAGGGTTAGGGTTTGGGTTAATGCACGTTTTAGGCTTAGGGTTACGTTTAGGGTTAGGATATGGGTTAGGGTTAGGTTTAGGGTACGGGATAGGGTTAGCATACGGATGAAGTTTAGGGTTAGGGTTAGGTTTAGGTTACCCGTTAGGGTTAGTGTACGGGTTAGGGTTAGGTTTAGGGTGCGGGTTAGGGTTAGGGTTAGGATTAGTGTAAGGGTTAGGGTTAGGTTTAGGGTCAGGGTTAGGGTTAGGGTACGGGTTAGGGTTACGGTTGGGGTAAGGGTACGGGTTAGTTTTAGGGTTAGAGTATGGGTTAGGGTTACGGTTAAGGTTAGGGTTAGGGTTAGGGTATGGGTTAGGGTTAGTTACGGTTAAGGGTTATGGTGTGGGTTAGGGTTAGGGTTAAGTTTAGGGTGCGGGTTAGGGTTAGGGTTAAGGTTAGGATTAGAGTACGGGTTTGGGTTAGTGTTAGGGTACGGGTTAGGTTTACCATTTGGGTACGGGTTAGGGTAAGGTTTAGTGTTAGGTTTAGTGGTTAGGGTTAGAGTTAGGGTTAGGCTACGGGTAGGGTTAGGGTACAGGATAGGGTTAGTGTTAGGGTTCGGGTTACGGTTAGTGTACGGGTTAGGGTTAGTGTTAGGGTTAGGGTTAGGGTTATGGTTAGTGTACAGATAGGGTTAGAGTTAGGGTTAGGGTTAGGGTACGGGTTAGGGTTAGGTTTAGGGTACGGGATAGGTTTAGTGAACGTGTTAAGTTTAGGGTTAGGGTTAGGTTTAGGTTACGGGTTAGGGTTAGGGTACGGGTTAGGGTTAGGTTTAGGTGCGGGTTAGGGTTAGGGTACGGGTTATGGTTAGGTTTAGGGTCAGGGTTAGGTTTAGTGATAGGGTTATTGTACGGGTTAGGGTTAGGGTTGGGGTTAGTTTACGGGTTAGTTTTAGGGTTAGGGTACGGGTTAGGGTTATGGTTAAGCTTAGGGTTAGTGTTAGCGTATGGGTTAGTGTTAGGGTACGGGTTAGGTTTATGGTTAGTGTTAGGGTTAGGTTTAGGTTTAGGGTGCGGGTTAGGCTTAGAGTTAGGTTTTGGGTTAGCCCTTGGGTATGGGTTAGGGTTACTGTTAGGGTTTGGGTACGGGTTAGGTTTAGGTTAAGGGTACGTGATAGGGTTGGGTACGGGTTAGGTCAAGGGTTAGGGTTAGGTTTAGGGTACGGGTTAGGGTTAGGTTTAGGGTTAGGGTTAGGGTATGGGTTAGGTTTAGGGTACACATTAAGGATAGGGTTAGGGTCAGGGTTAGGGTTAGGGTACGTGTTAGGGTTAGGGTTAGGTTTAGGGTACGGGATAGGGTTAGGGTTATGGTTAGGGTACGGGTTAGGGTTAGGTTTAGTGTACGGGATAGGGTTAGCGTACGGGTTAAGTTTAGGCTTATGGTTAGGTTTAGATTATGGGTTAGGGTTAGAATACGGATTAGTGTTAGGATTAGGGTCAGAGTTAGGGTTAGGGTTAGTGTTAGGGTATGGGTTAGGGTTAGGGTTGGGGTTAGGGTACAGGTTCATTTTAGGTTTAGGGTACGGTTTAGGGTTACGGTTAAAGTTAGGGATAGGGTTAGTGTGTGGGTTAGGGTTAGGGTACGATTAAGGGTTATGGTTAGGGTTAGTATTAGGGTTAAGTTTAGGGTGTGGTTTAGGTTTAGGGTTAGGGTTAGAGTACGGGTTTGGGTTAGTGTTAGGGTACGGGTTAGGTTTACCGTTTGGGTACGGATTACATTAAGGGTTAGGGTAAGTGTTATGGTTAGTTGTTAGGGTTAGAGTTAGGGTTAGGCTATGGGATAGGGTTAGAGTCGATTTAGGGTTAGGGTTAGGATTAGGGTTAGTGTTATAGTACGGGTTAGGGCTAGAATTAGGGTTAGGTTTAGGGTTACAGTACGGGTTAGGGTTAGTGTTAGAGTTAGGGTTAGTGTTAGGGTACGGGTTAGGTTTAGAGTTCGGGTTAGGGATAGGTTTAGGGTTAGGGTTAGGGTTAGAGTACGGTTTAGGGTTAGTGTTAGGTTTAGGGTTAGGGTTAGGGTTAGTGTACGGATAGGGTTAGGGTTCGGGTTAGGTTTAGGGTACGGGTTAAGTTTAGGTTTAGGGTACAGGATAGGGTTAGCATACGGGTTAAGTTTAGGGTTAGGGTGAGGTTTAGGTTATGGGTTAGGGTTAGGGTACGGGTTAGGTTTAGGTATAGGTGAGGGTTAGGGTTAGGGTTAGGTTACGGTTTAGGGTTAGGGTTGGGGTTAGGGTACGGGTTAGTTTTAGGGTTAGGGTACGGGTCAGGGTTACGGTTAAGGTTAGGGTTAGAGTAAGGGTATGTGTTAGGGTTAGGGTACGGGTAAGGGTTATGGTTAGGCTTAGGGTTAGGTTTAGGTTAGGGTGCGGGTTAAGGTTAGGGTTAGGGTTAGCGCTAGGGTATGGGTTAGGGTTACTGTTAGGGTTTGGGTACGGGTTAGTGTTAGGGTTGGGTTACGGCATAGGGTTGGGTACGGATTAGGTCAAGGGATAGCGTTAGGTTTAGGGTACAGGTTATGGTTAGGGATGGTTTAGGGTTAGGGTTAGGGTATGGGTTAGGCTTAGGGTACAGTATAGTGTTAGGGTCAGTGTCAGGGTTAGGGTTAGGGTTAGGGTTAGGGTACGGGTTAGGTTTACTCTACAGGTTAGGGTTAGGTTTAGGGTTACGGTTAGGTTTAGGGTTATAGTCCGTGTTAGGGTTAGGTTGAGGGTAAGCGTACGGGTTAGGGTTAGTGTTAGGGTTAGGGTTAGGGTTAGGGTTAGGGTTAGTGTACGGATAGGGTTAGGGTTAGGGTTAGGGTATGGGTTAGGGTTAGATTTAGGGTACGAGATAGGGTTAGCGTACGGGTTAAGTTTAGGGTTAGGGTTATGTATAGGTTACGGGTTAGGGTTAGGGTACTGGTTAGGGTTAAGTTTTGGTGCCAGTTAGGGTTAGGGTTAGCGTTAGGGTTAGGGTTATAGTACTGGTTAGGGTTAGAGTTACGGTTAGGTTTAGGGTTAGAGTACGGGTTAGTGTTAGTGTTAGGTTAAGGTTAGTGTTAGGTTACGGGTTAGTGGTAGAATTCAGGTTAGGGTTAGGTTTAGGGTTAGGTTTAGGGTTAGAGTATGGTATAGGGTTAGTGTTAGGTTTAGGGTTCAGGTTAGGGTTAGTGTACGGATAGGGTTAGGGTTAGGGTTAGGGTAAAGGTTAGGGTTAGTTTTAGGGTACACGATAGGGTTAGCATATGTGTCAAGTTTAGGGTTAGGGTTAGGTTTAGGTTACGGGTTAGGGTTAGGGTACGGCTTAGGGTTAGGTATAGGTGAGGGTTAGGGTTAGGGTTAGGGTACGGGTTAGGGTTAGTGTTGGTGTTAAGGACCATGTTAGTTTTAGGGTTAGGTTACGGGTCAGGGTTACGGTTAAGTTTAGGGTTAGGGTTAGGGTATGGCTTAGGGTTAGGGTACGGGTAAGAATTATGGTTAGGGTTAGGGTTAGGTTTAGGTATAGGGTGCGGGTTAGGATTAGGTTTAGAGTTAGGGGTAGCGCTAGGGTATGGGGTAGGGTTACTGTTAGGGTTTGGGTATGGGTTTGGGTTAGGGTTAGGTTACGGGATAGGGTTGGGTACGGGTTAGGTCAAGGGATAGGGTTAGGTTTAGGGTACGGGTTAGGGTTAGGGATGGTTTAGGGTTAGGTTTAGGGTATGGCTTAGGCTTAGGGTACGGGTTAGGGTTAGCGTTAGTGTCAGGGCTAGTATTAGGGTTAGGGTTAGGGTACGGGTTAGGTTTACTGTACCGCTTAGGGTTAAGGTTAGGGTTACGGTTAGGGTTTGGGGTATAGTCCGGGTTAGGGTTAGGTTTAGGGTTAGAGTACGGGTTAGGGTTAGTGTTAGTGTTAGGGTTAGGGTTAGGGTTAGGGTTAGTGTACGGATAGGGTTAGGGTTAGGGTTAGTGTACGGGTCAGGGTTAGGTTTAGGGTACAAAATAGGGTTAGCGTATGGGTTAATTTTAGGGTTAGGGTTAGGTTTAGGTTACGGGTTAGGGTTAGGGTACGGGTTAGGTTTAGGGTTGTAGTACGGGTTAGGGTTAGGGTTAGTGTTAGGGTTAGGGTTAGTGTTAGGGTATGGGTTAAGGTTAGAGTTTGGGTTAGGTTTAGGGTTAGGTTTAGGGTTAGGGTTATAGTACGGTTTAAGGTTAGTGTTAGTTTAGGGTTAGGGTTAGTGTTAGTGTACGGATAGGGTTAGGGTTAGGGTTAGGGTACGGGTTAGGGTTAGGTTTAGGGTACGAGATACGTTAGCGTACGGCTTAATTTTAGGGTTAGGGTTAGGTTTAGGTTACGGGTTAGGGTTAGGGTACGGGTTAGGGTTAAGTTTAGGTGCGTGTTAAGGTTAGGGTTAGTGTTAGGGTTAGGGTTAGTGTTAGGGTACGGGTTAGGGTTAGAGTTCGGTTTAGGGTTAGGTTTAGGGTTAGGGTTAGGTTTAGAGTACGGTTTAGGGTTAGGGTTAGGGTTAGGGTTAGGGTACGGGTTAGGGTTAGGTTTAGGGTACGGGATAGGTTTAGCGTACAGTTTAAGTTTAGGGTTAGGGTTAGGTTTAGGTTACGGGTCAGGTTTAGGGTATGGGTTAGGGTTAGGTATAGGTGAGGGTTAGGGTTAGGGTTAGGGTTAGGGTACGGGTTAGGGTTGGTGTTAGGGTACGGGTTAGTTTTAGGGCTAGGATACGGGTCAGGGTTACGGTTAAGGTTAGGGTTAGGGTTAGGGTATGGGTTAGGGTTAGGGTACGGGTTAGGTTTATGGTTAGGTTTAGGGTTAGGTTTAGGTTTAGGGTGCTGGTTAGGGTTAGGGTGAGGGTTAGCGCTAGTGTATTGGTTAGGGTTACTGTTAGGGTTTGGGTACGGGTTAGGGTTAGGGTTAGGTACGGATAGGGTTGAGTATGGGTTAAGTCAAGTGACAGGGTTAGGTTTAGGGTATGGGTTAGGGTTAGGAATGGTTTAGGTTTAGGGTTAGGGTATGGGTTAGGCTTAGGGTATGGGTTAGGGTTAGGGTCAGGGTAAGTGTTAGGGTTAGGGGTAGGGTACGGGTTAGGTTTACAGTCCGGGTTAGGGTTAGGGTACGGGTTAGTGTTAGGGTTAGGGTTACAGTCCGGGTTATGATTAGGTTTAGGGTTAGAGTAAGGATTGGGTTAGGGATAGGGTTAGGGAACGTGTTAGGTTTAGGTTTAGTGTATGAGATAGGGTTAGCGTACGGGTTAAGTTTAGGGTTACGGTTAGGTTTAGGTTACGGGTTAGGGTTAGGGTACGGGTTAGGGTTAGGTTTAGGTGCGGGATAGGGTTAGGGTTAGGTTTAGGGTTAGGGTTAGGGTTATAGTACGGGTTAGGGTTAGTGTTAGGGTTAGGTTTAGGGTTAGAGTACGGGTTAGGGTTACTGTTAGGGTTATGGTTAGTGTTAGGGTACAGGTTAGGGTTAGAGTTTGGGTTAGGGTTAGGTTTAGGGTTAGGGTTAGGGTTAGAGTACGGTTTAGGGTTAGCGTTAGGTTTAGGGTTAGGGTTAGGGTTAAGGTACGGGTTAGGTTTAGGTTTAGGGTACGGGATAGGTTTAGCGTACGGGTGAAGTTTAGGGTTAGGGTTAGGTTTAGGTTACGGGTTAGGGTTAGGGTACGGGTTAAGGTTAGGTATAGGTGAGGGTTAGGGTTAGGGTTAGGGTTAGGGTTAGGGTTAGGGTACGGGTTAGGGTTAGGGTTGGGGTTAGGGTACGGGTTAGTTTTAGGGTTAGGGTACAGGTCAGAATTACGGTAAGGTTAGGGTTAGGGTTAGGGTATGGGTTAGGGTTAGCGTACGGGTAAGGATTATGGTTTGGGTTAGGGTTAGGTTTAGGTTTAGGGTGCAGGTTAGGGTTAGCGCTATGGTATGGGTTAGGGTGACTGTTCGGGTTTGGGTACGGTTTAGGGTTAGGTTTAGGTTACGTGATAGGGTTGGGTACTGGTTAGGTCAAGGGATAGGTTAGGTTTAGGGTACGGGTTAGGGTTAGGGATGGTTTAGGGTTAGGGTTAGATTATGGGTTAGGCTTAGGGTACGGGTTAGGGTTAGGGTTAGAGTCAGGGTTAGGGTTAGGGTTAGGGTTAGGGTTAGTGTTAGGGTACGGGTGAGGTTTACTGTACTGGTTAGTGTTAGGGTTAGGGTTAGTGTTATAGTCCGGGTTAGGTATAGGGTTAGAGTGTTAGGTATAGGGTTAGGTATAGGGTATAGTGTTAGGTATAGGGTTAGAGTATGGGTTAGGGTTAGTGTTAGGGTTAGGGTTAGTGTGAGGGTATGGGTTAGGGTTATAGTACGGATTAGGGTTAGGTTTAGGATTAGGGTTACGGTTAGAGTACGGGTTAGGGTTAGTGTTAGTGTTAGGTTTAGTGTTAGGGTTAGTGTACGGATAGGGTTAGGGTTAGGGTTAGGTACGGGTTAGGGTTAGGTTTAGGGTACGAGATAGGGTTAGCGTACGGTTTAAGTTTAGGGTTAGGGTTAGGTTTAGGTTATGGGTTAGGGTTAGGGTACGGTTAGGGTTATGTTTAGGTGCGGGTTAGGGTTAGGGTTAAGGTTAGGGTACAGGTAAGATTTAGGTTTAGCTCAGGGTTAGGGTTAGAGATAGGGTTATGGTACGGGTTAGGGTTATGGTTGGAGATAGGGTACGGGTTAGTTTTAGGGTTAGGGTACGGGTCAGTGTTACGGTTAATGTTAGGTTTAGAGTTAGGGTATGGGTTAGGGTTAGGGTACAGGTAAGGGTTATGGTTATGGTTAGGTTTAGGGTTAGGTTTAGCACAAGGTTATGGGTTAGGGTTACTGTTAGGGTTTGGGTACGGGTTAGGGCTAGGGTTAGGTTACGGGATAGGGTTGGGTACGGGTTAGGTCAAGGTTTAGGGTTAGGTTTAGGGTACGGGTTAGGGTAGGATTAGGTTTAGGGTTAGGGTTAGGGTATGGGTTATGCTTATGGTACGGGTTAGGGTTAGGGTTAGGGTCAGGGTTAGGCTTAGCATTAGGGTACGAGTGAGGGTTATGTTTAGGTATAGGTTACGGGTTAGGGTTAAGGTACGGGTTAGGTTTAGGGTACGGGTATGGGTTAGGGTTAGGGTCAGGTTTAGGTTTAGTGTTAGGGTTAGGTTACGGGTTAGGGTTAGTTTTAGGGTTAGGGTTAAAGTACGGGGTAGGGTTAGTGTTAGGGTTAGGGTTAATATACGGGTTAGGCTTAGGGTTAGGTTTAGGTTTAGGATACGGGTTAGGTTTAGGTTCAGGTTACGGGATAGGGTTAGCGTACAGGTTAAGTTTAGTATTAGGGTTAGGTTTAGGTTATGGGTTAGGGTTAGGGTACGGGTTAGGGTTAGGTTTAGGGTGCGGGTTAAGTTTAGTGTTAGGGTTAGTGTAAGGGTTAGGTTAGGTTTAGGGTCAGGGTTAGGGTTAGGGTTAAGTTTAGGGTGCGGGTTAGGGTTAGGGTTAGTGTTAGGGTTAGGGTTAGAGTACGGGTTTGGGTTAGTGTTAGGGTATGGGTTAGTTTTAAAGAATGAATACGGGTTAGGGTAAGGGTTAGGGTTAGGGTTAGGGTTAGGGGTTAGGGATAGAGTTAGTGTTAGGCTACGGGATAGGATTAGAGTCCAGATTCAGGTTAGATTTAGGGTTAGGGTTCGGGTTAGGTTTATAGTTTGGGTTATGGTTAGAGTTAGGGTTAGGTTTAGGGTTAGAGTACTGGTTAGGGTTAGTGTTAAGGTTAGGGTTAGTGTTAGGGTACGGATTAGGTTTAGAGTACGGGTTAGGGTTACGTTTAGGGTTAGGGTTAGGGTTAGGGTACGGGTTAGGGTTAGTGTTAGGGTTAGGGTTAGGGTTAGTGTACGAATAAGGTTAGGGTTAGGGTTAGGGTTAGGGTTAGGGCACGGATTAGGGTTAGGTTTAGGGTACGGGATAGGGTTAGTGTCTGGGTTAAGTTTAGGGTTAGGGTTAGGTTTAGGTTACGGGTTAGGGTTAGGGTACGGGTTAGGTTTAGGTTTAGTTGCGGGTTAGGGTTAGGGTATGTGTTAGGGTTAGGTTTAGGGTCAGGTTTAAGGTTAGGGATAAGGTTATGGTACGGGTTAGGGTTAGGGTTGGGGTTAGGGTACGGGTTAGTTTTAAGGTTAGGGTACGGGTTAGGGTTACGGTTAAGGTTAGGGTTAGGGTGTGGGTTAGGGTTAGGGTACGGTTAAGGGTTATGGTAATGGTTAGGGTTAGGGTTAAGTTTAGGGTGTGGTTTAGGGTTAGGGTTAGGGTTAGAGTACTGGTTTGGTTTAGTGTTAGGGTGCAGGTTAGGTATACCGTTTGGGTACGGGTTATGGTAAGGGTTAGGGTTAGGGATTAGGGTTAGAGTTAGGGTTAGGCTATGGGATAGTGTTAGAGTACGGGTTAGGGTTAGGTTTAGGGCAAGGGTTAGGGTTAGGTTTATAGTACGTGTTAGGTTTAGAGCTAGGGTTAGGTTTAGGGTTAGAGTAGGGGCTAGGGTTAGTGTTAGGTTAGGGTTAGGTTTAGGTTTAGTGTACGATTAGGGTTAGGGTTAGGGTTAGGGTATGGGCTAGGGTTAGGTTTAGGGTTAAGTTTAGGGTTAGAGTACGGGTTAGGGATAGTGTTAGGTTTAGGGTTAGGGTTAGTGTACGGATAAGGTTAGGGTTAGGTTTTGGGGTTAGGGTACGGTTTAGGGTTAGGTTTAGGTGCGGGTTATGGTTAGGGTGCGGGTTAGGGTACGGGTTAGGGTCAGGGTTAGGGTTATGGATAGGTTTATGGTACGGGTTAGGGTTAGGTTTGGGGTTAGGGTATGGGTTACTTTTAGGGTTAGGGTACGGTTTAGGGTTATGGTTAAGGTTAGGTTTAGGGTTAGGGTATGGGTTAGGGTTAGGGTACGGGTTAGAGTTATGGTTAGGGTTAGGGTTACGTTTAGGTTTAGGGTGCGAGTTAGGCTTAGGGTTACTGTTAGGGTGAGCGCTAGGGTATGGGTTAAGGTTACTTTTGAGTTTGGGTACGGGTTAGGGTTAGGTTTAGGGTACGAGATAGGGTTGGGTATGGGTTAGGTCAAGGGTTAGGGTTCGGTCTTGTGTACGGGTTAGGGTTAGGGTTAGGTTTAGGGTTAGGGTTAGGGTATGGGTTAGGTTTAGGGTACGTGTTAGGGTTAGGGTTAGGGTCAGGGTTAGGGTTAGGGTTAGGGTATGAGTTAGGGTTAGGGTTAGGTTTAGGGTACGGGTTAGGGTTAGGGTTATGGTTAGGTTTAGGGTACGGGTTAGGTTTAGGGTACAGTTAGGGTTAGGTCAGGGTTAGGGTTAGGGTACGAGTTAGGGTTAGGGTTAGGGTACGGGTTAGGGTTAGGGTTATGTTACGGGTTAGGGTTAGGGTTAGCGTACAGTTAGGGTTATGCTTAGGGTCTGGGTTAGCGTTAGGGGTAGGGTTATGGTACGGGTTAGGGTAAGGGTTGTGGTTAGGGTACGGGTTAGTTTTAGGGTTTGGTACGGGTCAGGGTTTCGGTTAAGGTTAGGGTTAAGTTTAGGGTACGGGTTAAGGTTAGGGTTGGGGTTAGGGTACGGGTTAGTTTAAGGGTTAGGGTACGGGTTAGGGTTAGGTTTAGGGTTAAGTTTAGTGTTAGAGTACGGGTTAGGGTTAGTGTTAGGTTTAGGGTTAGGGTTAGTGTACGGATAGGGTTAGGGTTAGGGTTAGGTTTAGGGTTAGGGTACAGTTTAGGGTTAGGTTTAGGTGCGGGTTAGTGTTAGGGTATGGGTTAGGGTTTGGTTTAGGGTCAGGGTTAGGGTTAGGGATAGGGTTATGGTACGGGTTAGGGTTAGGGTTGGGGTTAGGGTACGGGTTAGTTTTAGGGTTTGGTACGGGTCAGGGTTATGGTTAAGGTTAGGGTTAGGGTTAGGGTACGGGTTAGGGTTAGGGTTGGGGTTAGGGGTTAGTGATAGGGTTAGGTTTAGGCTACGGGTAGGGTAGGGTACGGGTGAGGGTTAGGGTTAGGGTTCGCGTTAGTGTAAGGGTTAGGGTTAGGTTTAGAGTCAGGTTTAGGGTTAGGGTTAGTTTTAGGTTATGTGTTAGGGTTATGGTTAAGGTTAGCGTGAGGGTTACGGTATGGGTTAGGGTTAGGTTACGGTTAAGGGTTATGGTTTGTGTTAGGGTTAGGGTTAAGTTTAGGGTGCGGGTTAGGGTTAGGGTTAGAGTCGGGTTTGGGTTAGTGTTAGGGTACGGGTTAGGTTTACCGTTTGGTTACGGGTTAGGGTAAGGGTTAGGGTGAATGTTAGGGTTAGGCTACGGGTAGGGTTAGAGTACGGGTTAGGGTTAGGGCTAGGGTTCTGGTTAGGGTTAGTGTACGGGTTAGGGTTAGGGTTAGGGTAGGGTTAAGGTTACGGTACGAGATAGGTTTAGTGTACGTGTTAGGTCTAGGGTTATGGTAAGGTTTAGTGTGCGGGTTAGGGTTAGGGTTAGGGTATGTGTTAGGGTTAGGGTTTGGGTAAGGGTTAGTGTTAGGGTAAGGGTTAGGGTTAGAGTAAGGGTTAGGGTTAGTTTTAGGTTTAGGGTTAGGTTTAGAGTACGGGTTAGGGTTAGTGTTAGGGTTAGGGTTAGGGTTAGTGTACGGATAGGGTTGGGGTTAGGGTTAGAGTATGGTTAGGGTTAGGGTTAGGGTTAGGGTTAGAATATGGGTTAGGGTTAGTGTTAGGGTTAGTGAAAGGGTTAGGGTTAGGGTTAGGGTACGGGTTAGAGTTAGGGTTAGGGTTAGGGTTACGGTTAGGGTACGGGTTAGGGTTAGGTTTAGGGTACAGGCTAGGGTTAGCGTACGGGTTAAGATTAGGTTTAGGGTTAGGTTTAGGTTATGAGTAAGGGTAAGGGCACAGGTTAGGGTTAGGTTTAGGTGAGGTTTAGGGTTAGGGTAAGGAGTTAGGGTTAGAGTTAGGATTAGGCTACGGGTAGGGTTAGGGTACGGGTTAGGGTTAGGGTTAGGGTTTGTTTTATGGTTAGTGTTTGGTTTAGGTTTAGGGTTAGGGTTAGGGTTAGTGTTAGGGTTATGATACTGGTTAGGGTTAATGTTGGGGTATGGGATAGGGTTAGTGTACGTGTTAGGTCTAGGGTTAGGTTGAGGTTTAGTGTGCGGGTTAGGGTTCGGGTTAGGGTATGTGTTAGGGTTAGGGTTTGGTACGGGTTAGTGTTAGGTTTAGGGTTAGGGTACGGGTTAGGTTTAGGGTTAAGGTTAGGGTATGGTTTAGGGTTAGGGTACGGGTTAGGGTTAGGGTTAGGTCAGGGTTAAGGTTAGGGTTAGGGTTAGGGTAAAGTTTAGGGTTACTATGCAGGTTAGGGTTATGGTTATGGTAAGGGTTAGGGTTAGCGTTATAGTTCGGGTTAGGTTTAGAGTTAGGGTTAGGTTTAGGGTTACAGTATGGGTTAGGGTTAGTGTTAGGGTTAGGTTTAGGGTTAGGGTTAGGGTTAGAGTACGGGTTAGGGTTAGTGTTAGTGTTAGGGTTAGGGTTAGTGTACGGTTAGGGTTAGGGTTAGGGTTAGGTTTAGGGTACGGTTTAGGGTTAGTTTTAGGTATAGCGTTAGTGTTAGGCTATGGGTTAGGCTTAGGGTACGGGTTAGGGTTAAAGTTAGGGTACGTTAGGGTTAGGGGTAGGGTATGAGTTAGGGTTCGGGTTGCGTTAGGGTACGGGTTAGGGTTAGGATTAGGGTTAGAGAACGGGTTAGGATTAGGGTACGGGTTACGGTTAGGGATATGGTCAAGGTTAGGGTTACGGTTAGGGTACAAGTTAGGGTTAGGGTTAGGCTACGGGTTAGGTTTAGTGTTATGGTACGTTTTAGGGTTACAGTACGGTTTAGTGTTAGGGTGAGGGTTAGGGTTAGGGTTAGAGGATGGTTAGGGTTAGTGTTAGGGTTAGAGTTAGAGCACGGGTTAGGGTTAGTGTTAGGTTAGGTTTAGGATTAGGGTTAGTGTACGGGTTAGGGTTATGATTAGGGTTAGGTTTAGGGTTAGGTTTAGAGTACGGGGTAGGGTTAGTGTTAGGGTTAGGGTTAGGTTTAATGCACGGGTTAGGCTTAGGGTTAGGTTTAGGGTTAGTTACGGGTTAGGGTTAGGGTTAGGGTATGGTTTAGGGTTAGTGCACGGGTTAGGGTTAGGTCAGGGTTAGGTTTAGGGTTAGGGTTAGTGTACCAGTTAGGGTTACTGTATGGGTTAGGGTTATGGTTATGGTTAGGGTAGGGTTAGCGTTATAGTACAGCTTAGGGTTAGAGTTAGGGTTAGGTTTAGGGTTAGAGTACGGGTTACGGTTAGAGTTAGGGTTAGGGTTAGTGTTAGAGTACGGGTTAGGGTTAGAGTACGGGTTAGGGTTAGGTTTAGGGTTAGGGTTAGGGTTAGAGTACGGGTTAGGGTTAGTGTTAGTGTTAGGGTTAGGGTTAGGGTTAGTGTACGGATAGGGTTAGGGTTAGGTTTAGGGTTGGGGTACGGGTTAGGGTTAGGTTTAGTGTACGGGTTACGGTACGGGTTAGGGTTAGGGTACTGGTTAGGTTTAGGGTATGGGTTAGGGTTAGGGTTAGGGCCAGGTTTAGGGTTAGTGTTAGGGTACGAGTTAGGGTTAGGGTTAGGGTATGGGTTAGAGTTAGGGTTATGGTACGGGTTTGGGTTACAGTACGGGTTAGGGTTAGGGTGAGGGTTAGGGTTAGGGTTAGAGTACGGTTAGGGTTAGGGTTAGGGTTAGGATGAGAGTACGGTATAGGGTTAGTGTTAGGGTTATGGTTAGGGTTTGGTTTAGTGTTAGGGTAGGATTTAGGGTTAGGGTTAGTGTTAGAGTACAGGGTAGGTTTAGTGTTAGGGTTAGGGTTAATGTACGGGTTAGGCTTAGGGTTAGGTTTAGGGTTAGGATACGGGTTATGGTTAGGTTTAGGGTACGAGATAGGGTTAGTGTACGGGTTAAGTTTAGAGTTAGGGTTAGGTTTAGGTTACGGGTTAGGGTTAGGGTACGGGTTAGGGTTAGATTTAGGGTGCGGGTTAGGGTTAGTTTTAGTGTAAGGGTTAGGGTTAGGTTTAGGGTCAGGGTTAGGGTTAGTGTTAGGGTACGGCTTAGGGTTAGGGTTGCGGTTAGGTTACGGGTTAGTTTTAGGGTTAGGGTACAGTTTAGGGTTATGGTTAAGGTTAGGGTTAGGTTTAGGGTATGGTTTAGGGTTAGGTTACGGTTAAGGGTTATGGTTTGGGTTAGGGTTAGGGTTAGGGTTAGGTTTAGGGTTATGGTACGGGTTTGGGTTACAGTACGGGTTAGTGTTAGGGTGAGGGTTAGGGTTAGTGTTAGAGTACGGTTAGGGTTAGGGTTACATTTAGGGTTAGAGTACGGGTTAGTGTTAATGTTAGGGTTAGGGTTAGAGTTAGGGTGAGAGTTAGAGTTAGGGTTAGAGTACGGGTTTGGGTTAGTGTTAGGGTACGGGTTAGGTTAACTGTTTGGGTATGGGTTAGGGAAGGGTTAGGGTTAGGGTTAGGGGTTAGGGTTAGAGTTAGGGTTAGGCTACGTGTAGGTTTAGGGACGGGTTAGGGTTAGGGTTAGGGTTCGGGTTAGTGTATGGGTTAGGGTTAGGGTTAGGTTTAGATTTAGGGTTAGTGTTAGGGTTACGGTATGGGTTAGGGTTAAGGTTATGGTAAGGGATAGGATTACTGTACGTGTTAGGTCTAGGGTTAGGTTTAGGTTTAGGGTACGGGTTAGGGTTACGGTTAAGGATAGGGTTAGTGAGAGGGTATGGGTTAGGTTTAGGGTACGGGTAAGGGTTATGTTTAAGGTTAGGCTTAGGTTTAGGGTGCGGGTTAGTCTTAGGTTTAGGGTTAGGGTTAGCGCTAGGGTATGGGTAAGGGTTACTGTTAGGGTTTGGGTACGGGTTAGGTTTAGGTTTAGGGTACGAGATAGGGTTGGGTACGGGTTAGGTCAAGGGTTAGGGTTAGGTTTAGTGTACTGGATAGGGTTAGGATTAGGTTTAGGTTTAGGGTATGGGTTAGGTTGAGGGTATGGGTTAGGGTTAGGTTTAGGGTCAGGGTTAGGTTTAGGGTTAGGGTACGAGTTAGGGTTAGGGTTAGGTTTAAGGTATGGGTTAGGGTTAGTGTTAGGGTAAGGGTACGGGTTAGGTTTAGGTTACGGGTTAGGGTTAGTGTTAGGGTCAGGCTTAGGGTTAGGGTACGAGTTAGGGTTAAGGTTAGGGTACGGGTTAGGGTTTGGGTTATGTTACGGGTTAGTTTTAGAGTACGGGTTAGGGTTAGGGTGAGGGTTAGATTTAGGGTTTGAGTACGGTGAGGGTTAGGGTTATGGTTAGGGTTAGGGTTAGGTTTAGGGAAAGGGTTAGGCTTAGGGTTAGGGTTAGGGTTAGATTATGGGGTAGGGTTAGTGTTAGGGTTAGGGTTAGGGTTAATGTACGGGTTAGGCTTAGAGTTAGTTTAGGGTTAGGTTACAGGTTAGGGTTAAGTTTAGGGTATGGGATAGGGTTAGCGAATGGGTAAAGTTTAGTGTTAGGGTTATGTTTAGGTTACGGGTTAGGGTTAGTGTACGGGTTAGGGTTAGGTTTAGGGTCAGGGTTAGGGTTATTGTTAGTGTTAGGGTATGAGTTAGGGTTAGGTTTGGGGTTAGAGTACGGTTTAGGTTTAGGGTTAGTGTATGGGTTAGGGTTATGGTTAAAGTTAGGGTTAGGTTTAGGGTGTGGGTTAGGGGTAGGGTACTGTTAAGGGTTATGTTTAGGGTTAGGGTTAGGGTTAAGTTTAGGGTGCGGTTTAGGGTTAGGTTTAGGGATAGGGTTAGGGTTAGAGTACGGGTTTGGGTTAGTGTTAGGGTATGGGTTAGGTTTACCGTTTGGGTACAGGTTAGGGTAAGGTGTAGGGTTAGGTTTAGGGTTAGGGGTTAGGGTTAGAGTTAGGGTTAGGCTACAGAGAGGGTTAGAGTACGGGTTAGGGTTACGGTTAGGGTAAGGGTTAGGGTTAGGGTTATTGTATGGATTAGGTTTAGAGTTAGGGTTAGGTTTAGTGTTAGAGTACGGGTTAGGGTCAGTGTTAGGGTTAGGTTTATTAGAGTATGGGTTAGGGTTAGAGTACGGGTTAGGTTTAGGTTTATGGTTAGGGTTAGGGTTAGAGTACAGGTTAAGGTTAGTGTTAGGGTTAGGGTTAGGGTTAGTGTATGGATCATGTTAAGTTTAGGGCTAGGGTTAGGGTACGGGTTAGGGTTAGGGTTCGGGTTATGGTTAGGCTACGGGTAGGTTTAGGGTACGGGTTAGGGTTAGGGTTCGGGTTAGGGTTAGTGTACGGGTTAGGGTTAGAGTTAGGTTTAGGGTTAGGGTTAGGGTTAGGGTACGGGTTAGGGTTACTGTACGGGTTAGGTTTTGAGTTAGGTTGAGGTATAGGTTTATTTTTTTATTTTTTTAAAAGATTTTATTTATTTATGATAGTCACAGAGAGAGAGAGAGAGAGAGGCAGAGACACAGGCAGAGGGAGAAGCAGGCTCCATGCAGGGAGCCCGATGTGGGATTCGATCCCGAGTCTCCAGGATCATGCCCTGGGCCAAAGGCAGGCGCCAAACCGCTGCGCAACCCAGGGATCCCGAGGTATAGGTTTAGAGTACGGGTTAGTTTTAGTGTTATGGTTAGGGTTAGTGTTAGGGTACGTTTAGGGTTAGAGCACGGGTTAGGGTTAGGTTTAGGGTTAGGGTTAGGGTTAGAGTAGGGGTTAGGGTTAGTGTTAGGGTTAGGGTTAGGGTTAGTGTTCGGATAGGGTTAGGGTTAGAGTTAGGTTTAGGTTACGGGTTAGGGTTAGTTTTAGGGTATGAGATAGGTTTAGCGTATGGGTTAAGTTTAGGGTTAGGGTTAGGTTTAGATTACGGGTTAGGGTTAGGGTACGGGTTAGGGTTAGGTTTAGGTGCGGGTTAGGGTTAGGGTTAGGTTTAGGGTTAGGTTTTGGTTTAGGGTTAGTTTTAGAGTCAGGGTTAGGGTTAGGGATAGGGTTATGGTACGGGTTAGGGTTACGGTTAAGTTTAGGGTTGGGGTTAGTGTATGGGTTAGGGTTAGGGTACGGGGAAGGGTTATGGTTAGGGTAAGGGTTAGGTTTAGGCTTAGTGTGCGGGTTAGGGTTAGGGTTAGGGTTAGCGCTAGGGTATGGGTTAGGGTTACTGTTAGGGTTTGGGTACGGGCTAGGGTTAGGGTTAGGGTACGGGATAGTTTTGGATACGGGTTTGTTCAAGGGTTAGGGTTAGGGTTAGGGTTAGGGTTAGGGTTAGGGTTAGGTTTAGGGTTATGGTACGGGTTTGGGTTACAGTACGGGTTAGTGTTAGGGTGAGGGTTAGGGTTAGTGTTAGAGTACGGTTAAGGTTAGGGTTACAGTTAGGGTTAGAGTACGGGTTAGTGTTAATGTTAGGGTTAGGGTTAGAGTTAGGGTTAGGGTTAGGGTTAGGGTTAGAGTTCGGGGTAGGGTTAGTGTTAGGTTTAGGGTTAGGGTTAATGTACGAGTTAGGCTTAGTTTTAGGTTTAGGGTTTGGATAAGGGTTAGAGTTAGGTTTAGGGTACGGGATAGGGTTAGTGTACGGGTTAAGTTTAGGGTTAGGATTAGGTTTAGGTTACAGGTTAGGGTTAGGGTACAGGTTAGGGTTACAGTTAAGGTTAGGGTTAGGTTTAGGATATGGGTTAGGTTTAGATTACGGTTAAGGGTTATGGTTTGGGTTAGGGTTAGGGTTAAGTTTAGGGTGCGGGTTAGGGTTAGGGTCAGGGTTAGGGTTAGGTTTAGGGTACGGGTTTGGGTTAGTGTTAGCGTACGGGTTAGGTTTAACTTTTGGGTATGGGTTAGGGTAAGGTTTAGGGTTAGGGTTAGGGGTTAGGGTTAGAGTTATTGTTAGGCTATGGGTAGCGTTAGGGTATGTGTTAGGGTTCGGGTTAGGGTTAGGTTTAGGGTTAGTGTTATGGTTACGGTACGGTTTAGGGTTAAGGTTGGGTTATAGGATAGGGTTAGTGTACGTGTTAGGTCTAGGTTTAGGGTTAGGTTTAGGTGTGGGTTAGGGTTAGGGTTAGGTCATGTGTTAGGGTTAGGGTTTGGGTACGGGTTAGCGGTACGTTTAGGGTTAGGGTACGGTTTAGGTTTAGGGTTAGGGTACGGTTTAGGATTAGGGTACGGGTTAGCGTTAGGGTTAGGGTCAGGGTTAGGTTTAGGTTTAGGGTTAGGTTTAGGGTTACGGTACGGATTAGGGTTACTGCACGGTTTAGGGTTAGGGTTAGGGTTATAATAACTGTTAGGGTTAGAGTTAGGGTTAAGTTTTGGGTTAGAGTACGGGTTAGGGTTAGTGTTAGGGTTAGGGTTAGATTTAGGGTATGGGTTAGGGTTAGAGTACGTGTTAGGGTTAGGTTTAGGGTTAGGCTTAGAGTACGGGTTAGGGTTAGTGTTAGTTTAGGGTTAGGGTTAGGTTTAGGGTCAGGGTTAGGGTTAGAAATAGGGTTATGATACGGGTTAGTGTTAGGGTTGGGGTTAGGGTACGGGTTAGTTTTAGGGTTAGGGTATGGGTTAGGGTTACGGTTAAGGTTAGAGTTAGTGTAGGGTATGGGTTAGGGTTAGGGTACGGGATAGGGTTGGCTACGGGTTAGGTCAAGGGTTAGGGTTAGTTTTACGGTACGGGTTAGTGATAGGGTTATGTTTAGGGTTAGGGTTAGGTATGGGTTAGGTTTAGGGTACGGGTTAGGGTTATGGTTCGGGTCAGGGTTAGGGTTAGGGTTAGGGTATGAGTTAGGTTTAGGGTTAGGTTTAGGGTAATGGTTAGGGTTAGGGTTAGGGTTAGGGTACGGGTTAAGTTTAGGTTATGAGTTAGGGTTACTGTTATGGTCAGGGTTAGTGTTAGGTAATGAGTTAGGGTTAGGGTTAGGGTACGGGTTAGGGTTAGGGTTATGTTATGCGTTAGGGTTACAGTACGGGTTAGGGTTAGGGTGAGGGTTAGGGTTAGGGTTAGAGTACGGGTTAGGGTTAGTGTTAGGCTTAGGTTTAGGGTTAGGTTTAGAGTACGGGTTAGTGTTAGTGCTAGGGTTAGGGTAAGGGTTAGGGTTAGGGTTAGGATACGGTTTAGGGTTAGGGTTAGGGTTAGAGTACGGGGTAGGGTTAGTGTTAAGGTTAGGCTTAAGATTAATGTACGGGTTAGGCTTAGGGTTAGGTTTAGGGTTAGGTTATGTGTTAGGGTTAGGTTTAGAGTACAGGATAGGGTTAGCGTATGGGTTAAGTTTAGGGTTAGGTTTAGGTTCAGGTTACGGGTTAGGGTTATGGTACGGATTAGGGTTAGGTTTACGGTGCCGGTTAGGGTTAGAGTTAGGGTTAGTGTACTGCTAGGGTCATTTTTAGGGTCAGGGTTAGGGATAGGGTTACTGTTAGGGTATGGGTTAGGGTTAGGGTTGGGTTTAGGGTACCGGGTAGTTTTAGGGTTAGGGTACGGGTTAGGGTTACGGTTAAGGTTAGGGTTAGGGTTAGTGTATGGGTTAGGGTTAGGGTACAGGGAAGGGTTATGGTTAGGGTAAGGGTTAGGTTTAGGCTTAGTGTGTGGATTAGGGTTAGGGTTAGGGTTAGCGCTAGGGTATGGGTTAGGGTTACTGTTAGGGTTTGGGTACGGGTTAGGGTTAGGGTTAGGGTTAGGGTATGGGATAGTTTTGGATACGGGTTAGTTCAAGGGTTAGGGTGAGGGTTAGGGTTAGGGTTAGGGTTAGGTTTAGGGTTATGGTACGGGTTTGGGTTACAGTACGGGTTAGTGTTAGGGTGAGGGTTAGGGTTAGTGTTAGAGTACGGTTAAGGTTAGGGTTACAGTTAGGGTTAGAGTACGGGTTAGTGTTAATGTTAGGGTTAGGGTTAGAGTTAGGGTTAGGGTTAGGGTTAGGGTTAGAGTTCGGGGTAGGGTTAGTGTTAGGTTTAGGGTTAGGGTTAATGTACGAGTTAGGCTTAGTTTTAGGTTTAGGGTTTGGATAAGGTTTAGAGTTAGGTTTAGGGTACAGGATAGGGTTAGTGTACGGGTTAAGTTTAGGGTTAGGATTAGGTTTAGGTTACAGGTTAGGGTTAGGGTACAGGTTAGGGTTATGGTTAAGGTTAGGGTTAGGTTTAGGATATGGGTTAGGTTTAGATTACGGTTAAGGGTTATGGTTTGGGTTAGGGTTAGGGTTAAGTTTAGGGTGCGGGTTAGGGTTAGGGTCAGGGATAGGGTTAGGTTTAGGGTACGGGTTTGGGTTAGTGTTAGCGTACGGGTTAGGTTTAACTTTTGGGTATGGCTTAGGGTAAGGTTTAGGGTTAGGGTTAGGGGTTAGGGTTAGAGTTATTGTTAGGCTACGGGTAGCGTTAGGGTATGTGTTAGGGTTCGGGTTAGGGTTAGGTTTAGGGTTAGTGTTATGGTTACGGTACGGTTTAGGGTTAAGGTTGGGTTATAAGATAGGGTTAGTGTACGTGTTAGGTCTAGGTTTAGGGTTAGGTTTAGGTGCAGGTTAGGGTTAGGGTTAGGTCATGTGTTAGGGTTAGGGTTTGGGTACGGGTTAGCGGTACGTTTAGGGTTAGGGTACGGTTTAGGTTTAGGGTTAGGGTACGGTTTAGGATTAGGGTACGGGTTAGCGTTAGGGTTAGGGTCAGGGTTAGGGTTAGGTTTAGGGTTAGGTTTAGGGTTACGGTACGGATTAGGGTTACTGCACGGTTTAGGGTTAGGGTTAGGGTTATAATAACTGTTAGGGTTAGAGTTAGGGTTAAGTTTCGGGTTAGAGTACGGGTTAGGGTTAGTGTTAGGGTTAGGGGTTAGGGTTAGGGGTTCTTGTTAGGGTACGGGTTAGGTTTACCATTTGGGTACGGGTTAGGGTAAGGGTTAGGGTTAGGGTTAGGGGTTAGGGTTAGAGTTAGGGTTTGGCTACGGGTAGGGTTAGGGTACGGGTTAGGGTTAGGGTTAGGGTTCGGATTAGGGTTAGTGTACTGTTTAGGGTTAGGGTTAGGGTTAGGGTTAGAGTTAGGGTACGGGTTAGGGTTAGAGTACGGGTTAGGGTTAGGTTTAGGGTTAGGGTTAGAGTACGGGTTAGGGTTAGTGTTAGTTTAGGGTTAGGGTTAGGTTTAGGGTCAGGGTTAGGGTTAGAAATAGGGTTATGATACGGGTTAGGGTTAGGGTTGGGGTTAGGGTACGGGTTAGTTTTAGGGTTAGGGTATGGGTTAGGGTTACGGTTAAGGTTAGAGTTAGTGTAGGGTATGGGTTAGGGTTAGGGTACGGGATAGGGTTGGCTACGGGTTAGGTCAAGGGTTAGGGTTAGTTTTACGGTACGGGTTAGTGATAGGGTTATGTTTAGGGTTAGGGTTAAGTATGGGTTAAGTTTAGGGTACGGGTTAGGGTTATGGTTCGGGTCAGGGTTAGGGTTAGGGTTAGGGTATGAGTTAGGTTTAGGGTTAGGTTTAGGGTAATGGTTAGGGTTAGGGTTAGGGTTAGGGTACGGGTTAAGTTTAGGTTATGAGTTAGGGTTACTGTTAGGGTCAGGGTTAGTGTTAGGTAACGAGTTAGGGTTAGGGTTAGGGTACGGGTTAGGGTTAGGGTTATGTTATGTGTTAGGGTTACAGTACGGGTTAGGGTTAGGGTGAGGGTTAGGGTTAGGGTTAGAGTACGGGTTAGGGTTAGTGTTAGGCTTAGGTTTAGGGTTAGGTTTAGAGTACGGGTTAGTGTTAGTGCTAGGGTTAGGGTAAGGGTTAGGGTTAGGGTTAGGATACGGTTTAGGATTAGGGTTAGGGTTAGAGTACGGGGTAGGGTTAGTGTTAGGGTTAGGCTTAAGATTAATGTACGGGTTAGGCTTAGGGTTAGGTTTAGGGTTAGGTTATGCGTTAGGGTTAGGTTTAGAGTACAGGATAGGGTTAGCGTATGGGTTAAGTTTAGGGTTAGGTTTAGGTTCAGGTTACGGGTTAGGGTTAGGGTACGGATTAGGGTTAGGTTTACGGTGCCGGTTGGGGTTAGAGTTAGGGTTAGTGTACTGCTAGGGTCATTTTTAGGGTCAGGGTTAGGGATAGGGTTACTGTTAGGGTATGGGTTAGGGTTAGGGTTGGGTTTAGGGTACGGGTTAGTTTTAGGGTTAGGGTTAGGTTAGGGTTAGGGTTAAAGTTAGGGTTAGGGTTAGGGTGTGGGTTAGGGTTAGGGTACGGTTAAGGGTTATGGTTAGGCTTCGGGTTAGGTTTAAGTTTAGGGTGCGGTTTAGGGTTAGGGTTAGGGTCAGTTTTAGGTTTAGAGTACGGGTTTGGGTGAGTGTTAGGGTACGGGTGTGGTTTACCGTTTGGGTACGGGTTAGGTTAAGGGTTAGTATTAGGGTTAGGGTTAGGGGTTAGGGTTAGAGTTAGGGTTAGGCTATGGGATAGGGTTAGAGTACGGGTTAGCGTTAAGGTTAGGGTTAGGGTTAGAGTACGGGTTAGGGTTAGAGTTAGGGTTATTTTTCGGGTTAGAGTACAGGTTAAGGATAGTGTTAGGGTTAGTGTTAGGGTACGGGTTAGGGTTAGAGTTCGGGTTAGGGTTAGGTTTAGGGTTAGGGTTAGGGTTAGAGTACGGTTTAGGGTTAGTGTTAGGTTTAGGATTAGGGTTAGGGTTAGTGTACGGATAGGGTTAGGTTTAGGGTTAGGTTTAGGGTACGGGTTAGGGTTAGGTTTAGTGTATGGGATAGGGTTAGCGTATGGGTTAAGTTTAGGATTAGGGTTAGGTTTAGGTTACGGGTTAGGGTTAGGGTACGGGTTATGTTTAGGGTTAGGGTAAGGGTTAGTGTTAGGGTACGGTTTAGGGTTAGAGTACGAGTTAGGTTAGGGTTAGGGTTAGTGTACAGATAGGGTTAGGGTTAGGGTTAGGATTAGGGTACAGGTTAGGGTTAGTGTAAGGGTTAAGGTTATCGTTAGGTTTAGGGTTACGGTTAGTGTTAGGGTTACGGTACGGGTTAGGGTTAAGGTTACGGTACGGGATAGGGTTAGTGTACATGTTAGGTCTAGGGTTAGTGTTAGTTTTAGTGTGCTGGTAAGGGTTAGGGTTAGGGTTAGGGTACATGTTAGGGATAGGGTACGGGTTAGGGTTAGGTTTAGGGTTAGGGTTAGGGTTAGGGTTAAAGTACGGGGTAGGGTTAGTGTTAGGGTTTGGGTTAGGGTTAATGTACGGGTTAGGCTTAGGGTTAGGTTAAGGGTTAGTATACGTGTTAGGGTTAGGTTGAGGGTACGGGATAGGGTTAGCGTACGGGTTAAGTTTAGGTTACGGGTTAGGTTTAGGGTACGGGTTGGGTTAGGTATAGGTGAGGGTTAGGGTTAGGGTTAGGATACGGTTTAGGGTTAGGGTTAGGGTTAGGGTTAGAGTACGGGGTAGGGTTAGTGTTAGGGTTAGGCTTAAGATTAATGTACGGGTTAGGCTTAGGGTTAGGTTTAGGGTTAGGTTATGCGTTAGGGTTAGGTTTAGAGTACAGGATAGGGTTAGCGTATGGGTTAAGTTTAGGGTTAGGTTTAGGTTCAGGTTACGGGTTAGGGTTATGGTACGGATTAGGGTTAGGTTTACGGTGCCGGTTAGGGTTAGAGTTAGGGTTAGTGTACTGCTAGGGTCATTTTTAGGGTCAGGGTTAGGGATAGGGTTACTGTTAGGGTATGGGTTAGGGTTAGGGTTGGGTTCAGGGTACCGGGTAGTTTTAGGGTTAGGGTACGGGTTAGGGTTACGGTTAAGGTTAGGGTTAGGGTTAGTGTGTGGGTTAGGGTTAGGGTACAGGGAAGGGTTATGGTTAGGGTAAGGGTTAGGTTTAGGCTTAGTGTGTGGATTAGGGTTAGGGTTAGGGTTAGCGCTAGGGTATGGGTTAGGGTTACTGTTAGGGTTTGGGTACGGGCTAGGGTTAGGCTTAGGGTTAGGGTATGGGATAGTTTTGGATACGGGTTAGTTCAAGGGTTAGGGTGAGGGTTAGGGTTAGGGTTAGGGTTAGGTTTAGGGTTATGGTACGGGTTTGGGTTACAGTATGGGTTAGTGTTAGGGTGAGGGTTAGGGTTAGTGTTAGAGTACGGTTAAGGTTAGGGTTACAGTTAGGGTTAGAGTACGGGTTAGTGTTAATGTTAGGGTTAGGGTTAGAGTTAGGGTTAGGGTTAGGGTTAGGTTTAGAGTTCGGGGTAGGGTTAGTGTTAGGTTTAGGGTTAGGGTTAATGTACGAGTTAGGCTTAATTTTAGGTTTAGGGTTTGGATAAGGGTTAGAGTTAGGTTTAGGGTACAGGATAGGGTTAGTGTACGGGTTAAGTTTAGGGTTAGGATTAGGTTTAGGTTACAGGTTAGGGTTAGGGTACAGGTTAGGGTTATGGTTAAGGTTAGGGTTAGGTTTAGGATATGGGTTAGGTTTAGATTACGGTTAAGGGTTATGGTTTGGGTTAGGGTTAGGGTTAAGTTTAGGGTGCGGGTTAGGGTTAGGGTCAGGGATAGGGTTAGGTTTAGGGTACGGGTTTGGGTTAGTGTTAGCGTACGGGTTAGGTTTAACTTTTGGGTATGGGTTAGGGTAAGGTTTAGGGCTAGGGTTAGGGGTTAGGGTTAGAGTTATTGTTAGGCTACGGGTAGCGTTAGGGTATGTGTTAGGGTTCGGGTTAGGGTTAGGTTTAGGGTTAGTGTTATGGTTATGGTACGGTTTAGGGTTAAGGTTGGGTTATAGGATAGGGTTAGTGTACGTGTTAGGTCTAGGTTTAGGGTTAGGTTTAGGTGCGGGTTAGGGTTAGGGTTAGGTCATGTGTTAGGGTTAGGGTTTGGGTACGGGTTAGCGGTACGTTTAGGGTTAGGGTACGGTTTAGGTTTAGGGTTAGGGTACGGTTTAGGATTAGGGTACGGGTTAGCGTTAGGGTTAGGGTCAGGGTTAGGGTTAGGTTTAGGGTTAGGTTTAGGGTTACGGTACGGATTAGGGTTACTGCACGGTTTAGGGTTAGGGTTAGGGTTATAATAACTGTTAGGGTTAGAGTTAGGGTTAAGTTTCGGGTTAGAGTACGGGTTAGGGTTAGTGTTAGGGTTAGGGGTTAGGGTTAGGGGTTCTTGTTAGGGTACGGGTTAGGTTTACCCTTTGGGTACGGGTTAGGGTAAGGGTTAGGGTTAGGGTTAGCGGTTAGGGTTAGAGTTAGGGTTTGGCTACGGGTAGGGTTAGGGTACGGGTTAGGGTTAGGGTTAGGGTTCGGATTAGGGTTAGTGTACTGTTTAGGGTTAGGGTTAGGGTTAGAGTTAGGGTACGGGTTAGGGTTAGAGTACGGGTTAGGGTTAGGTTTAGGGTTAGGGTTAGAGTACGGGTTAGGGTTAGTGTTAGTTTAGGGTTAGGGTTAGGTTTAGGGTCAGGGTTAGGGTTAGAAATAGGGTTATGATACGGGTTAGGGTTAGGGTTGGGGTTAGGGTACGGGTTAGTTTTAGGGTTAGGGTATGGGTTAGGGTTACGGTTAAGGTTAGAGTTAGTGTAGGGTATGGGTTAGGGTTAGGGTACGGGATAGGGTTGGCTACGGGTTAGGTCAAGGGTTAGGGTTAGTTTTACGGTACGGGTTAGTGATAGGGTTATGTTTAGGGTTAGGGTTAGGTATGGGTTAGGGTTAGGGTACGGGTTAGGGTTAGGGTTAGGGTTCGGATTAGGGTTAGTGTACTGTTTAGGGTTAGGGTTAGGGTTAGGGTTAGAGTTAGGGTACGGGTTAGGGTTAGAGTACGGGTTAGGGTTAGGTTTAGGGTTAGGGTTAGAGTACGGGTTAGGGTTAGTGTTAGTTTAGGGTTAGGGTTAGGTTTAGGGTCAGGGTTAGGGTTAGAAATAGGGTTATGATACGGGTTAGGGTTAGGGTTGGGGTTAGGGTACGGGTTAGTTTTAGGGTTAGGGTATGGGTTAGGGTTACGGTTAAGGTTAGAGTTAGTGTAGGGTATGGGTTAGGGTTAGGGTACGGGATAGGGTTGGCTACGGGTTAGGTCAAGGGTTAGGGTTAGTTTTACGGTACGGGTTAGTGATAGGGTTATGTTTAGGGTTAGGGTTAGGTATGGGTTAGGTTTAGGGTACGGGTTAGGGTTATGGTTCGGGTCAGGGTTAGGGTTAGGGTTAGGGTATGAGTTAGGTTTAGGGTTAGGTTTAGGGTAATGGTTAGGGTTAGGGTTAGGGTTAGGGTACGGGTTAAGTTTAGGTTATGAGTTAGGGTTACTGTTATGGTCAGGGTTAGTGTTAGGTAACGAGTTAGGGTTAGGGTTAGGGTACGGGTTAGGGTTAGGGTTATGTTATGCGTTAGGGTTACAGTACGGGTTAGGGTTAGGGTGAGGGTTAGGGTTAGGGTTAGAGTACGGGTTAGGGTTAGTGTTAGGCTTAGGTTTAGGGTTAGGTTTAGAGTACGGGTTAGTGTTAGTGCTAGGGTTAGGGTAAGGGTTAGGGTTAGGGTTAGGATACGGTTTAGGGTTAGGGTTAGGGTTAGGGTTAGGGTTAGAGTACGGGGTAGGGTTAGTGTTAGGGTTAGGCTTAAGATTAATGTATGGGTTAGGCTTAGGGTTAGGTTTAGGGTTAGGTTATGCGTTAGGGTTAGGTTTAGAGTACAGGATAGGGTTAGCGTATGGGTTAAGTTTAGGGTTAGGTTTAGGTTCAGGTTACGGGTTAGGGTTAGGGTATGGATTAGGGTTAGGTTTACGGTGCCGGTTGGGGTTAGATTTAGGGTTAGTGTACTGCTAGGGTCATTTTTAGGGTCAGGGTTACTGTTAGGGTATGGGTTAGGGTTAGGGTTGGGTTTAGGGTACGGGTTAGTTTTAGGGTTAGGGTACAGGTTAGGGTTAGGGTTAAAGTTAGGGTTAGGGTTAGGGTGTGGGTTAGGGTTAGGGTACGGTTAAGGGTTATGGTTAGGCTTCGGGTTAGGGTTAAGTTTAGGGTGCGGTTTAGGGTTAGGGTTAGGGTCAGTTTTAGGTTTAGAGTACGGGTTTGGGTGAGTGTTAGGGTACGGGTGTGGTTTACCGTTTGGGTACGGGTTAGGTTAAGGGTTAGTATTAGGGTTAGGGTTAGGGGTTAGGGTTAGAGTTAGGGTTAGGCTATGGGATAGGGTTAGAGTACGGGTTAGCGTTAAGGTTAGGGTTAGGGTTAGAGTACGGGTTAGGGTTAGAGTTAGGGTTATTTTTCGGGTTAGAGTACAGGTTAAGGATAGTGTTAGGGTTAGTGTTAGGGTACGGGTTAGGGTTAGAGTTCGGGTTAGGGTTAGGTTTAGGGTTAGGGTTAGGGTTAGAGTACGGTTTAGGGTTAGTGTTAGGTTTAGGATTAGGGTTAGGGTTAGTGTACGGATAGGGTTAGGTTTAGGGTTAGGTTTAGGGTACGGGTTAGGGTTAGGTTTAGTGTATGGGATAGGGTTAGCGTATGGGTTAAGTTTAGGATTAGGGTTAGGTTTAGGTTACGGGTTAGGGTTAGGGTACGGGTTATGTTTAGGGTTAGGGTAAGGGTTAGTGTTAGAGTACGGTTTAGGGTTAGAGTACGAGTTAGGTTTAGGGTTAGGGTTAGTGTACAGATAGGGTTAGGGTTAGGGTTAGGATTAGGGTACAGGTTAGGGTTAGTGTAAGGGTTAAGGTTATCGTTAGGTTTAGGGTTACGGTTAGTGTTAGGGTTACGGTACGGGTTAGGGTTAAGGTTACGGTACGGGATAGGGTTAGTGTACATGTTAGGTCTAGGGTTAGTGTTAGTTTTAGTGTGCTGGTAAGGGTTAGGGTTAGGGTTAGGGTACATGTTAGGGATAGGGTACGGGTTAGGGTTAGGTTTAGGGTTAGGGTTAGGGTTAGGGTTAAAGTACGGGGTAGGGTTAGTGTTAGGGTTTGGGTTAGGGTTAATGTACGGGTTAGGCTTAGGGTTAGGTTAAGGGTTAGTATACGTGTTAGGGTTAGGTTGAGGGTACGGGATAGGGTTAGCGTACGGGTTAAGTTTAGGTTACCGGTTAGGTTTAGGGTACGGGTTGGGTTAGGTATAGGTGAGGGTTAGGGTTAGGGTTAGTGTTTGGGTTAGGGTACGGGTTATGGTTAGTGTTGGGGTTAGGGTACGGGTAAAGTTTAGGGTTAGGGTACGGGTCAGGGTTACGGTTAAGGTTAGGGTTACGGTTAGTGTATGTGTTACGGTTAGGGTACGGGTAAGGGTTATGGTTAGGGTTAGGGTTAGGTTTAGGTTTAGGGTGCGGGTTAGGGTTAGGGTTAGCATTAGGAAATGGTTTAGGGTTACTGTTAGGGTTTGGGTACGGGTTAGGAATAGGGTAATGTTACGGGATAGGTTTGGGTACTGGTTATTTCAAGGGATAGGGTTAGGTTTAGGGTACGGGTTAGGTTTAGGGACAGTTTAGGGATAGGGTTAGGGTATGAGTTAGGCTTAGGGTGTGGGTTAGTGTTAGGGTTATGGTCAGGGTTAGGGTTAGGGTTAGGGTTAGGGTACGGTTTAGGGTTAGTGTTAGGGTTAGGGTTAGGTTTAGGGTTAGGGTTAGGGTTAGGGTTAGTGTTAGGGTACGGGTTAGGGTTAGGGTTGGGGTTAGGGTTCGAGTTAAGATACAGTTTAGTGTACGTGTCAGGGTTAGTGTTAGGGTTAGTGTTAGGGTACGGGTTAGGGTTAGGGTTGTGGTTAGGATACGGGTTAGGGTACGGGTTAGGGTTAGTGTTAGTGTTAGTTTAGGGTCAGGGTTAGGGTTAGTGTTAGTGTTAGGGTACGAGTTAGGGTTAGGGTTAGGGTACGGGTTAGGGTTAGTGTAAGGGTTAGGGTTAGGTTTAGGGTCAGGGTTAGGGTTAGGGTTAGTGTTAGGGTATGGGTTAGGGTTAGGTTTGGGTTTAGGGTTACGGTTAAGGTTAGGGTTAGGGTTAAGTTATGGGTTTGGGTTAGGTTACGGTTAAAGGTTATGGTTTGGGTTAGGGTTAGGGTTAAGCTTAGGGTGCGGGTTAGGGTTAGGGTTAGGGTTAGAGTACGGGTTTGGGTTCTTGTTAGGGTACGGGTTAGGTTTACCATTTGGGTACGGGTTAGGGTAAGGGTTAGGGTTAGGGTTAGGGGTTAGGGTTAGAGTTAGGGTTTGGCTACGGGTAGGTTTAGGGTACGGGTTAGGGTTAGGGTTAGGGTTCGGATTAGGGTTAGTGTACTGTTTAGGGTTAGGGTTAGGGTTAGGGTTAGGGTTAGTGTTAGGGTTACAGTACGGGTTAAGGTTAAGGGTTCGGTACGGGATACGTTCAGTTTACGTGTTAGGTCTAGGTTTAGGGTTAGGTTTAGTGTGCGGGTTAGGGTTAGGTTTAGGGTTAGGGTACGTGTTAGGGTTAGGGTTTGGGTACGGGTTAGGGTTACGTTTAGGGTTATGGTATGGGTTAGGTTTAGGGTTAGGGTAAGGGTTAGTTTTAGGGTACGGCTTAGGGTTAGAGTACAGGTTAGGGTTAGGTTTAGGGTTAGATTACTGGTTAGGGTAGTGTTAGGTTTAGGGTTATGGTTAATATACGGATAGGGTTAGAGTTAGGATTAGGGTTAGTGTACGGGTTAGGGTTAGGTTTAGGGTATGGGATAGTCTTAGTTTACGCGTTAATTTTAGAGTTAGGGTTAGGTTTAGGTGACGGGTTAGGGTTAGGGAACGGTTTAGGGTTAGGTTTAGGTGTGGGTTAGATTTAGGGTTGGGTTAGGGTTAGGGTTTGGTTTAGGGTTAGGTTTAGGGTCAGGGTTAGGGTTAGGGATAGGGTTATGGTACGGGTTAGGGTTAGGATTGGGGTTAGGGTACAGGGTAGTTTTAGGGTTAGGGTATGGGTCAGGGTTACGATTAATGTTATGGTTAGGGTTAGGGTATGGGTTAGGGTTAGGGTACAGGTTAGGGTTATGTTTAGGGTTAGGGTTAGGTTTAGGTTTAGGGTGCGGGTTAGGGTTAGGGCTCGGGTTAGTGCTAGGTTATGGGTTAGGGTTACTGTTACGGTTTGGGTACGGGTTAGGGTTAGGGATAGGTTACGGGATAGGGTTGGGTAAGGGTTAGGTCAAGGGTTAGGGTTAGGTTTCGGGTACGGGTCAGGGTTAGGGTTAGGTTTGGGTTAGTGTTAGGATATGGGTTAGGCTTAGAGTACAGGTTATGGTAAAGGTTAGGGTCAAGGTTAGGGTTAGGGTTAGGGTACGAGTTAGGGTTAGGGTTAGGTTTAGGGTACGGGTTTGTGATCTGATTAGGGTTAGGGTACGGGTTAGGTTTAGGGTACGGGTTACGGTTAGGGTTAGGGTCAGGTTTAGGGTTAGGGATAGGGTACAAAGTAGGGTTAGGGTTACGATACGGGTTAGGGTTAGGGTTATGGTACGGGTTAGGGTTACAGTACAGGTTAGGGTTAGGGTGAGGGTTAGGGTTAGAGTATGGTTAGGTTTAGGGTTAGGGTTAGAGTATGGGTTATGGTTAGTGTTAGGTTAGGTTTAGGGTTAGGGTTAGTGTACGGGTTAGGGTTAGGTTCAGGGTACAGAATAGGGTTAGCGTACGGGTTAAGTTTAGGGTTAGGGTTAGGTTTAGGTTATGGGTTAGGGTTAGGGTACGGGTTACGGTTAGGTTTATGGTGCGGGTTAGGGTTAGGGTTAGTGTAAGGGTTAGGGTTAGGTTTAGGGTCAGGGTTAGTGTTAGGGTTAGTGTTAGGGTACGCGTTAGAATTAGGGTTGGGGTTAGTGTACGGGTTAGTTTTAGGGTTAGGGTACAGTCTAGGGTTATGGTTAAGGTTAGAGTTAGGGATAGTGTATGGGTTAGGGTTAGGTTACGGTTAAGGGTTATGGTTTCGCTTAGGTTTCGGGTTAAGATTAGGGTGCGGGTTAGGGTTAGGGTTAGGGTTAGAGTATGGGTTTGTGTTACTGTTAGGGTACGGGTTAGGTTTACCTTTTGGGGACGGGTTAGTGTATGTTTAGGGTTAGTGTTAGGGTTAGGATTTAGGTTTAGAGTTAGGGTTAGGCTATGGGTAGGGTTAGGGTATGGCTTAGGGTACTGTTTAGGATTCGGGTTAGGGTTAGTGTACGGATTAGGGATAAGTTGATGGTTATGGTTAGGGTTAGTGTTAGTGTTAGGGTTATGGTACGGGTTAGGGTTAAGATTCCGGTATGGGTTAGGGTTAGTGTACGTCTTAGGTCTAGGGTTAGGGTTAGGTTTTGTGTGCGGTTTAGGGTTAGAGTTTGGGTTAGGGTTAGGGTACGTGTTAGGGTTAGGGTTTGGGTACGGGTAAGGGTTACATTTAGGGTTAGGGTACGGGTTAGGTTTAGGGTTAGGGTAAGGGTTAGTGTTAGGGTATGGGTTAGGGTTACAGAATGGGTTAGGGTTAGGTTTAGGGTTAGGTTTAGGGTTAGAGTACGGGTTAGGTTTAGTGTTAGGGTTAGTGTTAGTGTTACTGTGCGGATAGGGTTAGGGTTAGGGTTAGGGTACGGGTTTGGGTTAAGTTTAGGGTACCAGATAGGGTTAGTGTACGGGATAAGTTTAGGGTTAGGGTTAGGTTTAGGGTACGAGTTAGGGTTAGGGTACGGGTTAGGGTTAGGATTATGTTACGGGTTAGGGTTATAGTACGGGTTAGTGTTAGGGTGAGGGTTAGGGTTATGGTTAGATTACGGTTAGGGTTAGGGTTAGGGTTAGGGTTAGAGTACCAGTTAGGGTTAGTGTTAGGGTTAGGTTTAGGGTTAGGGTTAGGGTTAGGGTCAGGTTTAGGTTTAGAGAACGGGGTAGGGTTAGTGTTAGGTTTAGGGTTAGGGTTAATGTACGGGTTAGGTTTAGGTTTAGGTTTAGGGTTAGGATAAGGGTTAGGGTTAGGTTTAGGGTACGGGATAGTGTTAGCGTAGGGGTTAAGTTTAGGGTTAGGGTTATTTTTAGGTTATGGGTTAGGGTTACGGTACAGGTTAGGGTTAGGTTTAGGGTGCGGGTTAGGGTTAGGGTTAGTGTAAGGGTAAGGGTTAGGTTTAGGGTCAGGTTTAGGGTTACGGTTAGTGTTAGGTTTAGGAAAGGGTTAGGTTTAGGGTTAGGGTACGGGTTAGGGTTATGTTACGGTTAAGGCTTTTGGTTTGGGTTAGGGTTAGCGTTAAGTTTAGGTTGCGGGTTAGCGTTACAGTTAAGGTTAGTGCTAGGGTTAGAGTACGGTTTTGGGTTAGTGTTAGGGTACGGGTTAGGTTTACCGTTTGGGTACGGATTAGGGTAAGTGTTAGGGTAAGATAAGGGTTAGGGGTTAGGGTTAGAGTTAGGGTTAGGCTACGGGTAGTGTTAGGGTACGGGTTAGGGTTAGGTTAGGGTATGGGATAGGTTTAGTGTACATGTTAGGTCTAGGGTTAGGGTTAGGTTTAGTGTGCGGGTTAGGGTTAGAGTTAGGGTACGTGTTAGGGTTAGGTGTTGGGTACGGGTTAGCGTTATGTTTAGGTTAGGGTACGGGTTAGGTTTAGGGTTAGGGTTAGGGTACGGTTTAGGGTTAGGGTTGGGTTAGGGTCAGGGTTAGGGTTAGGTATAGGGTTAGGGTTATTTTTAGGGTACGGGTTAGGGTTACTGTACGGGTAGGGTTAGGGTTAGGGTAAGGTTTATAGTACGGTTTAGGGTTTGAGATAGGGTTAGGTATAGTGGTAGAGTATGGGTTAGGGTTAGTGTTAGGGTTAGGGTTAGTGTTAGGGTATCGGTTAGGGTTAGAGTACGGGTTAGGGTTAGGTTTAGTGTTAGGGTTAGGGTTAGAGTACGGGTTAGGGTTAGTGTTAGTGTTAGAGTTAGAGTTAGGGTTAGTGTACGGATAGGTTTAGGGTTAGGGTTAGGTTTAGGGTACGGGTTAGGGTTAGTTTTAGGGTACGGGAAAGTTTAGCGTAAGGGTTAAGTTTAGGGTTAGGGTTAGGTTTAGGTTATGGGTTAGGGTTAGGGTACGGGTTAGGGTTAGGTTTAGGTGTGGGTTAGGGTTAGGGTTAGGGTTAGGTTTAGGGTTAGGGTTCGGTTTAGGTATAGGTTTAGGGTCAGGGTTAGGGTTAGGGTTAGGGTTATGTTACGGGTTAGGGTTAGGTTTGGGGTTAGGGTACAGGTTAGTTTTAGGGTTAGGATACGGGTCCTGGTTACGGTTAAGGTTAGGGTTAGGGTTAGGGTATGGGTTAGGGTTAGGGTACGGTTAAGGGTTATGGTTAGGTTTAGGGTTAGGTTTAGGTTTAGGGTGCGGGTTAGGGTTAGGTTTATGGTCAGGGTTAGGGTTAGGATTAGGGTACGAGTTAGGGTTAGGGTTAAGTTTAGTGTATGGGTTAGGGTTAGGGTTATGGTATGGGTTAGGTTTAGGGTACGGTTTAGGGTTAGGGTTAGGGTCAGGGTAGGGTTAGGGTTAGGGTACGAGTTAGGGTTACGGTTAGGGTACGTGTTAGGTTTAGGGTTATGGTATGGGTTAGGTTTACAGTACGGGTTAGAGTTTGGGTGAGGGTTAGGGTTAGGGTTAGAGTACGGATAGGGTTAGGGTTAGGGTTAGCGTTAGAGTACGGGTTAGGGTTAGTGTTAGGGTTAGGGTTAGGGTTAGGTGTAGGGAACGGGTTAGGGTTAGGTTTAGGTGTGGGTTAGGGTTAGGGTAAGGGTTAGAGTTAGTTTTAGGGTAGGGGTTAATGTTTGGGATAGGGTTATGGTACGGGTTAACGGTATAGGTTAGGGTTATGGTTAAGGTTAGGTTTAGTGTTAGGGTTTGGGTTAGGGTTAGGGTACGGGTAAGTGTTATGGCTAGGGTTAGGTTTAGGTTTAGGTTTAGGGTGCGTGTTAGCCTTTGGGTTAGGGTTAGGGTTAGCGCTAGGGCATGGTTTAAGGTTACTGTTAGGGTTTGGATACTGGTTAGGGTTAGGGTTAGGGTATGGGATAGGGTTGGTTATGGGTTAGGTCAAGGGTTAGGGTTAGGGTTAGGGTATGTGTTATGTTTAGGGTACGGGTTAGGGTTAGGGTTAGGGTCAGGGTTAGGGTTAGGGTTAGGGTACGAGTTAGGGTTAGTGTTTGTGTTAGAGTACGGGTAGGGTAAGTGTAAGGGTTAGGGTTAGGGTTAATGTACGGGTTAGGCTTAGGGTTAGGTTTAGGGTTAGTATACGGGTTAGGGTTAGGTTTAAGGTACGGGATAGGGTTAGCGTTTGGGTTAAGTTTAGGGTTAGGTTCAGGTTTAGGTTACGGGTTAGGTTTAGGGTACTGGTTAGGGTTACGGTTAAGGTTAGGGTTAGGTTAGGATATCGGTTAGGGTTAGATTACGGTTAAGGGTTATGGTTTGGGTTAGGTTTAGGGTTAAGTTTACGGTGCGGGTTAGGGTTAGGGTCAGGGTTAGGATTAGGTGTAGGGTACGGGTTTGGGTTAGTGTTAGGGTATGGGTTAGGTTTACCGTTTGGGCATGGGTTAGGGTAAGGGTTAGGGTTAGGTTTAGGGGATAGGGTTAGAGTTATGGTTAGGCTATGGGTAGAGTTAGGGTACGGGTTAGGTTTAGGGTTAGGGTTAGTGTTAGAGTACCAGTTAGGGTTAGTGTTAGGTTTAGGGTTAGGGTTAGGGTTAGGGTCAGGTTTAGGTTTAGAGAACGGGGTAGGGTTAGTGTTAGGTTTAGGGTTAGGGTTAATGTACGGGTTAGGCTTAGGTTTAGGTTTAGGGTTAGGATAAGGGTTAGGGTTAGGTTTAGGGTACGGGATAGGGTTAGCGTAGGGGTTAAGTTTAGAGTTAGGGTTATTTTTAGGTTACGATTTAGGGTTAGGGAACGGGTTAGGATTAGGTTTAGGTTGCGGGTTAGGGTTAGGGTTAGGGTTAGTGTTAGGGTATGGGTTAGGGTTAGGGTTGCGGTTAGGTTACGGGTTAGTTTTAGGGTTAGGGTACAGATTAGGGTTATGGTTAAGGTTAGGGTTAGGTTTAGGGTATGGGTTAGGGTTAGGTTACGGTTAAGGGTTATGGTTAGGGTTAGGGTTAGGGTTAAGTTTAGGCTGCGGGTTAGAGTTAGAGTTAGGGTTAGAGTACGGGTTTGGGTTAGTGTTAGGGTATGGGTTAGGTTAACCGTTTGGGTACCGTTTAGGGAAGGGTTAGGGTTAGGTTTAGGATTAGGGGTTAGGGTTAGAGTTAGCATTAGGCTACGGGTAGGTTTAGGGTACGGGTTAGGGTTAGGGTTAGGGTTCGGGTTAGGGTTAGTGTACAGGTTAGGGTTAGGGTTAGGGTTAGGTTTAGGGTTAGGGTTAGTGTTAGGGTTATGGTACGGTTTAGGGTTAAGGTTACGGTAAGGGATAGGTTTACTGTACGTGTTACGTCTAGGGTTAGGTTTAGGTTTAGTGTGCGGGTTAGGGTTAGGGTTAGGGTACGTGTTAGGTTTAGGGTTCGGTTACGGGTTAGGGTTACATTTAGGGTTAGGGTACGGATTAGGTTTAGGGTTAGGGTAAGGGTTAGTGTTAGGGTACGGGTTAGGGTTAGAGTACGGGTTAGGGTTAGGTTTAGGGTTAGGGTTAGGTTTAGAGTACGGGTTAGGTTTAGTGTTAGGGTTAGGGCTAGGGTTAGTGTACGGAAAGGATTAGGGTTAGGGTGTGGGTTAGGGTACGGGTTATGATTAGGTTTAGGGTATGGGATAGGGTTAATGTACGGGTTAATTTTAGGGTTAGGGTTAGGTTTGGGTTACGAGTTAGGGTTAGGGTGCGTGTTAGGTTTAGGTTTAGGTGCGGGTTAGGGTAAGGGTACGGGTTAGTGTTAGTTTTTGGGTCACGGTTAGGGTTAGGGATAGGGTTATGTTACAGGTTAGGTTTAGGGTTGGGGTTAGGGTACAGGTTAGTTTTAGGTTTAGGGTACGGGTTAGGGTTAGGGTTAAGGTTAGGGTTAGTGATAGGGTATGGGTTAGGGTTAGGGTTCGGGTAAGGATTATGGTTAGGGTTAGGCTTAGGTTTAGGGTTAGGGTGCAGTTTAGGCTTAGGTTTAGGGTTAGGGTTAGCGCTAGGGTATGGGTTAGGGTTACTCTTAGGGTTTGGGTACGGGTTAGGTTTAGGGTTAGGGTACCAGACAGGGTTGGGTATGGGGTAAGGTCAAGGGTTAGGGTTAGGTTTAGTGTACTGGTTAGGGTTAGGATTAGGTTTAGGGTTAGGGTTAGGGTATGGGTTAGGTTTAGGGTACTTGTTAGGTTTAGGTTTAGGGTCAGGGTTAGGGTTAGGGTTAGGGTACGAGTTAGGGTTAGGTTTAGGTTTAGGTTATGGGTTAGGGTTAGGGTTAGGGTTAGGGTTAGGTTTAGGTTACGGGTTACAGTTAGTGTTAGGGTCAGGGTTAGGGTTAGGGTACGTGTTAGGGTTAGGGTTAGGGTACGGGTTAGGGTTTGAGTTATGTTACGGGTTAGGTTTAGAGTACGGGTTAGGGTTAGGGTGAGGGTTAGGGTTAGGATTAGAGTACGGTGAGGGTTAGGGTTAGGGTTATGGTTACAGTTAGGATTAGGGAAAGGGTTATTGTTAGTGTTAGGGTACGGGTTAGGCTTAGGGTTAGGGTTAGGGTTAGAGTATGTGGTAGGGTTAGTGTTAGGGTTAGGGTTAATGTATGGGTTAGGCTTAGAGTTAGGTTTAGGGTTAGGTTACAGGTTAGGGTTAGGGTACGGGTAGGGATTATGTTTAGGGTTATGGTTAGGTTTAGGTTTAGGGTATGGGTTAGGGTTAGGTTTAGGGTCAGGGTTAGGGTTAGGGTTAGGGTTAGGTACGAATTAGGGTTAGGTTTAGGATACCGTTTAGGGTTAGGGTTATGGTACGGGTTAGGGTTACAGTACTGGTTAGGGTTAGGGTAAGGGTTAGGGTTAAGTTTAGGGTTAAGGTACGCATTAAGGTTAGGGTTTGGGTACGGGTTAGGGTTACGTTTAGGGTTAGGGTACGTGTTAGCTTTAGGGTTAGGTTAAGGGTTAGTTTTAGGGTACGGGATAGGTTTAGAGTACGGGTTAGGGTTAGGTTTAGGGTTAGGGTTGGTAAGGGTTAGTGTTTGGGTACGGGATAGGGTTAGAGTACGGGTTAGGGTTAGGTTTAGGGTTAGGATTAGGTTTGCTGTATGGATAGGGTTAGGGTTAGTGTTAGGGTTAGGGTACGTTTTAGGGTTAGGTTTAGTGTATGGGATAGGGTTAGTGACGGGTTAAGTTTAGGGTTAGGGTTAGGTTTAGGTTATGGGTTAGGGTTAGGGAACGGGTTAGGGTTAGGTTTAGGTGTGGGTTAGGGTTAGGGTACGGGTTAGGGTTAGGGTTAGGTTTAGGGTCAGGGTATTGGGTTAGGGATAGGGTTATTGTATGGGTTAGGGTTATGGTTGGGGTTAGGGTATGGGTTAGTTTTAGGGTTAGGGTACGGTTAGGGTTAAGGTTAAGGTTAGGATAAGTGTTAGGGTATGGGTTAGGGTTAAGGTACGGGTAAGGATTATGTTTAGGGTTAGGGTTAGGTTTAGGTTTAGGGTACGGGTTAGGTTAAGGGTCAGGGTTAGGGTTAGCGCTAGGGTATGGTTTAGGGTTATTGTTAGGGTTTGGGTACAGGTTAGGTTTAGGGTTAGGGTACGGGATAGGCTTGGGTACGGGTTAGGTCAAGGGTTAGGGTTAGGTTTAGGGGACGGGTTAGGGTTAGGTTTTGGTTTAGGGTTAGGGTTAGGGTATGGGTTAGGTTTAGGGTACGGGTTAAGGTTAGGGTTAGGGTCAGGTTTAGGGTTAGCGTTAGGGTACGAGTAAGGGTTAGGGTTAGTTTTAAGGTAGGAGTGAGGGTTAGGGTTAGGGTGAGGGTTAGGGTTAGAGAACGGGGTAGGGTTAGTGTTAGGGTTAGGGTTAGGTTTAATGTACGGTTTAGGCTAAGGGTTAGGTTAAGGTTAGGATATGGCTTAGGGTTAGGTTTAGGGTACGGGATAGGATTAACGAACGGGTTAAGTTTAGGATTTGGTTCGGTTTAGGTTACGGGTTAGGGTTAGGATATGGGTTAGGGTTAGGTTTAGGGTGCGGGATGGGTTAGGGTTAGGGTTAGGGTAAGCGGTATGTTTAGGTTTAGGGTCAGGGTAAGGGTTAGGTTTGGGGTTAGGTTACGGATTAGTTTTAGGTTTAGGGTATGGATTAGGGTTATGGTTAAGGTTAGGTTTAGGGTTAGGTTATGGGTTAGGGTTGTTACGGTTAAGGGTTATGGTTTGGGTTAGGGTTAGAGTTAAGTTTAGGGTGCAGGTTAGGGTTATCGTTAGGGTTAGAGTACGTGTTTGGGTTAGTGTTAGGGTACGGGTTAGGTTTACCGTTTGGGTACGGGTTAGGGTATGGTTAGGGTTAGTTTTAGGGTTAGGGGTTAGGGTTCAGTTTAGGATTAGGCTACGGGTAGGGTTAGGTTTCGGGTTAGGGTTAGGGTTAAGGTTCGGGTTAGGGTTAGTGTATGGGTTAGTGTTAGGGTTAGGGTTAGGTTTAGGTTTAGGGTTAGTGTTAGGGTCATGGTATGGGTTATGGTTAAGGTTAGGGTATGGGATAGGGTTAGTGTACGTGTTAAGTCTAGGGTTAGGGTTAGGTTCTGTGTGCGGGTTAGGGTTAGGGTTAGGGTTAGGATATGTGTTAGGGTTAGAGTTTGGGTACAGGCTAGGGTTAAGTTTAGGGTTAGGGTATGGGTTAGGTTTAGGGTTAGGGTTAGGGTACGGTTTAGTGTTAGGGTACGGGATAGGGTTAGTGTTAGGGCCAGGGTTAGGTTTAGGTTTGGGGTCCGGGTTAGTGTAAGGGTTAGGGTTAGCGCTAGGGTATGGGTTAGGTTTACTATTAGGTTTTGGGTACGGGTTAGGGTTAGGGTTAGGGTACGGGATAGTTTTGGGTACCCGTTATGTCAAGGGTTAGGTTTAGGGTACGGGTACGGGTTAGGGTTAGTTTTAGCATTAGGGTTAGGGTTAGTGTACAGATAGGGTTAGGGTTAGGGTACGGGTTAGGGTTAGGTTTAGGGTACGGGTTAGGGTTAGGGTATGAGTTAGGGTTAGGTATAGGTGAGGGTTAGGGTTAGGGTTAGGGTTAGGGTACGGTTTAGGGTTAGGTTTGGGGTTAGGGAACGTGTTAGTTTTAGGTTTAGGGTACGAGTCAGGATTAAGGTTAAGGTTAGGGTTAGGGTTAGGGCATGGCTTAGGGTTAGGGTACGGGTAAGCGTTATGGTTAGGGTTAGGTTTAGTTTTAGGGTGCAGGTTAGGGTTAGGTTTAGGGTTAGGGTTAGCGCTAGGGTTTGGGTTAGGGTTACTGTTAGGGTTTGGGTACGGGTTAGGGTTAGGGTTAGGTTACAGGATAGGTTTGGGTACGGGTTAGGACAAGGGATAGCGTTAGGTTTAGGGTACGTGTTAGGGTTAGGGATGGTTTAGGGTTAGGGTTAGGGTATGGGTTAGGCTTAGGGTATGGGTTAGGGTTAGGGTTAGTGTCAAGGTTAGTATTAGTGTTAGGGTTAGGATACGGGTTAGGTTTAGTGTACCGCTTAGGGTTAGGTTTAGGATTAGGTTTACGGTTAGGGTTATAGTCCGGGTTAGGGTTAGGTTTAGGGTTAGAGTACGGGTTAGGGTTAGTATTAGTGTTAGTGTTAGGGTTAGGGTTAGTTTACGGATAGGGTTAGGGTTAGGGTTAGGGGTACGGGTTTGGTTAGGTTTAGGGTATGAAATAGGGTTAGCGTATGGGTTAAGTTTAGGGTTAGGGTTAGGTTTAGGTTACGGGTTAGGGTTAGGGTACGGGTTAGGGTTAGGTTTAGGTGCGGGTTAGTGTTAGGATTACGGTTATAGTACGGGTTAGGGTTAGAGTTAGGGTTACGTTTAGGGTTAGAGTACGGGTTAGGGTTACGGTTAGGGTAAGGGTTAGGGTTAGGGTTATAATATGGATTAGGTTTAGAGTTAGGGTTAGGTTTATTGTTAGAGTACGGGTTAGGGTTAGTGTTAGGGTTAGGTTTAGTGTTAGAGTATGGGTTAGGGTTAGAGTACGGGTTAGGGTTAGGTTTAGGTTTAGGGTTAGGGTTAGAGTACAGGTTAGGGTTAGTGTTAGGGTTAGGGTTAGGGTTAGTGTATGGATCATGTTAGGTTTAGGGCTAGGGTTAGGGTACGGGTTAGGGTTAGGTTTAGGGTACGGGATAGGGTTAGCGTACGGGTTAAGTTTAGGGTTAGGGTTAGGTTTAGGTTACGGGTTAGGGTTAGGTAAGTGTAAGGGTTAGGTTTAGGTGAGGGTTAGGGTTAGGGTTAGCGTTAGGGTACGAGTTAGGGTTAGGTTTAGGGTCAGGGTTAGCGTTAGGGATAGGGTTATGGGACGGGTTAGGGTTAGGGTTGGGGTTAGGGTACGGGTTAGTTTTAGGGTTAGGGTACGGGTCAGGGTTACGTTTAAGGTTAGGGTTATGGTTAGGGTATGGGTTAGGGTTAGGGTACGGGTAAGAGTTATGTTTAGGGTTAGGGTTAGGTTTAAGTTTAGGGTGTGGGTTAGGTTTAGGGTTAGGGTTAGGGTTACGTTTAGCGCTAGGGATGGGTTAGGGTTACTGTTAGAGTTTGTGTACGGGTTATGGTTAGGGTTAGGGTACGGGATAGATTTGGATACGGGTTAGGTCAAGGGTTAGGGTTAGGTTTAGGCGACGGGTTAGGGTTAAGGTTAGGTTTAGGGTTAGGGTTAGGGTATGGGTTAGGCTTAGAGTACAGGTTAGGGTTAGGGTTAGGGTCCGGGTTAGGGTTAGGGTTAGGGTACGAGTTAGGGTTAGGGTTAGGTTTAGGGTACGGTTTATGTTTAGGGTTAGGGTTAGGGTACGGTTGAGGCTTAGGATACGGGTTAAGGTTAGGGTTAGAGTCAGGGTTAGGTTTAGGGTTAGGGTACGAGTTAGGTTTAGGTTATGGGTTAGGTTTAGGGTTATGGTACGGGTTAGGGTTACAGTACGGGTTAGGGTTAGGTTGAGGGTTAGGGTTAGGATTAGAGTACGGTTAGGGTTAGGGTTAGGTTTAGGGTTAGGTTTAGAGTACGGGTTCGGGTTCGTGTTAGAGTTACGGTTAGCGTTAGGGTTAGGGTACGGGTTAGGGTTAGTTTTAGGGTTAGTGTACGGGGTAGGGTTAATGTTAGGGTTGGTGTTAGGTGTAATGTACAGGTTAGGCTTAGGTTTAGGTTTAGGGTTAGGATATGGGTTAGGGTTAGGTTCAGGTTACGGGATAGGGTTAGTGTACGGGTTAAGTTTAGGGTGAGGGTTAGGTTTAGTTTACGGGTTAGGGTTAGGTAAGTGTAAGGGTTAGGTTTAGGTGAGGGTTAGGGTTAGGTTTAGGGTTAGGGTACGAGTTAGGTTTAGGTTTAGGGTTAGGGTTAGGGTTAGAGTACGGGTTTGGGTTTGTGTTAGGGTACGGTATAGGTTTACCGTTTGGGTACGGGTTAGGGAAGGGTTAGGTTTAGGGTTAGGGTTTAGGGTTATAGATAGTGTAAGGCTACGGGTAGGGATAGGGTACGGGTTAGGGTTAGGGTTAGGGTTCGGGTTAGGGTTAGTGTACGGGTTAGGGTTAGTTTTAGCGTAGGGTTAGTGTTAGGGTTACAATACGGGTTAGGGTTAAGGTTGGGGTATGGGATAGGGTTAGTGTACGTGTTAGGTCTAGGGTTAGGGTTAGTTTTAGTGTGCGGGTTAGGGTTAGGGTACGTGTTAGGGTTAGGTTTTGCTTACGGTTTAGTGTTACATTTAGGGTTAGGGTACGGGTTAGGTTTAGGGTTAGGGTTAGGGTACGGTTTAGGGTTAGTGTATGGGTTAGGGTTAGGTCAGGGTTAGTTTTAGGGTTAGGGTTAGGGTACCGGTTAGGGTTACTGTATGGTTTAGGTTTATGGTTATGGTTAAGGTTAGGGTTAGCGTTAAAGTACGGGTTAGGGTTTGAGTTAGGGTTAGGTTTAGGGTTAGAGTACGAGTTACGGTTAGTGTTAGGGTTAGAGTTAGTGTTAGAGTACGGGTTAGGGTTAGAGTACGGGTTAGGGTTAGGTTTAGGGTTAGGGTTAGGGTTAGAGTACGGGTTAGGGTTAGTGTTAGTGTTAGTGTTAGGGTTAGGGTTAGGGTTAGTGTACGGATAGGGTTAGTGTTAGGGTTAGGGTTGGGGTACGGGTTAGGGTTAAGTTTAGGGTACGGGTTAGGGTTAGGGTTAGAGTTAGTGTATGGGTTAGGTTTAGGGTACGGGTTAGGGTTAGGGTCAGGGTTAGGTTTAGGGTACGAGTTAGGGTTAGGGTTAGGCTACGGGTTAGAATTAGGGCTATGGTACGGGTTTGGGTTACAGTACGGGTTAGGGTTAGGGTGAGGTTTAGGGTTAGGTTTAGAGTACGGTTAGGGTTAGAGTGAGGGTTATGGTGAGAGTACGGTTTAGGGTTAATGTTAGGGTTATGTTTAGGGTTAGGTTTAGGGTTAGGGTACGATTTAGGGTTAGGGTTAGTGTTAGAGTACGGGGTAGGTTTAGTGTTAGGGTTAGGGTTAGGGTTAATGTACGGGTTAAGCTTAGGGTTAGGTTCAGGGTTAGGATACGGGTTAGGGTTAGGTTTGGGTACGGGATAGGGTTAGCGTACGGGTTATGTTTAGTGTTAGGGTTAGGTTTAGGTTATGGGTTAGGGTTAGGGAACGGGTTAGGGTTAGGTTTAGGGTGCGGGTTAGGGTTAGGGTTAGTGTTAGGGTACAGGTTAGGGTTAGGGTTGCGGTTAGGTTACTTTTTAGTTTTAGGGTAAGAGTACAGTTTATGGTTATGGTTAAGGTTAGGGTTAGGTTTAGGGTATGGGTTAGGGTTAGGGTTAGGGTACGGGTTAGGTTTAGGTTACGGGTTAGGGTTAGTGTTAGGGTCAGGGTTAGGGTTAGGGTTAGGGTTAGGGTTAGGGTTAGGGTTAGGGTTAGGGTTAGCGCTAGTGTATGGGTTAGAGTTACGGTTAGAGTTTGTGTACGGGTTATGTTTAGGGTTAGTGTACGGGATAGATTTGGATACGGGTTAGGTCAAGGGTTAGGGTTAGGTTTTGGGTACGGGTTAGGGTTAGGGTTAGGTTTAGGGTGAGGGTACAGGTTAGGGTTACTGTACGGGTTAGGGTGAGGGTTAGGGTTAGGTTTAGGTTTAGGATTGTAGTACGGGTTAGGTTTTGAGTTAGGGTGAGGTATAGGTTTAGAGTACGGGTTAGGGTTACTGTTATGGTTAGGGTTAGTGTTAGGGTATGGTTAGGGTTAGAGTACGGGTTAGGGTTAGGTTTAGGGTTAGGGTTAGGGTTAGTGTTCATGTCCGTGTTAGGGTTAGGGTTAGTGTTCGGATAGGTTTAGGGTTAGAGTTAGGTTTAGGGTACGGGTTAGGGTTAGTTTTAGGGTACGGGATCGGGTTAGCTTACGGGTTAAATTTAGGGTTAGGGTTAGGTTTAGGTTACGGGTTAGGGTTAGGGTACGGGTTAGGGTTAGGTTTAGGTGCGGGTTAGAGTTAGGGTTAGGGTTAGGTTTCGGTTTAGGGTTAGGTTTAGGGTCAGGGTTAGGAATAGGGATAGGGTTATGGTACGGGTTAGGGTTAGGGTTGGGGTTAGGGTACCGGGTAGTTTTAGGGTTAGGTTACGGGTCAGGTTTATGGTCAAGGTTAGGGTTAGGGTTAGCGTCTGGGTTAGGGTGAGGGTACAGGGAAGTGTTATGGTTAGGGTAAGGGTTAGCTTTAGGTTTAGGGTGCGGGTTAGGGTTAGGGTTAGGTTTAGAGTTCGGTGTAGGGTTAGTGTTAGGTTTAGGGTTACGGTTAATGTACGAGTTAGGCTTAGTTTTAGTTTTAGGGTTAGGATGAGGGTTAGGGTTAGGTTTTGGGTACGGGATAGGGTTAGCGTACGGGTTAAGTTTAGGGTTAGGGTTAGGTTTAGATTACAGTTTAGTGTTAGGGTACGGGTTAGGGTTAGGTTTAGGGTGCAGGTTAGGGTTAGGGTTAGCGTTAGTGTAAGTTTAGGGTTAGGTTTAGGGTCAGGTTTAGGGTTAGGGTTAGTGTTAGGGTACGGGATAGGGTTAGGGTTGGGGTTAGGGTACGGTTTAGTTTTAGGTTTAGGGTACGGCTTAGGGTTATGGTTAAGGTTAGGGTTAGGGTTAGGGTATGGGTTAGGGTTAGGTTATGGGTAAGGTTATGGTTTGGGTTATGGTTTGGTTTAAGTTTAGGGTGCGCGTTAGTGTTTGGATTAGGGTTAGGGTTAGAGTACGGGTTTGCGTTAGTTTTAGGGTACAGGTTAGGTTTACCGTTTGGGTATGGGTTAGGGTAAGGGTTAGGGTTAGGGTTAGGGGTTAGGGGTAGGGTTAGTGTTAGGCTACAGGTAGGGTTAGGGTACGGGTTAGTGTTAGGGTTAGGGTCGGGTTAGGGTTAGTGTCCGGGTTAGGGTTAGGGTTAGGGTTAGGTTTAGGGTTAAGATTACTGTTAGGGTTACGGTACAGGTTAGGGTTAAGGTTACAGTACGGGATAGGGTGAGTGTACGTGTTAGGTCTAGGGTTAGGGTTAGGTTTAGTGTGCGGGTTAGGATTAGAGTTAGGGTTAGGGTTAGGGTTAAGGTACGTGTTAGGGTTAGGGTTTGGGTACGGGTTAGGGTTACGTTTAAGGTTAGGGTATGGGTTAGTTTTAGGGTTAGGGTAAGGGTTAGTGTTAGTTTATGGGTTAGGGTTAGAGTACGGGTTAGGGTTAGGTTTAGGGTTAGGGTTAGAGTTAGAGTACAGGTTAGGTTTAGTGTTAGGGTTAGGGTTAGGGTTAGTGTACAGATAGGGTTAGGGTTAAGTTAGTGTTTGGGTGCGTGTTAGGGTTTGGTTTAGGTTACGGGATAGGGTTAGTGTACGGGTTAAATTTACGGTTAGGGTTAGGTTTAGGTTATGGGTTAGGGTTAGGATACGGGTACGGGTTAGGTTTATGTGCGGGTTAGGGTTAGGGTACGGGTTAGGGTTAGCTTTAGGGTCAGGGTTAGGGTTATGGATAGGGTTATGGTATGGGTTAGGGTTTGGTTTGGGGTTAGGGTACGGGTTAGTTTTAGGGTTAGCGTACGGGTTAGGGTTACGGTTAAGGTTAGGGTTAGTGTTAGGGTACGGGTTAGGGTTAGGGTTGGGGTTAGGGTACGGGTTAGTTTTAGGGTTAGGGTACGGGTTAAGGTTATGGTTAAGGTAAGGGTTAGGGTTAGGGGATGGGTTAGGGTTAGGTTACGGTTAAGGGTTATGGTTTGTGTTAGGGTTAGGGTTAAGTTTTGGGTGTGGGTTAGGGTTAGGGTTAGGGTTAAAGTACGGGTTTGGGTTAGTATTAGGGTACGGGTTAGGTTTACCATTTGTGTACGGGTTAGGGTAAGGTTTAGGGTTAGGTTTAGGGTTAGGGGTTAGTGGTAGGGTTAGGGTTAGGCTACGGGTAGGGTAGTGTACGGTGTGGGTTAGGGTTAGGGTTCATGTTAGTGTAAGGGTTAGGGTTAGGTTTAGAGTCAGGGTTAGGGTTAGGGATAGTGTTAGTGTACGGGTTAGTGTTATGGTTAAGGTTAGCGTTAGGGTTAGGGTATGGGTTAGGGTTAGGTTACAATTAAGGCTTATGGTTTGGGTTAGGGTTAGGATTAAGTTTAGGGTGCAGGTTAGGGTTAGGGTTAGTGTATGGGTTTGGGTTAGTTTTAGGGTACGGGTTAGGTTTACCGTTTGGTTACGGGTTAGGTTATAAGGTTAGGGTTAGGCTACGGGTAGGGTTAGAGTACGGGTTAGGTTTAGGGTTAGGGTTCTCGTTAGGGTTAGTGTACGGGTTAGAGTTAGCATTAGGTTTAGGGTTAGGGTTAGGGTTAGGGTTAGGGTTAGGGTTAGTTTTAGGGTTAGGGTTAAGGTTACGGTACAGGATAGCGTTAGTGTACATCTTAGGTCTAGGGTTAGTGTTAGGTTTAGTGTGCGGGTTAGGGTTAGGGTTAGATACGTGTTAGGGTTAGGGTTTGGGTAAGGGTTAGGGTTACGTTTAGGGTTAGGGTACGGGTTAGGTTTAGGTTTAGGGTAAGGGTTAGTGTTATGGTACGGGGCAGGTTTAGAGTATGGGTTAGGGTTACGTTTAGGTTTAGGGTTAGGTTTAGAGTACGGGTTAGGGTTAGTGTTAGGGTTAGGGTTAGTGTTAGTGTACGGATAGGGTTAGGGTTAGGGTTAGAGTATGGTTAGCGTTAGGGTTAGGGTTAGGGTTAGGGTTAGGGTTAGGGTTAGAATATGGGTTAGGGTTAGTGTTAGGGTTAGGGAAAGGGTTAGGGTTAGGGTTAGGGTATGGGTTAGAGTTAGCTTTAGGGTTAGGGTTAGGGTACAGGTTAGGGTTAGGTTTAGGGTAAGGGCAAGGGTTAGTGTATGGGATAAGATTAAGTTTAGGGTTAGGTTTAGGTTACGGGTTAGGGTAAGGGTACGGGTTAGGGTTAGGTTTAGGTGAGGGTTAGTATTAGGGTTAGGAGTTAGGGTTAGTGTTAGGATTAGGCTACGGGTAGAGTTAGGGTACGGGTTAGGGTACGGGTTAGTGTTCGTGTTAGGGTTAGTGTACGGTTTAGGTTTAGGGTTAGGGTTAGGGGTAGGGTTAGTGTTAGGGTTATAATACAGGTTAGGGTTAAGGTTGGGGTATGGGATAGGGTTAGTGTACGTGTTACGTCTAGGGTTAGGTTTAGGTTTAGTGTGCGGGTTACGGTTAGGGTTAGGGTATGTGTTAGGGTTAGGGTTTGGGTAGGGTTAGCATTACTTTTAGGGTTAGGGTACGGGTTAGGTTTTGGGTTAGGGTTAGGGTACGGTTTAGGGTTAGGGTACGGTTTAAGGTTATGGTTATGGTTATGGTTAGGGTTAGCGTTATAGTACGGGATAGGGTTAGAGTTAGGGTTACATTTACGGTTAGAGCACGGGTTAGGGTTAGTGTTAGGGTTAGGTTTAGGGTTAGGTTTAGGGTTAGAGTAGGGAATAGGGTTAGTGTTGGTGTTAGGGTTAGGGTTAGGGTTAGTGTACGGATAGGGTTAGGGTTAGGGTTAGGGTTAGGGTTAGGGTACGGGTTAGGGTTAGAGTTAGGTATAGTGTTAGTGTTAGGGTATGGGTTAGGCATTGGGTACGGGTTAGGGTTAAGGTTAAGGTACGTTAGGTTTAGGGGTAAGGTACGAGTTGGGGTTAGGGTTACGTTTAGGGTACGGGTTAGGGTTAGGATTAGGTTTAGAGTACGGGTTAGGTTTCGGGTACGGGTTACGGTTAGGGTTAGGGTCAGGGTTAGGGTTACGGTTAGGGTACAAGTTAGGGTTAGGGTTAGGGTACGGGTTAGGTTTAGTGTTATGGTACGGGTTAGGGTTACAGTACGGGTTAGGGTTAGGGTGAGGGTTAGGGTTAGTGTTAGAGTATGGTTAGGGTTAGGGTTAGTGTTAGGGTTAGAGTACGGGTTAGGGATAGTGTTAGGTCAGGTTTAGGGTTAGGGTTAGTGTACGGGTTAGGGTTAGGGTTAGTGTTAGTGTTAGGTTTAGAGTACGGGGTAGGGTTAGTGTTAGGGTTAGGGTTAGGGTTAATGTACGGGTTAGGCTTAGGTTTAGGTTTAGGGTTAGGATACGGGTAGGGTTAGGTTCAGGGTACGGGATAGGGTTAGCGTACGGGTTAAGTTTAGGGTTAGGGTTAGGTTTAGGTTACGGGTTAGGGTTAGGGAACGGATTAGGGTTAGGTTTAGGGTGCTCGTTAAGGTTAGGTTTAGGATTAGTGTAAGGTTATGGTTATGTTTAGGGTCAGGGTTAGGGTTAGTGTTAGTGTTAGAGTACGCTTTAGTGTTAGGTTTGGGGTTAGGGTATGGGTTAGTTTTAGGGTTAGGGTACAGGTTAGATTTATGGTTAAGGTTAGGGTTAGGGTTAGGGTATGGGTTTGGGTTAGGTTACGGTTAAGGGTTATGGTTTCGGTAGGGTTCAGGTTAAGTTTAGGGTGCAGGTTAGGGTTAGGTTTAGGGTTAGGGTTAGAGTACGGGTTTGGGTTAATGTTAGGGTACGGGTTAGGTTTACCGTTTGGGTACGGGTTAGGGAAGGGTTAGGTTTACGTTTAGGGTTTAGGGTTATACATAGGGTTAAGCTAAGAGTAGGGTTAGTGTACGGGTTATGGTACGGTTTAGGGTTCGGGTTAGGGTTAGTGTATGGGTTAGGGTTAGTGTTAGGGTTACGATACGGGTTAGGGCTAAGGTTGGGGTATGGGATAGGGTTAGAGTACGTGTTAGGTCTAGGGTTAGGGTTAGGTTTAGTGTGCGGGTTAGGGTTAGGGTTAGGGTACGTGTTAGGGATAGGGTTTGGTTACGGTTTAGTGTACATTTAGGGTTAGGGTACGGGTTAGGTTAGGGTTAGGTTTAGGGTACGGTTTAGGGTTAGTGTATGGGTTAGGGTTCAGTCAGTGTTATGTTTAGGGTTAGGGTTAGGGTGCCGGTTAGGGTTACTGTATGGGTTAGGGTTACGGTTATGGTTACGGTTAGGGTTAGCGTTATAGTACGGGTTAGGGTTTGAGGTATGGTTAGGTTTAGGGTTAGAGTACGGGTTACGGTTAGTGTTAGGGTTAGGGTTAGTGTTAGAGTACGAGTTAGGGTTAGAGTACGGGTTAGGGTTAGGTTTAGGGATAGGGTTAGGTTTAGAGTACGGGTTAGGTTTAGTGTTAGTGTTAGGGTTAGGGTTAGGGTTAGTGTACGGATAGGGTTAGTGTTAGGGTTAGGGTTGGGGTACGGGTTAGGGTTAAGTTTAGGGTACGGGTTAGGGTTAGGGTTAGAGTTAGGGTATGGGTTAGGTTTAGGGTACGGGTTAGGGTTAGGGTTAGGGTCAGGGTTAGGGTTAGGGTACGAGTTAGGGTTAGGGTTAGGTTACGGGTTAGGATTAGGGTTATGGTACGGGTTTGGGTTACAGTACGGGTTAGGGTTAGGGTGAGGGTTAGGGTTAGGTTTAGAGTACGGTTAGGGTTAGAGTGAGGGTTATGGTGAGAGTACGGTTTAGGGTTAATGTTAGGGTTATGTTTAGGGTTAGGTTTAGGGTTAGGGTACGATTTAGGGTTAGGGTTAGTGTTAGAATACGGGGTAGGTTTAGTGTTAGGGTTAGGGTTAGGGTTAATGTACGGGTTAAGCTTAGGGTTAGGTTCAGGGTTAGGATACGGGTTAGGGTTAGGTTTGGGTACGGGATAGGGTTAGCGTACGGGTTATGTTTAGTGTTAGGGTTAGGTTTAGGTTACGGGTTAGGGTTAGGGAACGGGTTAGGTTTAGGTTTAGGGTGCGGGTAAGGGTTAGGGTTAGTGTAAGGTTTAGTGTTAGGTTTAGGGTCAGGGTTAGGGTTAGGGTTAGTGTTAGGGTACAGGTTAGGGTTAGGGTTGCGGTTAGGTTACTTTTTAGTTTTAGGGTAAGAGTACAGTTTATGGTTATGGTTAAGGTTAGGGTTAGGTTTAGGGTATGGGTTAGGGTTAGGGTTAGAGTTAGGGTACGGGTTAGGTTTAGGTTACGGGTTAGGGTTAGTGTTAGGGTCAGGGTTAGGGTTAGGGTACGAGTTAGGGTTAGGGTTAGGGTTAGGGTTAGAGTACGGGTTTGGGTTAGTGTTAGGGTACGGGTTAGGTTTACCATTTGGGTACAGGTTAGGGTAAGGTTTAGGGTTAGGTTTAGGGTTAGGGGTTAGGGTTAGAGTTAGGGTTAGGCTACGGGATAGGGTTAGAGTATGGGTTAGGGTTAGTGTTAGGGTTAGGGTTAGTGTTAGAGTATGGGTTAGGGTTAGAGTACTGGTTAGGGTTAGGTTTAGGGTTAGGGTTAGGGTTAGAGTACAGGTTAAGGTTAGTGTTAGGGTTAAGGTTAAGGTTAGAGTACGGATCATGTTAGGGTTAGGGCTAGGGTTAGGGTACAGGTTAAGGTTAGGTTTAGGGTAAGGGATAGGGTTAGCGTACGGGTTAAGTTTAGGGTTAGGGTTAGGTTTAAGTTACGGATTAGGGTTAGGTAAGTGTTAGGGTTAGGTTTAGGTGAGGGTTAGGGTTAGGGTTAGGGTTAGGGTTAGGGTTAGGGTACGGGTTAGGTTTAGGTTTAGGATCAGGGTTACCGTTAGGGATAGGGTTATGGGACGGGTTAGGATTAGGGTTGGAGTTAGGGTACGGGTTAATTTTAGGGTTAGGGTACGGGTCAGGGTTACGTTTAAGGTTAGGGTTAATGTTAGGGTATGGGTTAGAGTTAGGGTACGGTTAAGGGTTATGGTTAGGGTTAGGGTTAGGTTTAGTTTTAGGGTGTGGGTTGGGTTTAGGGTTATTGTTAGGGTTAGGGTTATCGCTAGGGTATGGGTTAGGGTTACTGTTAGAGTTTGGGTACAGGTTAGGGTTAGGGTTAGGTTACAGATAGGTTTGGATACGGGTTAGGTCAAGGGTTAGGGTTAGGTTTAGGGTATGGGTTAGGGTTAGGGTTAGGTTTAGGGTTAGGGTTAGAGTATGGGTTAGGCTTAGAGTACGGGTTAGGGTTAGGGTTAGGGTTCGGGTTAGGGTTAGGGTTAGAGTACGAGTTAGGGTTAGCGTTAGGTTTAGGGTACTGGTTATGTTTAGGGTTAGGGTTAGGGTACGGTTTAGGTTTAGGGTACGGGTTAAGTTTAGGGTTAGAGTCAGGGTTCGGTTTAGGGTTAGGGTACGAGTTAGCTTTAGGGTTAGGGTACGGGATAGGGTTAGGGTTATGGTACGGGTTAGGGTTACAGTACGGGTTAGGGTTAGGGTGAGGGTTAGGGTCAGGTTTAGAGTACGGTTAGGGTTAGAGTTAGGTTTAGGGTTAGGTTTAGAGTACGGGTTAGGTTTAGTGTTAGGGTTAGTGTTAGGGTTAGGGTACGGGTACGGGTTAGGTTTAGGGTTAGGGTTAGAGTATGGTCTAGGTTTAATGTTAGGGTTAGTGTTAGAGGTAATGTACAGGTTAGGCTTAGGGTTAAGTTTAGGGTTAAGATACGGGTTAGGGTTAGGTTTAGGGTACGGGATAGGGTTAGCGTATGGGTTAAGTTTAGGTTTAGAATTAGGTTTAGTTTACAGGTTAGGGTTAGGGTGCGTGTTATGGTTAGGGTTAGTTTTAGTGTTAGGGTACGGGTTAGGTTTAGGGTTGGGGTTAGGGTACGGGTTAGTTTTAGGGTTAGGTTACGGGTTAGGGTTAGGGTTTGATTTAGGGTACGGGTTAGTTTTAGGCTTAGGGTACGGGTTAGGGTTACGGTTAAGGTTAGGTTTAGGGTTAGGGTATGGGTTAGGGTTAGGTTACGGTTATGGGTTAGGGTTTGGGTTAGGGTTAGTGTTAAGTTTAGGGTGCGGGTTAGGGTTAGGGTTACTGTTAGATTACGGGTTTGGGTTAGTGTTAGGGTACGGGTTAGGTTTACCATTTGGGTATGGGTTAGGGTAAGGGTTAGGGTTAGTGTTAGGGTTAGAGTTAGGGTAAGGCTACGGGTAGGGTTAGGGTACGTGTTAGGGTTAGGGTTAGGGTTCGGGTTAGGGTTAGTGTACAGGTTAGGGTTAGAGTTAGGGTTAGGGTTAGGGTTAGGGTTAGTGTTAGGGTTACGGTACGGGTTAGGGTTAAGGTTAGGGTACGGGATAGGGTTAGTGTAAGTGTTAGGTCTAGGGTTAGGGTTAGGTTTAGTGTGCGGGTTAGGGTTAGGGTACGTGTTAGAGTTAGGGGTAGTGTACGCATTAGCATCAGGTTTAGGTTAGGGTACGGGTTATGTTTAGGGTTAGGTTTAGGGTACGGTTTAGGGTTAGGGTACGGGTTAGGGTCAGGGTTAGGGTTAGGGTTAGGTTTACGGTTAGGTTTAGGGTATGGGTTAGGCTTAGAGTACGGGTTAGGGTTAGGGTCCGGGTTAGGGTCAGGGTTAGGGTACGAGTTAGGGTTAGGGTTAGGTTTAGGGTACGGGTTATGTTTAGGGTTAGGGTTAGGGTACGGTTTAGGTTTAGGGTACTTGTTAAGGTTAGGGTTAGATTCAGGGTTAGGTTTAGGGTTAGGGTACGAGTTAGGGTTAGGTTTAGGGTATGGGATAGGGTTAGGGTTAGGTTTAGTGTGTGGGTTAGGGGTAGGGTTAGGGTACGTGTTAGGGTTAGGGGTTGGGTAAGGGTTAGCGTTACGTTTAGGTTAGGGTACGGGTTAGGTTTAGGGTTAGGTTTAGGGTACGGTTTAGGTTTAGGGTACGGGTTAGGGTCAGGGTTAGGGTTAGGTTTAAGGTTAGGGTTAGGGTTAGGGTACGGGTTAGGGTTAGGGTTAGGGTCAGGGTAGGGTTAGGGTTAGGGTACGAGTTAGGGTTAGGGTTAGGGTTACGGTTAGAGTACGGGTTTGGTTTCGTGTTAGGGTACGGGTTAGGTTTACCGTTTGGGTACAGGTTAGGGTAAGGTTTAGGGTTAGTTTTAGGGTTAGGGGTTAGGGTTAGAGTTAGGGTTAGGCTATGGGATAGGTTTAGAGTACGGGTTAGGGTTAGTGTTAGGGTTAGGGTTAGTGTTAGAGTATGGGATAGGCTTAGAGTACGGGTAAGGGTTAGGGTTAGGGTCCAGGTTAGGGTTAGGGTTAGGTTTCGAGTTAGGGTTAGTGTTAGGTTTAGGGTATGGGTTATGTTTAGGGTTAGGGTTAGGGTACGGTTTAGGTTTAGGGTACGGGTTAAGGTTAGGTTTAGAGTCAGTGTTATGTTTAGTGTTAGGGTACGAGTTAGGGTTAGGGTTAGGGTACGGGATAGGGTTAGGGTTATGGTACGGGTTAGGGTTACAGTACGGGTTAGGGTTAGGGTGAGGGTTAGTGTTAGGGTTAGAGTACGGTTAGGGTTAGGGTTAGGTTTAGGGTTAGATTGAGCGTACGGGTTAGGGTTAGTGTTAGGGTTAGTGTTAGGTTTAGGGTTAGGGTTAGGGTACAGGTTAGGGTTAGGTTTAGGGTTAGGGTTAGAGTACGGTGTAGGGTTAATGTTAGGGTTAGTGTTAGGGGTAATGTACAGGTTAGGCTTAGGGTTAGGTTTAGGGTTAGGATAAGGGTTAGGGTTAGGTTTAGGGTACGGGATAGGGTTAGCGTACGGTTTAAGTTTAGGTTTAGGGTTAGGTTTAGGTTACGGGTTAGTGTTAGGTTGCAGTTTAGGGTTAGGGTTAGGATTAGTGTAAGGGTTAGGGTTAGGTTTAGGGTCAGGTTTAGGGTTAGTGTTAGTGTTAGGGTACGGGATAGGGTTAGGGTTGGGGTTAGGGTACGGGTTGGGTTTAGGGTTAGGGTAAGGGTTAGGGCTATGTTTAAGGTTAGGGTTAGGGTTAGGGTATGGGTTAGGGTTAGGTTACGGTTAAGGGTTATGGTTTGGGTTAGGGTTAGTGTTAAGTTTAGGGTGCGGGTTAGGGTTAGGGTTAGGGTTAGAGTACGGGTTTGGGTTAGTGTTAGGGTACTGGTTAGGTTTACCGTTTGGGTATGGGTTAGGGTAAGGTTTAGGTTTAGGGTTAGGGTTAGAGTTAGTGTTAGGCTATGTGTGGGTTAGGGTACGTGTCAGGGTTAGGGTTACGGTTCGGGTTAGGGTTAGTGTACAGGTTAGTGTTAGAGTTAGGGTTAGGGTTATGGTTAGTGATAGGGTTACGGTACGGGTTAGGGTTAAGGGTAGGGTACGGGATAGGGTTAGTGTACGTGTTAGGTCTAGGGTTAGGGTTAGGTTTAGTGTTTGGGTTAGAGTTAGGGTTAGGGTACGTGTTAGGGTTAGGGTTAGGGTTAGAGTACGGGTTAGTGTTAGTGTTAGGTTTAGGGTAAGGGTAAGGGTTATGGTTAAGGTTAGGGTACGGTTTAGGGTTAGGGTTAGGGTTAGAATACGGGATAGGGTTAGTGTTAGGGTTAGGGTTAGGTTTAAGGTACGGGTTAGGCTTAGGGTTAGGTTTAGGGTTAGTTTACGGGTTAGGGTTAGGGTAGGTTAGGGTAGGGTTAGGTTTAGGGTGCCGGTTGGGTTAGGGTTAGTCTGGTTAGGGTAGGGTTAGGGTTAGGGTTAGGGTTAGGGTAGGGTTACTGGTTAGGGTATGGGTTAGGGTTAGGGTTGGGGTTAGGGTACGGGTTAGTTTTAGGGTTAGGGTACGGGTTAGGTTGGGTTACGGTTTAGTTAGGGTTAGGTTTAGGGTGTGGGTTAGGGTTAGGATACGGTTAAGGGTTATGTTTAGGCTTAGGGTGGGGGTTAAGTTTAGGGTGCGGTTTAGGGTTAGGGTTAGGGTTAGGGTTAGAGGTTAGGGTTAGGGTTAGGTTAGGGTTAGTGTTAGGGTTAGGGTTAGGGTTAGGTTAGGGTAGGGTTAGGGTTAGGTTTAGGGTAGTGTTAGGGTTAGGGTTAGGGTAGGTTTGTTAGGGTTAGGGTTAGGGTACGTTAGGGTTAGGGTTAGGTTTAGGGTAAGGGTTAGTTTTAGGAGTTAGGGTTTGTGTACGGGTTAGGGTTAGGGTACGGGTTAGGGTTAGGGTAGGGTAGGGTGGTTAGGGTGAGGGATAGGGTTAGTGGTTAGTGGTACGGGTTAGGGTTAGGGTTAGGTTAGGTTAGGTAGGTTAGGGTTAGGGTTAGGGTTAGGGTTAGTGTTAGGGTTAGGGTTAGGGTTAGGGGTTAGGGTTAGGTTAGGGGTAGGGTTAGGGTAGGTTAGGGTTAGGGTTAGGGTTAATGTACGGGTTAGGCTTAGGGTTAGGTTAAGGTTTAGGATAAGAGTTAGGGTTAGGTTTAGGGTACGGGATAGGGTTAGCGTACGGGTTAAGTTTGGGGTTAGGGTTAGGTTTAGGTTACGGGTATGGTTAGGGTACGGGTTAGGTATAGGTTTAGGGTGAGGGTTAGGGTTAGGGTTAGGTTTAGTGTAAGGGTTAGGGTTAGGTTTAGGGTCAGGGTTAGGGTTAGGGTTAGTGTTAGGGTACGTGTTATTTTTAGGGTTAGGGTACGGGTTAGGGTTAGGTTTAGGGTTAGGGTGAGGTTTAGAGTACAGGTTAGGGTTAGTGTTAGTGTTAGGGTTAGGGTAACTGTACGGATAAGGTTAGGGTTAGGGTTAGGGTTAGGGTACGGTTAAGGGTTAGGTTTAGGGAACGGAATAGGGTTAGTGTACGGGTTAAGTTTAGGGTCAGGGTTAGATTTGGTTACGGATTAGGGTTAGGGTACGTGTTTGGGTTAGGTTTAGGTGCGGGTTAGGGTTAGGGTTAGGGTACGGGTTAGGGTTAGGGTACGGGTTAGGGTTAGGTTTAGGATGCAGGTTATGGTTAGGTTTAGGATTAGTGTAAGGGTTAGGGTTAGGTTTAGTGTCAGTGTTAGGGTTAGGGTTAGTGTTAGCGTACGGGTTAGGGTTAGGGCTGGGGTTGGGTACGGGTTAGTTTTAGGGTTAGGGTACAGGTTAGGGTTACGGTTAAGGTTAGTGTTAGGTTTAGGATATGGGTTAGGGGTTAGATTAGGTTAAGGGAGGGTTAGATTACGGTTAAGGGTTATGGTTTGGGTTAGGGTTAGCGTTACGTTTAGGGTGCGGGTTAGGGTTGGGGTCAGGGTTAGGTTTAGGTTTAGGGTACGGGTTTGGGTTAGTGTTAGGGTACGGGTTATGTTTACCATTTGGGTAGGGGTTAGGGTAAGGTTTAGGGTTAGGGTTAGGTTTAGGGTTAGTGTTATGGTTACAGTACGGTTTAGCGTTAAGTTTGGGTTACGGGATAGGGTTAGTGTACGTGTTAGTTCTAGGGTTAGGGTGAGGTTTAGGTGCGGGTTAGGGTTAGGGTTAGCGTTAGGTTACGTGTTAGGGTTAGGGTTAGGGTACGGGTTGGCGTTATGTTTATGGTTAGGGTACGGGTTAGGTTTAGGGTTAGGGTTAGGGTTAGGGTACGGTTTAGGATTAGGGTACGGGTTAGCGTTAGGGTTAGGGTCAGTGTAGGGTTAGATTTAGGGTTAGGGTTAGTGTTAGGGTACGGATTAGGGTTACTGTACAGTTTAGGGTTAGGGTTAGGGTTATAGTACGTGTTAGGGTTAGAGTTAGGGTTAGGTTTAAGGTTAGAGTACGGGTTAGGGTTAGTGTTAGGGTTAGGGTTAGTGTTAGGGTACGGGTTAGGTTTAGTGTAGGGGTTAGGGTTAGGTTTACGGTTAGGGTTAGAGTACGGGTTAGGATTAGTGTTAGTTTAGGGTTAGGGTTAGGTTTAGTTTTAGTGTACAGATAGGGTTAGGGTTACGGTTAAGGTTAGTGTACAGGTTAGGGTTAGGTTTAGGGTACGGGTTTGGGTTAGGGTTAGGATTAGGGTACGGGTTAGGTTTAGGGTACGGGTTAGGGTTAGGGTTCGGGTCAGGATTAGGGTTAGGGTTAGGGTACGATTTAGGATTAGGGTTAGGGTACGGGTTAGGGTTAGGGTTATGGTACGGTTTTGGGTTACAGTACGGGTTAGGGTTAGGGTGAGGGTTAGGGTTAGGGTTAGAGTACGGTTATGGTTAGGGTTAGGGTTAGGGTGAGAGAATGGTTTAGGGTTAATGTTAGGGTTAGGATTAGGTTTAGGTTTAAGGTTAGGCTACGATTTAGGGTTAGGGTTAGTGTTAGAGTACGGGGTAGGGTTAGTGTTAGGGTTAGGGTTAGGGTTAATGTACTGGTTAGGCTTAGGGTTAGGTTTAGGGTAAGGATACGGGTTAGGGTTAGGTTTAGGGTACGGGATAGGGTTAGCGTACGGATTAATTTTAGGGTTAGGTTTAGGTTTAGATTACGGGTTAGGGTTAGGGTACGGGTTACTGTTAGGTTTAGGGTGCGGGTTAGGGTTAGGGTTAGCGTAAGGGCTTAGCGTTAGGTTTAGGGTCATGGTTAGGGTTAGGGTTAGTGTTAGGGTATGGGTTAGGGTTAGGGTTTCGGTTAGGTTACTGGTTAGTTTTAGGGTTGGGGTACAGTTTAGGGTTAAATTTAAGGTTAGGGTTAGGGTTAGGGTATGGGTTAGGTTTGGGTTACGGTTAAGGGTTATGGTTTGGGTTAGGGTTAGGTTTAAGTTTAGGGTGCGGGTTAGAGTTAGAGTTAGGGTTAGAGTACGGGTTTGGGTTAGTGTTAGGGTACGGGTTAGGTTAACCATTTGGGTACGGGTTAGGGTAAGGGTTAGGGTTAGGGTTAGGGGTTAGGGTTAGAGTTAGGGTTAGGCTATGGGTAGGTTTAGGGTACGGGTTAGGGTTAGGGTTCGGGTTAGGGTTAGTGTACGGTTTACGGTTAGGTTTAGGATTAGGTTTAGGGTTAGGGTTTGTGTTAGGCTTACGGTACGGGTAAGGGTTAAGGTAACGGTACGGGATAGGTTTAGTGTACGTGTTAGGTCTAGGGTTAAGTTTAGGTTTAATGTGCGGGTTAGGGTTAGGGTTAGGGTACGTGTTAGGGTTAGGGTTCGGGTACGGGTTTGGGTTACTTTTAGGGTTAAGTTACGGATTAGGTTTAGGGTTAGGGTAAGGGTTAGTGTTAGGGTACAGGTTAGGGTTAGAGTATGGGTTAGGGTTAGGTTTAGGGTTAGGTTTAAGTTAGAGTACGGGTTAGGGTTAGTGTTAGGGTTAGGCTTATGGTTAGTGTACGGATAGTATTAGGATTAGGATGTGGTTTAGGGTACGGGTTAGGGTTAGGTTTAGGGTACAAGATAGGGTTAGTGTACAGCTTAAGTTAGGGTTAGCGTTAGGTTTAGTTTACGGTTAGGGTTAGGGTACGGGTTAGGGTTAGGTTTAGGGTCAGGGTTAGGGTTAGGGATAGGGTTATGGTATGGGTTAGGGTTAGGGTTGGGGTTAGTGTACGTGTTAGATTTAGGATTAGTGTACGGGTTAGGGTTACGGTTAAGGTTAGGATTAGGGTTAGGGTACGGGTAAGGGTTAGGTTTAGGGTTAGATTTAGGTTTAGGGTGCTGGTTAGGCTTAGGTTTAGAGTTCGGGTTAGCGCTAGGTTATGGGTTCGGGTTACAGTTAGAGTTTGGGTACTTGTTAGGGTTAGGGTAGGGTACGAGATAGGGTTGGGAACGGGTTAGATCAAGGGTTAGGGTTAGGTTTAGTGTACTGGTTAGGGTTAGGATTAGGTTTAGGGTTAGGGTTAGGGTATGGGTTAGGTTTAGGGTACGGGTTAGGGTTAGGTTTAGGGTCAGGGTTAGTGTTAGGTTTAGGGTTCGAGTTAGGGATAGGGTTAGGTTTAGGGTACGGGTTAGGGTTAAGGTACGGGTTAGGTTTAGGTTACGGGTTAGGGTTAGTGTTAGGGTCAGGGTTAGGGTTAGGGTACGAGTTAGGGTTAGGGTTAGGGTACGGGTTAGGTTTAGGGTTATGTTACGGGTTAGGGATACAGTATGGGTTAGGGTTAGGTTGAGGCTCTGGGTTAGGGTTAGAGTACGGTTAGTTTTAGGGTTAGGTTTAGGGTTAGAGTACAGGTTAGGGTTAGTGTTAGGTTTAGGGAAAGGGTTATGTTTAGGGTTAGGTCACGGGTTAGGGTTAGGGTTAAGGTTAGGGTTAGGGTTAGAGTACGGGGTAGGTTTAGTGTTAGGGTTAGGGTTAGGGTTAGGGTTAATGTACGTGTTAGGCTTAGGGTTAGGTTTAAGGTTAGGTTATGGGTTAGCGTTAGGGTACTGGTAAGGGTTAGGTTTAGGGTGCGGGTTAGTGTTAGGGTTAGGGTTAGTGTACGGGATAGGGTTAGGTAGGGTCAGATTTATGGTTAGGGTTAGTGTTAGGGTATGGGTTAGGGTTAGGGTTGGGGTTAGGGTACGGGTTAGTTTTAGGGTTAGGGTACAGGTTATGGTTAAGGTTAAAGTTAGGGTTAGGGTTAGGGTACTGGTTAGGGTTAGGTTTAGGGAACGGGATAGGGTTAGTGTACGGGTTAAGTTTAGGGTTAGGGTTAGGTTTAGGTTATGGGTTAGGGTTAGTGTACGGGTTAGGATTAGGTTTAAGTGCGGGTTAGGGTCAGGGTATGGGTTAGGTTTAGGTTTAGCTCAGGGTTAGGGTTAGAAATAGGGTTAAGGTTACGGGTTAAGGTTAGGGTTGGGGTTAGGTACGGGTTAGTTTTAGGGATAGGGTACGGGTTAGGGTTACGGTTAAGGTTAGGATAGTGTAGGTTATGGGTTAGGGTTAGGGTACGGGATAGGGTTGGCTACGGGTTAGGTCAAGGGTTAAGGTTAGTTTTACAGTACAGGATATGGTTAGGGTTATGTTTAGGGTTGAGTTAGGGTATGGGTTGGGTTTAGGGTACGGGTTAGGGTTATGGTTAGGGTCAGGGTTACGGTTAGGGTTAGGGTACGAGTTATGGTAAGGGTTAGGTTTAGTGTACTGGTTAGGGTTAGGGTTAGGGTTAGGGTACGGGTTAGGTTTAGGTTACGAGTTAGGGCTAGTGTTAGGGTCAGGGTTAGGGTTAGGGAACGGGTTATGGTTAGGGTTAGGGTATGGTTTCGGGTTAGGGTTATGTTACATGTTAGGGTTACAGTACGGTTTAGGGTTAGGGTGAGGGTTAGATTTAGGGTTAGAGTACGAGTTAGGGTTAGTGTTAGGGTTAGGGTTAGGGTTAGGGTTAGAGTACGGGTTAGTGGTAGTGTTAGGGTTAGGGTAAGTGTTAGGGTTAGGGTTAGGGTACGGTTTAGGGTTAGGGTTAGCGTTAGGGTTAGAATACGGGATAGGGTTAGTGTTAGGGTTAGGGTTAGGTTTAATGTACGGGTTAGGCTTAGGGTTAGGTTAAGGGTTATGTTACGGGTTAGGGTTAGGTTTAGGTTATGGGATAGGGTTAGCGTACGGGTTAAGTTTAGGGTTAGGTTTAGGTTTAGGTTACGGGTTAGGGTTAGGGTACGGATTAGGGTTAGGTTTAGGGTGCCGGTTGGAGTTAGGGTTAGGGTTAGTGTCCTGGTTAGGTTTATTTTTATGGTCAGGGTTAGGGTTAGGGTTACTGTTAGGGTATGGGTTAGGGTTAGGGTTGGGTTTAGGGTACGGGTTAATTTAAGGGTTAGGGTACGGGTTAGGGTTACGGTTATAGTTAGGGTTAGGGTTAGGGTGTGGGTTAGGGTTAGGATACGGTTAAGGGTTATGTTTAGGCTTAGGGTGGGGGTTAAGTTTAGGGTGCAGTTTAGGGTTAGGGTTAGGGTTAGGGTTAGGGTTATATTACGGGTTAGGGTTAGAGTTATGGTTAGTACGGGTTAGGTTTAGGGTACGGGTTATGGTTAGGGTTAGGGTCATGTTAGGGTTAGGGTTAGGGTACGATTTAGGGTTAGGATTAGGTTTAGGGTAAGGGTTAGTTTTAGGGTTAAGGTTAGTGTACGGGTTAGGTTTAGGGTACGGGTTAGGTTTAGGGTTAGGATAATAGTTAGGGTTAGGTTTAGGGTACGGGATAGGGTTAGCGTTCGGGTTAAGTTTAGAGTTAGGGTTAGGTTTAGGTTACGGCTTAGGGTTAGGGTTAGGTTATGGGTTAGGGTTAGGTTTAAGGTGCGGGTTAGGGTTAAGGTTAGTGTAAGGGTTAGGGTTAGGTTTAGGGTCAGGGTTAGGGTTAGGTTTAGTGTTAGGGTATGTGTTAGTTAGGGTTAGGGTACGGGTTAGGGTTAGGTTTAGGGTTAGGGTTAGGTTTAGGTAACGGGTTAGGGTTAGGGTTAGGTTTAGGGTTAGGATAAGAGTTAGGGTTAGGTTTAGGGTGCGGGATAGGGTTAGTGTACGGGTTATGTTTAGGGTTAGGGTAGGTTTAGGTTACGGGTTAGGGTTAGGGTATGGGTTAGGGTTAGGTTTAGGTGCGGGTTAGGGTTAGGGTACGGTTTAGGGTTAGGTTTAGGGTCAGGGTTAGGTTTAGGGATAGGGTCATGGTACGGGTTAGGGTTCGGTTTGGGGTTAGGGTACGGGTTAGATTTAGTGTTAGGGTACGGGTTAGTTTTAGGGTTAGGGTACAGGTTAGGGTTATGGTTAATGTTAGGGTTAGTGTTAGTGTATGCGTTAGGGTTCGGGTAAGGGTTATGGTTAGGGTTAGGGTTAGGTTTGGGGTTAGGGTACGGGTTAGTTTTAGGGTTAGGGTACAGGTCAGGTTTACGGTTAATGTTACGGTTAAGGTTAGGGTATGGGTGAGTGTTAGGGCACGGTTTAGTTTTAGGGTTAGTGTTCGGGTGAGGGTTAGTGTACGGATTAGTGTTAGGGTTAGGGTTAGGGTTAGGGTTAGTGTTAGGGTTACGGTACGGGTTAGGGTTAAGGTTCCGGTACGGAATAGGGTTAGTGTACGTGTTAGTTCTAGGGTTAGGGTTATGTTTAGTGTGCGGGTTAGGGTTTGGGTTAGGGTTAGGATTAGGGTACGTGTTAGGGTTAGGGTTTGGGTACGGGTTAGGGTTACATTTAGGGTTAGGGTACGGGTTAGGTTTAGGGTTAGCGTAAGCTTTAGTGTTAGGGTATGGGTGAGGGTTGTTGTACGGGTTAGGGTTAGGTTTAGGGTTAGGGTTACGGTTAGAGCACGGGTTAGGGTTAGGTTTAGGGTTAGTGTGCAGATAGGGTTAGGGTTAGGGTTAGGGTACGTGTCAGGGTTAGGTTTAGGGTCAGGGTTAGGTTTAGGGATAGGGTTATTGTATTGGTTAGGTAAGGGTTGGAGTTAGGGTACGGGTTAGTTTTAGGGTTAGGGTACGGGTTAGGGTTATGCTTAAGGTTAAGGTTAGTGTAGGGTATGGGTTAGGGTTAGGGTATGGTTAAGGATTATGGTTAGGTTTAAGGTTAGGGTTAGTGTTAAGTTTAGGGTTCGTTTTAGGGTTAGGGTTAGGGTTAGAGTACGGGTTTGGGTTGGTGTTAGGGTATGGGTTAGGTTTACCGTTTGGTACGGGTTAGGGTAAGGGTTAGGTTCAGGGTTAGGGTTAGGGTTCAGGGTTAGAGTTCGGGTTAGGCTACGCGATAGGGTTAGAGTACGCGTTAGGTTTAGGTTTAGGATTAGGGTTAGGGTTATAGTACTGGTTAGGGTTAGAGTTAGGGTTAGGTTTAGGGTTAGAGTACGGGTTAGGTTTAGTGTTAGGCTTAGGGTTAGAGTTAGGGTTAGCGCTAGGGTATGGGTTAGGGTTACTGTTAGGGTTTGGGTATGGGTTAGGGTTAGGGTTAGTGTACGGGATAGGGTTGTGTATGGGTTAGGTCAAGGGTTAGGGTTAGGGTTAGGGTCAGGGTTAGGGTTAGGGTATGGGTTAGGGTTAGGGTTGGTGTTAGAGTACGGGGTAGGGTTAGTGTTAGTGTTAGGGTTAGGGTTAATGTACGGGTTAGGCTTAGGGTTAGGTTTAGGTTTAGGATACGGGTTAAGGTTAGGTTTAAGGTATGGGTAGGGTTAGCCTACGGGTTAAGCTTAGGGTTAGGGTTAGGTTTAGGTTACGGGTTAGGGTTAGGGTACAGTTTAGGGTTAGGTTTAGGGTGCGGGTTAGGTTTAGGATTAGTATAAGGGTTAGGGTTAGGTTTAGTGTCAGTGTTAGGGTTAGGGTTAGTGTTAGGGTACGGTTTAGGGTTAGGGCTGGGGTTAGGGTACAGGTTAGTTTTAGGGTTAGGGTACGGGTTAGGGTTACGTTTAAGGTTAGGGTTAGGTTTAGGATATGGGTTAGGGTTAGATTACGGTTAAGGGTTATGTTTTGGGTTAGGGTTAGGGTTAAGTTTAGGGTGCGGGTTAGGGTTAGGTTTACGGTTAGGGTTAGGGTTAGAGTACGGATTTGGTTAGTGTTAGGGTATGGGTTAGGTTTACCGTTTGGGTACGGGTTAGGGTAAGGGTTAGGGTTAGGGTTAGGTTTAGGGTTAGGGGTTAGGGTTAGAGTTAGGGTTAGGCTATGGGTAGCGTTAGGGTACGGGTTAGGGTTAGGGTTAGGGTTGGGGTTCGAGATAGGGTTAGTGTACGGGTAAGGGTTAGGGTTAGGGTTAGGGTACGGTTTAGGATTAGGGTACGGATTAGCGTTAGTGTTAGGGTCAGGGTTAGGATTAGGCTTAGGGTTAGGGTTAGGGTTAGGGTCGGATTAGGGTTACTGTACGGTTTATGGTTAGGTTTAGGGTTAGTTTTATAGTACGTGTTAGGGTTAGAGTTAGGGTTAGGTTTAGGGTTAGAGTACGGTTTAGGGTTAGTGTTAGGGTTAGGGTTAGTGTTAGGGTACATGTTAGGGTTAGAGTACTGCTTAGGGTTTGTTTTAGGGTTAGGGTTAGGGTTAGAGTACAGGTTAGGGTTAGTGTTAGTGTTAGGGTTAGGGTTAGTGTACGGATAGGGTTAGGGTAAGGGGTAGGGTATGAGTTAGGGTTCGGTTTAGGTTACGGGTACGGGTTAGGGTTAGGGTATGGGTTAGGTTTAGGGTCAGGTTAGGGTTAGGGTCAGGGTTAGGGTTAGAGTACGGTCATGGTTAGGGTTAGGGTTAGGGTTAGAGTACGAGTTAGGGTTAGTGTTAGGGTTAGGGTTAGGATTAGGTTTAGGGTTAGGGTACGATATAGGGTTAGGTTTAGTGTTAGAGTACGGGGTAGGTTTAGTGTTAGGGTTATGGTTAGGGTTAATCTCCGGGTTAGGCTTAGGTTTAGGTTTACGGTTAGGATACGGGTTAGGGTTAGGTTTAGGGTACGGGATAGGGTTAGCGTATGGGTTAAGTTTAGGGTTAGGGTTAGGTTTAGGTTACGGGTTAGGTTTAAGGTACGGGTTAGGGTTAGGTTTAGGGTGCGGGTTAGGGTTAGGGTTAGTGTAAGGGTTAGGTTTAGGTTTAGGTGAGGGTTAGGGTTAGGGTACGGGTAAGGGTTATCGTTAGGGTTAGGGTTACATTTAGGTTTAGGGTGCGGGTTAGGCTTAGGGTTAGGGTTAGGTTTAGCGCTAGGTATGGGTTAGGGTTACTGTTAGGGTTTGGGTACCGGTTAGGGTTAGGTTTAGGGTACGAGATAGGGTTGGGTACGGGTTAGGTCAAGGGTGAGGGTTAGGTTTAGGGTACGGGTTAGGGTTAGGGATAGGTTTAGTGTTAGGGTTAGGGTATGGGTTAGGTTTAGGGTACGGGTTAGGGTACGGGTTAGGGTTAGGGTCAGGGTTAGGGTTAGTTTTAGGGTACGGGTTAGGGTTACGGTTAGGTTTAGGGTACGGGTTAGGTTTAGGGTACCGGTTAGGGTCAGGGTTAGTGTTAGGGTACGAGTTAGGGTTAGGGTTAGAGTACGGGTTAGGGTTAGGGTTATGTTACGGGTTAGGGTTACAGTACGGGTTAGGTTTAGGGTGAGGGTTAGGGTTAGGGTTAGAGTACGGTTAGGGTTTGGGTTAGGGTTAGGGTTAGAGTACGGTTTAGGGTTAGTGTTAGGTTTAGGGAAAGGGTTAGGTTTAGGGTTAGGGTACGGTTACGGGTTAGGGTTAGGGTTAGGGTTAGGGTACGGGTTAGGGTTAGATTACGGTATAGGGTTAGGTTTAGGGTTAGCTTTAGGGTTAGAGTACTGGTTAAGGTTAGTGTTAGGGTTAGGGTTAGTGTTAGGGTACGGGTTAGGGTTAGAGTTCGGGTTAGTGTTATGTTTAGGGTTATTGTTAGGGTTAGTGTACGGATAGGGTTAGGGTTAGGGTTAGGTTTAGGGTACGGGTTAGGGTTAGGTTTAGGGTATGGGATAGGATTAGCGTATGGGTTAATTTTAGGTTTAGGGTTAGGTTTAGGTTAAGGGTTAGGGTTAGGGTACGGGTTAGGTTTAGGGTTAGGGTAAGGGTTAGTGTTAGGGTACGGGTTAGGGTTAGAGTACGGGTTAGGGTTAGTGTTAGGGTTAGGGTTAGGGTTAGTGTATGGATAGTGTTAGGGTTAGGGTTAGGATTAGGGTGCGGGTTAGGGTTAGTGTACAGGTTAGGGTTAGGGTTAGGGTTAGGGTTAGTGTTAGGGTCTTGGTACAGGTTAGGTTTAAGGTTACGGTATGGAATAGGGTTAGTGTACGTGTTAGGTCTAGGGTTAGTGTTAGGTTTAGTGTGCGGGTAAGGGTTAGGGTTAGGGTTAGGTTTAGGGTTAGGTTTGGGGTTAGGGTTAGGGTTAAAGTACGGGGTAGGGTTATTGTTAGGGTTAGGGTTAGGGTTAATGTACGGGTTAGGCTTAGGGTTAGGTTTAGGGTTAGGATACGGGTTAGGTTTTGGTTCAGTGTACGGGATAGGGTTAGCGTACGGGTTAAGGTTAGGGTTAGGGTAGGGTTTAGGTTACGGGTTAGGGTTAGGGTACGGGTTAGGGTTAGGTTTAGGGTTAGGGCTAGGGTTAGGGTTAAAGTACCGGGTAGGGTTAGTGTTAGGGTTAGGGTTAGGTTTAATGTACGGGTTAGTCTTAGGGTTAAATTTAGGGTTAGGATACGGTTTAGGGTTAGATTCAGGGTTTGGAATAGGGTTAGCGTACGGGTTAACTTTAGGGTTAGGGTTAGGTTTAGGTTACGATTTAGGGTTAGGGTACGGGTTAGGGTTAGGTTTAGGGTCAGGGTTAGGGTTAGGGTTAGTGTTAGAATACGGGTTAGGGTTAAGGTTGGGGTTAGGGTTAGGGTATGGGTTAGGTTTAGGTTACGGTTAAGGGTTAAGGTTTGGGTTAGGATTAGTGTTAAGTTTAAGGTGCGGGTTAGGGTTAGGGTTAGAGTACGGGTTTGGGTTAGTGTTAGGGTACGGGTTAGGTTTTTCGTTTGGGTACGGGTTAGGGTAAGGGTTAGGGTTAGGGTTAGGGTACGGGTTAGAGTTAGGGTTAGGGTACGGGTAGGGTTAAGGTTTCGGTATGGGATAGGTTTAGTTTACGTGTTAGGTCTAGGATTAGGGTTAGGTTTAGTGTGCGGGTTAGGGTAAGGATTAGGGTACGTGTTAGGGTTAGGGTTTGGGTATGGGTTAAGGTTACGTTTAAGGTTAGGGTACGGGTTAGGTTTAGGGTTAGGGTAAGGTTTAGTGTTAGGGTACGGGTTAGAGTTAGAGAACGGGTTAGGGTTAGGTTTAGGGTTAGCTTTAGGGTTAGAGTACCGGTTAGGGTTACTGTTAGGGTTAGGGTTAGGGTTAGTGTACGGATAGGGTTAGTGTTAGGGTTAGGGTTAGGGTATTAGTTAGGGTTAGGTTAGGGTACGTGATAGGGTTAGTGTACGTGTTAAGTTTAGGGTTAGGGTTAGGTTTAGGTTATGGGTTAGGGTTAGGGTCCGAGTTAGGGTTAGGTTTAGGTGCGGGTTAGGGTTAGGGTTAGGGTTAGGGTTAGGGTTAGTGTTAGGGTTAGAGTTTGGGTTAGGTTGAGGTTTAGGTTCAGGGTTAGGGTTAGGGATAGGGTTATGGTACGGGTTAGGGTTAGGCTAGGGGTTAGGGTACAGGTTAGTTTTAGGGTTAGGGTACGGGTCAGGGTTACGGTTGAGGTTAGGGTTAGTTTTAGGGTTAGGGTTAGGGTATAGGTTAGGTTTAGGGTACGGGTTAGGGTTAGGGTTATGGTCAGGTTTAGGGTTAGGGTTGGGTACGAGTTAGGGTTAGGATTACATTTAGGGTACGGTTTAGGGTTAGTGTTAGGGTCAGGGTTAGGGTTAGGGTACGATTTAGGGTTATGGTTAGGGTACGTGTTAGGGTTACGGTTATGTTACGGGTTAGGGTTACATTACGGGTTAGGATTAGGGTGAGGGTTAGGGTTAGGGTTAGAGCATGGTTAGGGTTAGGGTTAGGTTTAGGGTTAGAATATGGGTTAGGGTTAGTGTTAGGGTTAGGGAAAGGGTTAGGTTTAGGGTTAAGGTATGGGTTAGATTTAGGGTTATGGTTAGGGTTAGGGTACGGGTTAGGGTTAGGTTTAGGGTACGGGCTAGGGTTAGCATACGGGTTAAGATTAGATTTAGGGTTAGGTTTAAGGTACGGGTTAGGGTTAGGGTACGGGTTAGGGTTAGGTTTAGGTGAGGGTTAGGGTTAGGGTTAGAGTACGGGTTAGTTTTAAGGTTGGGATACGGGTCAGTGTTACCGTTAAGGTTAGGGTTAGGGTATGTGTTAGTGTTAGGGTATGGGTAAGGGTTATGGTTAGGGTTAGGGTTAGGTTTAGGTTTAGGGTGCGGTTTAGGGTTAGAGTTAGGTTTAGTGCTAAGCTATGGTTTAGGGTTACGGTTAGGGCTTTGGTATGGGTTAGGGTTAGGGTTAGGTTTAGGGTTAGGATCCGGATTAGGGTTAGGTTTAGGGTCGGGATAGGGTTAGCGTACTGGTTAAGTTTAGGTTTCGGGTTAGGTTTAGGTTACGGGTAGGGTTAGTGTACGGGTTAGGTCTAGGGTTAGGGTTAGGTTCAGTGTGCGGGTTAGGGTTACGGTTAGGGTACGTGTTAGAGTTAGGGGTTGGGTACGGGTTAGCATTACGTTTAGGTTAGGGTACGGGTTAGGTTTAGGGTTAGGTTTAGGGTACGGTTTAGGGTTAGGGTACGGGTTAGGGTCAGGGTTAGGGTTATGGTTAGAGTACGGGTTTGGTTTAGTGTTAGGGTACGGGTTAGGTTTACCATTTGGGTACGGGTTAGGGTAAGGTTTAGGGTTAGGTTTAGGTTTAGGGGTTAGGGTTAGTGTTAGGGTTAGGCTACGGGATAGGGTTAGATTACGGGTTAGGGTTAGTGTTAGGGTTAGGGTTAGTGTTAGAGTAAGAGTTAGGGTTAGAGTACGGGTTAGGGTTAGGTTTAGGGTTAGGGTTAGAGTACAGGTTAGGGTTAGTGTTAGAGTTAGGGTTATGGTTAGTATACGGATCATGTTAGGGTTAGGGCAAGGGTTAGGGTATGGGTTAGGGTTAGGTTTAGGGTACGGGGTAGGGTTACCATACGGGTTAAGTTTAGGGTTAGGGTTAGGTTTAGGTTACAGGTTAGGGTTAGGTAAGTGTTAGGGTTAGGTTTAGGTGATGGTTAGGGTTAGGGTTAGGGTTAGGGTAAGGGTTAGGTTTAGGTTTAGGGTCAGGGTTAGCGTTAGGGATAGGGTTTTGGGACGGTTTAGGGTTTGGTTTGGAGTTAGGGTACGGGTTAGTTTTAGGGTTAGGGTATGGGTCAGGGTTACGTTTAAGGTTAGGGTTATGGTTAGTGTTGGGTTAGGGTTAGGGTACGGGTAAGGGTTATGTTTAGGTTTAGGGTTAGGTTTAAGTTTAGGGTGTGGGTTAGGTTTAGGGTTAGGGTTAGGATTAGGGTTAGTGCTAGTTTATGGATTAGGGGTACTTTTAGAGTTTGGGTACGGTAAGGGTTAGGGTTAGGGTACGGGATAGATTTGGATACGGGTTAGGTCAAGGTTTAGGGTTAGGTTTAAGGTACGTTTTAGGGTTAGGGTTAGGTTTAGGGTTAGGGTTAGGATATGGGTTAGGCTTAGAGTACGGGTTAGGGTTAGGGTTAGGGTCAGGGTTAGGGTTAGGGTTAGGGTACGGGTACGGTTTAGGGTTAGGGTTAGAGTATGGGTTTGGGTTAGTTTTAGGGTACGGGTTAGGTTTATCATTTGGGTACGGGTTAGGGTAAGGGTTAGGGTTAGGGTTAAGGTTTAGGGGTAGGTTTAGGGTTAGGCTACGGTTAGGGTTAGTGTACGGGTTAGGGTTAGGGTTAGGGTTCGGGTTACGGTTAGTGTACGGGTCAGTGTTAGGTTAGCGTTAGGTTTAGATTTAGGATTAGTGTTAGGGTTACAGTACGGGTTAGGGGTAAAGTTACAGTACGGGATAGGGTTAGTGTACGTGTTAGGTCTAGGGTTAGGGTTAGGTTTAGTGTGCGGGTTAGGATTAGGGTTATTGTTAGGGTTAGGGTTAAGGTACATGTTAGGGTTAGAGTTTGGGTACGGGTTAGGGTTACGTTTAGGGTTAGGGTACGGGTTAGGTTTAGGGTTAGGGTTAGGGTTAGGTTTAGAGTACAGGGTAGGTTTAGTTTTAGGGTTAGGGTTAGGGTTAATGTACAGGTTAGGCTTAGGGTTAGGTTTAGGTTTAGGTAAGAGTTAGGGTTAGGTTTAGGGTACGGGATAGGGTTAGCGTACGGGTTAAGTTTAGGTTTAGGGTTAGGTTTAGGGTACTGGTTAGGGTTAGGGTTTGGGTTAGGGTTAGGGTACGGGTTAGGGTTAGGTTTAGGGTCCAGGTTAGGGTTAGGGTTAGGCTTAGAGTAAGGGTTAGTGTTAGGTGTAGGGTCAGGGTTAGGGTTAGGGTTAGTGTTAGGTTACGGGATAGTTTTAGGGTTAGGGTACGGGTTAGGTTTAGGTTTAGGGTTAGGGTGAGGTTTAGAGTACGGGTTAGGGTTAGTTTTAGTGTTAGTGTACGGATAGGGTTAGGGTTAGGGTTAGGGTTCAAGTACGGGGTAGGGTTAGTGTTAGGGTTAGGGTTAGAGTACGGTTAGTGTTAGTGTTAGGGTTAGGTTTAGTGTTAGGTTTAGGGTTAGAGTACGGGTTAGAGTTAGTGTTAGTGTTAGGGTTAGGGTTAGGGTTAGTGTACCGATAGGGTTAGGATTAGGTTTAGGGTTAGAGTTTGGGTTAGGGTTAGGTTTAGGGTCAGGGTTAGTGTTAGGGATAGGGTTATGGTACGGGTTAGGGTTAGGTTTGGGATTAGGGTACAGGTTAGTTTTAGGGTTAGGGTACGGGTCAGGGTTACACTTAAGGTAGGGTTAGTTTTAGGGTTAGGGTTACGGTATGGGTTAGATTTAGGGTACAGGTTAGGGTTAGGGTTAGGTTCAGGGTTAGGGTTAGGTTTAGGGTACGAGTTAGGTTTATGGTTACATTTAGGGTACGGTTTAGGGTTAGTTTTAGGGTCAGGGTTAGGGTTAGGGTACAAGTTATGGTTCGGGTTTGGGTACGGGTTAGGGTTACGGTTATGTTACGGGTTAGGGTTACAGTACAGGTTAGGATTAGGGTGAGGGTTAGGGTTAGATTATGGTTAGGGTTAGGGTTAGGGTTAGGGATAGAATATGGGTTAGGGTTAGTGTGAGGGTTAGGGAAAGGGTTAGGGTTAGGGTACGGGTTAGAGTTAGGGTTAGGGCAAGGGTTAGGGTACAGGTTAGGGTTAGGTTTAGGGTACGGGCTAGGGTTAGCGTACGGGTTAAGATTAGGTTTATGGTTAGGTTTAGGTTACGGGTTAGGGTTAGGGTACGGGTTAGGGTTAGGTTTAGGTGAGGGTTAGGCTTAGGGTTAGGGTACGGGTTAGTTTTAGGGTTGGGGTACGGGTCAGTGTTACCGTTAAGGTTAGGGTTAGGGTTAGGGTATGTGTTAGTGTTAGGGTACGGGTAAGGGTTATGGTTAGGGTTAGGGTTAGGTTTAGGTTTAGGGTGCGGTTTAGGGTTAGGGTTAGGGTTAGTGCTAGGCTATGGTTTAGGGTTACGGTTAGGGTTTTGTTAAGGGTGAGGGTTAGTGTTAGGTTACGGGATAGGGTTGGTTACGGGTTAGGTCAAGGGTTACGGTTAGGTTTAGGGTACGGTTTAGGGTTAGGGTTAGCGTCAGGGTTAGGGTTAGGGTTAGGGTACGAGTTAGGGTTAGGTTTAGGTTTAGGGTGCGGGTTACGGTTAGGGTTAGGGTTAGGGTACGGGTTAGGGTTAGGGTTAGTGTACGGGGTAGGTTTAGTGTTAGGGTTAGGGTTAGGGTTAATGTTTGGGTTAGGCTTAGGGTTATGTTTAGGGTTACGATACGGGTTAGGGTTAGGTTTAGGGTACGGGATAGGGTTAGCGTACGGGTTAAGTTTAGGGTTAGGGTTAGGTTTAGGTTACGGGTTAGGGTTAGGGTACGGGTTTGGGTTAGGTTTAGGGTGCGGGTTAGCATTAGGGTTAGGATTAGTGTAAGGGTTATAGTTAGGTTTAGGGTCATTGTTAGGGTTAGGGTTAGTGTTAGGGTACGGGTTAGGGTTAGGGTTGGGGTTAGGGTACGGGTTAGTTTTAGGGTTAGGCTATGGGTTAGGGTTACGGTTAAGTTAGGGTTAGGGTTAGGGTATGGGTTAGGGTTAGGTTACGGTTAAGGGTTTTGGTTTGGACTAGGGTTCGGGTTAAGTTTAGGGTGTGGATTAGGGTTAGGTTTTGGTTAGGGTAATGTTTAGAACACGGGTTTGGGTTAGTGTTAGGGTCGGGTTAAGTTTAACATTTGGGTACGGGTTACGGTAAGGGTTAGATTTAGGGTTAGGGGTTAGGGTTAGAGTTAAAATTAGGCTACGGGTAAGATTAGGGTTCTTGTAAGGGTTAGGGTTAGGGTTCGGTTTAGTGTTAGTGTACAGTTTAGGTTTAGGTTTAGGGTTAAGGTTAGTGTTAGGGTTACGATACGGGTTCGGGTTAAGGTTGGGGTATGGGTTAGGGTTAGTGTACGTGTTAGGTCTAGGGTTAGGGTTAGGTTTAGTGTGCGGGTTAGGGTTAGGGTTAGGGTATGTCTTAGGGTTAGGGTTTGGGTACGGGTTAGCGTTACGTTTAGGGTTAGGGTACGGGTTAGGTTTAGGGTTAGGGTTAGGGTATGGTTTAGGTTTAGGGTATGGGTTAGGGTTAGGGTTAGGTCAGGGTTAGGGTTAGGGTTAGGGTACGGTTTAGGGTTACTGTACGGTTTAGGGTTATGGTTAGGGTTAGGGTTAGGGCTAGCGTTATAGTACGGGTTAGGGTTAGAGTTAGGGTTAGGTTTAGGGTTAGAGTACGGGTTAGGGTTAGTGTTAGGGTTAGGTTTAGGGTTAGGGTTAGGGTTAGAGTACGGGTTAGGGTTAGTGTTGGTGTTAGTGTAAGGGTTAGGGTTAGTGTACAGATAGGGTTAGGGTTAGGGTGAGGGTATGGGGTAGGGTTAGGTTTAGGATACGGGATAGGATTAGCTTACGGGTTAAGTTTAGGTTTAGGGTTAGGTTTAGGTTACGGGTTAGGGTTAGGGAACGGGTAAGGGTTAGGTTTAGGTGCGGGTTAGGTTTAGGGTTAGGGTTAGGGTTTGGGTTAGGGTTAGGTTTAGGGTCAGGGTTAGGGTTAGGGATAGGGTTATGGTACGGGTTAGGGTTAGGTTTGGGGTTAGGGTACAGGTTAGTTTTAGGGTTAGGGTATGGGTCAGGGTTACGGTTAAGGTTATGGTTAGGGTTAGGGTATGGGCTAGGGTTAGGGTATGGGTAAGGGTTATGGTTAGGGTTAGGGTTACGTTTAGGTTTAGGGTGCGGGTTAGGGTTAGGGTTAGGGTTAGTGCTAGGTTATGGGTTACGGTTACTGTTAGGGTTTGGGTACGGGTTAGGGTTAGGGATAGGTTACGGGATAGAGTTGGTTAAGGGTTAGGTCAAGGGTTAGGTTTAGCTTTCGGGTACGGGTTAGGGTTAGGGTTAGGTTTAGGTTTAGTTTTAGGGTATGGGTTAGGCTTAGAGTACGGGTTAGGGTTAAGGTTAGGGTCAAGGTTATGGTTAGGTTTAAGGTACGAGTTAGGTTTAGGGTTAGGTTTAGGGTACGGGTTAGGGTTAGAATTAGGGTTAGGGTACATTTTAGTTTTAGGGTACGGGTTACGGTTAGGTTTAGGGTCAGGTTTAGGGTTAGGGTTAGGGTACAATTTAGGGTTAGGGTTAGGATACGGGTTAGCGTTAGGGTTATGGTACGGGTTAGGGTTACAGTACAGGTTAGGGTTAGGGTGAGAGTTAGGGTTAGAGTATGGTTAGGGTTAGGGTTAGGGTTAGGGTTAGAGTACGGGTTAGGGTTAGTGTTAGGTTAGGTTTAGGGTTAGGGTTAGTGTACGGGTTAGGGTTAGGTTCAGGGTACGGGATAGGGTTAGCGTACGGGTTAAGTTTAGGTTTAGGGTTAGGTTTAGGTTATCGGTTAGGGTTAGGGTACGGGTTAGGGTTCGGTTTAGGGTGCGGGTTAGGGTTAGGGTTACGGTTAGTGTACGGGTTAGGGTTAGGTTTAGGGTCAGTGTTAGGGTTAGGGTTAGTGTTAGGGTACGCATTAGTTTTAGGATTGGGGTTAGGGTATGGGTTAGTTTTAGGGTTAGGGTACAGGTTAGGGTTATCTTTAAGGTTAAGGTTAGGGTTACAGTTAGGGTATGGGTTAGGGTTAGGTTACGGTTAAGGGTTATGTTTTCGATTAGGGTTCGTGTTAAATTTAGGGTGCGGGTTAGGTTTAGGGTTAGGTTTAGGGTTAGAGTACGGGTTTGGGTTACTGTTGGGTACGGGTTAGGTTTACCTTTTGGGTACGGGTTAGTGTAAGGGTTAGGGTTAGGGTTAGGGGTTAGTGTTAGAGTTAGGGTTAGGCTATGGGTAGGGTTAGGGAATGGGTTAGTGTACGGGTTAGGGTTCGGGTTAGGGTTAGTGTACGGGTTAGGTATAGGGTTAGGGTTAGGGTTAGGGTTAGGGTTAGAGTTAGGTTTACTGTATGGGTTAGGGTTAAGATTCTGGTACAGGATAGGGTTAGTGTACGTGTTAGGTCTAGGGTTAGGTTTAGGTTTAGTGTGCGGTTTAGGGTTAGGGTTAGGGTTTGGGTACGGGTAAGGGTTACATTTAGTTTTAGGGTACGGGTTAGGTTTAGGGTTAGGGTAAGGGTTAGTGTTTGGGTACGGGTTAGTGTTACAGAATGTGTTAGGGTTAGGTTTAGGGTTAGGTTTAGGGTTAGAGTATGGGTTAGGGTTAGTGTTACGGTTAGCGTTAGTGTTACTGTGCGGATAGGGTTAGGGTTAGGGTTAGGGTACTGGTTAGGGTTAAGTTTAGGGTACGGGATAGGGTTAGTGTACGGGATAAGTTTAGGGTTATGGTTAGGTTTAGGGTCCAAATTAGGGTTAGGGTTAGGGTACGGGTTAGGTTTAGGGTTATTTTACGGGTTAGGGTTACAGTACAGGTTAGAGTTAGGGTGAGGGTTAGTGTTACGGTTAGATTACGGTTAGGGTTAGGGTTAGGGTTAGAGTACTGGTTAGGGTTAGTGTTAGGGTTAGGCTTAGGGTTAAGGTTAGGGTTAGGGTTAGGTTTAGGTTTAGAGAACGGGATAGGGTTAGTGTTAGGTTTAGTGTTAGGGTTAATGTACGGGTTAGGCTTAGGTTTAGGTTTAGGGTTAGGATAAGGGTTAGGGTTAGGTTTATGGTACGGGATAGGGTTAGCGTACGGGGTAAGTTTAGGTTTAGGGTTAGGTTTAGGTTATGGCTTAGGGTTAGAGTACGGGTTAGGGTTAGGTTTAGGTTGCGGGTTAGGGTTAGAGTTAGGGTTAGTGTAAGGGTAAGGGTTAGGGTTAGGGTTAGGGTTAGGGTTAGTTTTAGGGTACGGTTGAGGGTTAGGGTTGGGGTTAGGGTACGGGTTAGTTTTAGTGTTAGGGTACGGGTTAGGGTTATTGTTAAGGTTAGGGTTAGGGTTAGGGTATGGATTAGGGTTAGGTTACGGTTAAGGGTTATGGTTTGGGTTAGGGTTAGGGTTAAGTTTAGGGTTCGGGTTAGGGTTAGGGTTAGGGTTAGATTACGGGTTTGGGTTACTGTTAGGGTATGGGTTAGGTTTACCTTTGGGTACGGGTTAGGGTAATGGTTAGGTTTAGGGTTAGGGGTTAGGTGTAGGTTTAGGGGTAGGCTACTGGTAGGGTTAGGGTATGGGTTAGGGTTAGGGTTAGGGTTCTGGTTAGGGTTAGTGTACGGGTTAGGGTAGGGGTTAGGGTTAGGATTACGATACGGGTTAGGGTTAAGTGTATTTTATGGGATAGGGTTAGTGTACGTGTTAGGTCTAGGGTTAGGGTTAGGTTTAGTGTGCGGGTTAGGGTTAGGATTAGGGTACGTGTTAGGGTTAGGGTTTGGGTTCGGGTTAGCATTACGTTTAGGGTTAGGGTACGGGTTAGGTTTAGGGTTAGGTTTAGGGTACGGTTTAGGGTTAGGTTACGGGTTAGGGTCAGGGTTAGGGTTAGGTTTAGGGTTAGGTTTAGGGTTAGGGTACGGGTTAGGGTTAGGGTTAGGGTCAGGGTAGGGTTAGGGTTAGGGTAGGGTGATGGAAGGGTAGGAGGGCGGGGCGTGGGGGTGACGGGCACTAAGGGGGGCACTTGACGGGCTGAGCAATTGGTGTTATACTGTATGTTGGCAAATTGAACACCATTAAAAAATAAATATATTAATAAAAAGAAAGAAGAAAGAAAGAAAGAAAGAAAGAAAGAAAGAAAGAAAGAAAGAAAGAAAGAAAGAAAGAAAGAAGGCACCTGGGTGGCTCAGTCAGTGAACCTTCTACCTTAGGCTCAGATCATAATCCAGGTCCCACAGCTGGCTCCCTGTTTATCAGGGAACCTGCATCTCCCTCTCCCTCTGCTCCTCTCGCTCATGCTTTTTCTCTCTTCTATCTCTCAAATAAATAAATACCATCTTTGAAAAAGAAACAACAAACAAACCCAGAAGGAAGAGAAATCTCCCATCTAGAAGAATTTCAAAAATTTGTGCAGACATTCCACCCTCAAGTTGATGAGCATAGCTTCTCACTCTTATATGTGGAATATACATAGTAACTTCCTTCTACAAAATATATTATGAAAGGGTTAAAATAATAATAATAATAGTAATAATAATATAATGATAATAATAATAAGAATCACTTTACTATGGAGAAACCTGACAAACACTACCTCAGCAAGATGATCAGATCGATACCAAGACTGATGAATCATGCTGATAGCATCTATGCTTCATATGATATAATAAAATGGCAGTATATCTCTGTATATAGTCCAAAAAACCAGTTCAATCATGAGATAAACAACCGACATGTCCCAACTGAGGGAAATTTCACAAAATATTCTACTTCTCAAAGTGTTCCAGTTCAACAACAACAAGAAAAGGCTGAAAGACTGTCACAATCCAGAGGAGCCTAAGAAAACATGGGGACACAGGATCCCTGGGTGGTGCAGCGTTTTCGCTCCTGCCTTTGGGCCAGGACGCTATCCTGGAAATCCGGGATTGAATCCCACATCGGGTTCCCGGTGCATGGAGCCTGATTCTCCCTCTGCCTGTTTCTCTGCCTCTCTCTCTCTCACTGTGTGCCTATCATAAAAAAAAAATACAAGGACAAATGGAATGTGATATGAGGGATGGTAACTTATCAAAAACTAAGGAAATTTGAATAAAGATTATTTTTTCTAATAAATAACATTTATTTTAATAATTGACTTAATTGAATCAGGCTCCAAGTGTGAAGACACTTTAAGAATAGTTTAATTAACTTTTGCCTCATTCTTAAAGAGTTCCCTCGATGGGAACAAAGTAAGAATTTTATATCAGAAGGAAAGAAAAACACTTATGAACACGTATAATGACTCCTCACCAAGAAAAGCAGGAAAGGATAATAAATAGCAAAAATCAGATAAAAATACTTCTATTATAATAGACACCATATTGCAAGTGCATTTGATATTAGCAATGCATAACATTTATTTCCTTGACATTTGTCTTCCAAAGAGTTCACAGTGTTTCAGTGTCAGTTGAAAGAGGGGAAGAATCTCAGGGAAGAATCCTTCACATAATAATAGGATCACTGGGCGTAATGTCTCTCAGTTCTTTCCAAATCCATAAAGATGAATTTCGTGATGAGAGAGTGAGCTGTGAAGAAAGAGATGAGAAACCCTCATCCCTCTGAATTACTTGTGTCAGTATATTTTAACTATAGTACTACAGATAGTAAATTATCCTTATTATCAGGCAATACATCTCAGATTGGAATCCTAGCAATCATATGGGCAGAGAAAAAATGCTTTGACTCACTCTTCATCTTATAAAGACAAAGGAGAGCTTGTCTATGTACAAAGTCAGTTGTCAAGATAGCCTTAGGGAATAAGATTCTGCAGCATCAAATCCTGCTACATAGCCAGGACGCCTGCGCTCCAGGTCTTCCTGATCCCAAATCCCTGGTCCTGTCCCCTAATACAGGCTGCCACGCTGAGGTCATTTGAAATTGCTCTCTTAGTAGCTCCAGGGAATGGGGAAGGAGCTAGATAGGATGGAACGGGTAGCGCGGAGGCTGTGAAAATGAAGACCATTCCAATTTAACTTCAGCATTAGCACACGTCCAGCTAGGGCCCTGCACTGACCACTCAGGGCCCAGAGGTCAGGTTTTACAGCAAACCCCAGACTGAGGTCTCCTTTATCTGTAGACGTCTCCGTGTCCATCTTATAGAAAGGGAATGCCCTGTGTCCGCAGGCCACCCACGCCATCCCCTCATTCCACACCTCCAGAGCATCACCCTACACCATCATCCCCCATGGCATCCCCCCAACACCATCCCCCTCACATCCACACAGCCCCACACAATCTCCACCCACACTAAACCCCAACACCGTCCCCCCTACACCATCCCCCACACTCCACCACAATCATACTCCTGAACTCACATCATCAACCCCCACAACATCGTCCCCAAGCATGGACCTGGTGCAGCTCCCCCTGTGGGACATGCTCAGCCTCCCTGGCATTCTCTAGATACCCTGCTCCCAACTGAAGCATGGTGTCCCATGCTTAGGGTACCCAGGGGTTCCAGGGAGGAGGGGAAGCAGGGAGCCCCTGACAGGGTGGGTGCAGATCAGTGGTGCAGAGGACCCACTGTGCCCTGCCTCTGCCCACTGTCCCTCCTGAAGGGTGACACACCCTGCACAGGACACCCGCCCCTAACTCAGAGGGACCAGGGATGGCCTGGCCCCAGGCTCTGTGGGGGCCGGGGTGATTTGTGCCTCCCCAAGGCCCAACACAAACACTAATGGGATCCAGCCCCCCATGGACCTGGCCAGCCCTGGATAATGGCCCCAGGCTGAGCAAGACCTCTCACAGCTGGATGTGACCTCCTGGGCCCTGGGCATTACCCACAGATCCAGGTCGTTGAACTAGGGCAGCCCTGGGGATCCCGGGACACCCCAGGGTGGGGAGAGCAGGGGTAGGTCAGTGGGTCCCACCCGCTCCCACACCAGGAGGCAGGCTCCTCCAGGTGTTGGGGCCCCAGGGGCCCCGAGGCCAGGGTCCAGCTGCTGTGCGGGGACCCATCGCAGGAGCCCATGACCTGCAGGTCCAGGTCAGCACTGCTGTCCTCAGAACCATCTATCAGGCTGAAACCTCAGGACATATGTCCCACCCAGGTCCACACATGATCCCAGGTGGGGGACTCCAGCACCCGCCCCCAACCCCATGTGATTCTTACCCTCCCCTAAAGGACAGAAAGGTCTCCCTCCCCAGGGGAAAGTGCGCAACCTTTGCTGTAGAAAGTCAATAAATTGTTGTGGTGCGAAAATGCACAGCCAGCCTGTTTCTGTGTCTCCCAAATCACTGTGCATGGGGCGTGGAGAGACCCCCAGAGAGGAGGAGAGGGCACCACCCAGGCCCCAACCAGCGCCTGCATGGGCGCCGCCAGGCACAGACAGCTGACGTCCCCATGTGCCTTCCAGGGGCAGCCAGACGCCAGGGTCAGGACCCCACAGACTTTACTGGGACTCAGCCTGTGCCACAAGGGCCAGCAGGGGCTGGGACAGAGGGACAGCCAGGGAGCCTTAGGTCACCAGGGTCTGTGCAAAGCGACATGGGAGGTCTGTGCTCCCTCTGTCCAGGGGCCAGGGCTCGCCGGGTTCCGGGGCCCTTCCTCCCATCCCCGCATCCCCGTGCCTGTGTGCCTGGGGTACAGAGGGCCAGCGGGGCGGTCAGCGGGGCCCTGGAAAAGATGTCAGGACAGCAGGTCCTTTTGTTGTGCCCTAGATTGTGAATCCGGCAAACCACCAAGGAGCCGACACCAATGCAAACACAGGAGGGTTTCTTTACAAGCTCGAGGTTGGGTCCAAGTGCAACCCGACACAGCGGAGCAGGGATTTGGACCCTGAGACTAACAGGCTTAGCAGCTTTATAGGGGCCAGTGGATGTGCAGAAAGTTGCACAGTCATGTGGGTCCACACACAGGTGGCCGATTGAATTACACCTTACCCTATTGTATTCACTTGAGTTGGCCTATTACTTTGATCAGAATCTGCACACAGTGTTGGGGGGCACAAAGTAGGGTTACATTGTTATGAGTCACTTCCTGATTAGGGTGTGCCCAGTGCCTTGAGTAGGGCAGGGCAGCACCTTAAGCAGGTCATGTGTGTGTCATAACAGCGGTGACGGGTATAGCACAAAATGGAAGCAATCCTGCTCTGCTTGTCCAGGGGTTGGGGATTTTTGTTAAATTTCCTGGGTCCCACACTTGTATCTCATGCACCTGGGCCAACCCTACCAGGTGGACTCAGCGTGCACACCTTGTGGTGCTGGATCTCTCACACCAGCATGTGTAGGGCACCCTCCTTGCCCTAGTGAGTAGGGGCTGGGTGAGCATTGGGCTCAGCCTGAAGGCCAGGCAGCACAGGGGACTGAGGAAACCCAGCCCCATACCCACACCGACTCCCACACAAAGGCAGCCCCATGTCTCTTTGCCATGGACAACCGGCTCCTCAGGAGCTCCAAGCAGGGTGGCCCCGAGGTCTGGCTCCCTGCTGGAGAGGCATCCAGGAGAAGAGAAGCAGCTGGAGCTTGGCGGGACGAACTGCCGAACATGGGAATGTGGCCAGGCTGGACCTTCCAGCTCAGCTGACCCTCCAGCGGAAAGTCACTGCATGAGCGAGCCCCAGTTCAGCCAGGAGAGCCCAGCTAGCCACCCAGGGCAAGCACCAGAAATGATGCTGTTCCAACCATTGTGGCATTTGGGTGACCCAGCCAGAGGATCAGATAGCTGCACGTGATAGCTGCATGTGATAGACACACACACACCCCAAAACCAACAAAAGTCGGAATCCCCCCAGTGTTGTCAAACAGCAGCCAGATGGTTACATATACGATGCTGTGGTTCCCAATAGGATACATGGAAGACGCTATAAACCACGAATGCAGAGGTCCTGGAGGCACTGGGATGTGCCTGCTGGGTTCCAGCAAGGAGCGCAGAGGGGCAGGAAGCATCCTACGGAGGTGGGGGCACTCCTAGGAAAGGACATCAGGTCCCTGTGAAGGCTATGGATGGTGAAATCTGTCCTCCTCTCTTTCAGCTTCTGGTTTTCCGCCTAAATGCCTTTTTCCTCAATCATAATGGCAAAAATTTATTTTATATTTTTAATTTTATTTTTATTGGTGTCCAATTTGTATGAGTTCTTTCTTCAGCAAGTGTGTCCTTCGGGATAGAAGGAGAGATAAAGAGTTTCCCAGACAGGCAAAATAAAAAGGAGTTCAAGACCACTAAACCATTCCAGCTAGGAGTTTTATTTTATTTTTTTAATTTTTTATTGGTGTTCAATTTACCAACATACAGAATAACACCCAGTGCTCATCCCGTCAATTATCCCCATCAGTGCCCGCCACCCACTCAGGCCCACCCCCCGCCCTCCTACCCTTCAACCATCCCCAGTTCATCTCCCAGAGTTAGGAGTCTTTATGTTCTGTCTCCCTTGCTAATATTTCCCGCATATTTCTTCTCCCTTCCCTTATATTCCCTTTCGCTATTATTTATATTCCCCAAATGAATGAGAACATACACTGTTTGTCCTTCTCCAATTGACTTACTTCACTCAGCATAATACCCTCCAGTTCCATCCACGTTGAAGCAAATGGTGGGTATTTGTCGTTTCTAATGGCTGAGTAATATTCCATTATGTACGTAAACCACATCTTCTTTATCCATTCATCTTTCGATGGACACCTAGGCTCCTTCCACAATTTGGCCATTGTGGACATTGCTGCTAGAAACATCGGGGTGCAGGTGTCCCGACGTTTCATTGCATCTGAGTCTCTGGGGTAAATCCCCAACAGTGCAATTGTTGGGTCGTAGGGCAGGTCTATTTTTAACTCTTTGAGGAACCTCCACACAGTTTTCCAGAATGCCTGCACCAGTTCACATTCCCACCAGCAGTGTAAGAGGGTTCCCTTTTCTCCGCATCCTCTCCAACATTTGTGGTTTCCTGCCTTGTTAATTTTCCCCATTCTCACTGGTGTGAGGTGGTATCTCATTGTGGTTTTGATTTGTATTTCCCTGATGGCAAGTGATGCAGAGCATTTTCTCATGTGCATGTTGGCCATGTCTATGTCTTCCTCTGTGAGATTTTTCTTCATGTCTTTTGCCCATTTCATGATTGGATTGTTTGTTTCTTTGGTGTTGAGTTTAAGAAGCTCTTTATAGATCTTGGAAACTAGTCCTTTACCTGATACGTCATTTTTAAATATCTTCTCCCATTGTGTAGGTTGACTTTTAGTTTTGTTGACTCTATCCTTTGCTGTGCAAAAGCTTCTTATCTCGATGAAGTCCCAGGAGTTCATTTTTGCTTTTGTTTCTTTTGCATTCATGGATGAATCTTGCAAGAAGTTACCTTGGCTGAGTTCAAAAAGGGAGTTGCCTATGTTCTCCTCTAGCATTTTGATGGACTTTTGTCTCACATTGAGATCTTTCATCCATGTTGAGTTTATCTTTGTGTATGGTGAAAGAGAGTGGTCTAGTTTCATTCTTCTGCATGTGGATGTCCAATTTTCCCAGGACCATCTCTTGAAGAGACTGACTTTCTTCCAGTGGATAATCTTTCCTCCTTTATCGAATATTTGTTGAACATAAAGTTCAGGGTCCACTTCTGGGTTCTCTATTCTGTTCCATTGATCTATGTGTCTGTTTTTCTGCCAGTACCACACTGTCTTGATGACCACAGCTTTGTAGGTCAACCTGATATCTGGCATTGTGATGCTCCCAGATATGGTTTTCTTTTTTAAAATTCCCCTGGCTATTCGGGGTCTTTTCTGATTCCACAAATCTTAAAATAATTTATTCTAACTCTCTGAAGAAAGTCCATGGTATTTTGATAGGGATTGCATTAAACGTGTAAATTGCCCTGGGTAACATTGACATTTTCACAATATTAATTCTGCCAATCCATGAGCATGGAATATTTTTCCATCTCTTTGTGCTTTCCTCATTTTCTTGCAGAGGCGATCTATACTTTTTAGGGTATAGATCCTTTACGTCTTTGGATAGGTATTCCCAGGTGTCTTATGTTTTTGGGTGCAATTTTAAATGGGATTGACTCCTTAATTTCTCTTTCTTCAGTCTCATTGTTAGTGTATAGAAATGCCATTGATTTCTGGGCATTGATTTTGTATCCTGCCATGCTATCATATTGCTGTATGAGTTCTAGAAATCTTTGGGGGGAGGCTTTTGGATTTTCTATGTAGAGTATCATGTCATCAGTGAAGACGGAGCGTGTGAATTCTTCTTTGCCAATTTGAATGCCTTTACTGTCTTTTTGATGTCTCATTGCTGAGGCTAGGACTTCCAGTACTATGTTGAATAGCAGTGGTGAGAGTGTACATCCCTATCTTGTTCCTGATCCTAGGTGAAAGTCTCCCTGTGCTTTCCCATTGAGAACAATATTTGCTGTGGGCTTTTTGTAGATGGCTTTTAAGATGCTGATGAATGTTCCCTCTATCCCTGCGCTCTGAAGAGTTTTGATCAGGAATGGATGCTGTATTTTGTCAAATGCTTTCTCTGCATCCAGTGAGAGGATCATATGGTTCTTGGTTTTTCTCTTGCTGATATGATGAATCACATTGATTGTTTTATGAGTGTTGAACCAGCCTTGTGTCACGGGGATAAATCCTACTTGGTCATGGTGAATAATTTTCTTAATGTGTTGTTGGATCCCATTGGCTAGTATCTTGTTGAGAATTTTTGTATCCATGTTCATCAGGGATATTGGTCTCTATTTCTCCTTTTTGGTAGGGTCTTTGTCTGGTTTTGGAATTAAGGTGATGCTGGCCTCATAGAACGAATTTGGAAGTACTCCATCTCTTTCTATCTTTCCAAACAGCTTTATTAGAATAGGTATGATTTCTTCTTAAAACATTTGATAGAATTCCCCTGGGAAGCCATCTGGCCCTGGACTCTTGTGTCTTGGGAGTTTTTTGATGACTGCTCAATTTTCTCCCTGGTTATTGGTCTGTTCAGGTTTTCTATTTCTTCCTGTTCCAGTTTTGGTAGTTTGTGGCCTTCCAGGAATGCATCCATTTCTTCTAGATTGCCTAATTTATTGGCATATAGCTGTTCATAATATGTTTTTAAAATCGTTTGTGTTTCCTTGGTGTTGGTAGTGATCTCTCCTTTCTCATTCATGATTTTATTAATTTGAGTCTTCTCTCTCTTCTTTTTAATAAGGTTGGCTAATGGTTTATCTATGTTATTAATTCTTTCAAAGAACCAACTCCTGGTTCTGTTGATCTGTTCCACAGTTCTTCTGGTCTCAATTTCGTTGAGTTCTGCTCGAATCTTAATTAACTCTCTTCTGCTGGGTGTAGGGTCCATCTGCTTTTTTTTCTCTAGCTCCATTATGTGTAAGGTTAGCTTTTGTATTTGAGTTCTTCCCCGTGTTTGAATGGATGCTTGTATTGTGATATATTTCCCCCTTAGGACTGCTTTTGCTGCATCCCAAAGATTTTGAACGGTTGTATCTTCATTCTCATTAGTTTCCATGAATCTTTTAAATTCTTCCTTAATTTCCTGGTTGACCCTTTCGTCTTTTAGCAAGATGGTCCTTAACCTCCACGTGTTTGAGGTCCTTCCAAACTTCTTGTTGTGATTTAGTTCTAATTTCATGGCATTATGGTCTGAGAATATGCAGGGGAGGATCCCAACCTTTGGTATCATTTCAGACCCGATTTGTGACCCAGTATGTGGTCTATTCTGGAGAAAGTTCCATGTGCACTTGAGAAGAATGTGTATTCAGTTGAGTTTGGATGTAAAGTTCTGTAGATATCTGTGAAATCCATCTTGTCCTGTGTATCATTTAAAGCTCTCCTTTCTTCAGAGATGTTGTGCTTAGAACACCTATCGAGGGTAGAAAGAGCTAGATTGAAGTCACCAAGTATAAGTGTATTATTATCTAAGTATTTTCTCACTTTGTTTATTAATTGGTTTCAATATTTGGCAGCTCCCACATTCGGGGCATATATATTGAGGATTGTTAAGTCCTCTTGTTGGATAGATCCTTTAACTGTGATATAGTGTCCCTCTTCGAATCTCACTACGGTCTTCGGGGTAAATTTTAGTTTATCTGATTTAAGGATGGCTACCCCGGCTTTATTTTGAGGACCATTTGAGTGGTAAATGGTTCTCAAACCTTTTATGTTCAGGTTGTAGGTGTCTTCTGTCTAAAATGCATCTCTTGTAGACAGCAAATCGATGGGTCCTGCTTTTTTATCCAGTCTGAAACCCTGCACCTTTTGATGGGGTCATTAAGCCCATTCACATTCAGAGTTACTCTTGACAGATTTGAGTTTAGGGTAATCATGATATCTATTCAGTCCTTGTTTTTGTGGATTGTTCCACTGAACTTCTTCTTAGAGAAGAATTTTAAGAGTCCCCTTTAAAATTTTTTGCAGAGCTGGTTTGGAGGTCACTTATTCTTTCAGTTCCTGCCTGTCTTGGAAGCTCTTTATCTCTCCTTCCATTTTGAATGAGAGCCTTGCTGGATAAAGTATATTTGGTTGCATGTTCTTCTCATTTAAGACCCTGAATAAATCCTGCCAGCCCTTTCTGGCCTGTCAGGTCTCTGTGGACTGGTCTGCTGTTACCCTAATGCTCCAATCCATAAAGGTCAGGCATTTCTTGTCCCTTGCTGCTTTAAGGATCTTCTCTTTATCTTTGGAATTTGCAAGCTTAACTATTAAATGTCGAGGTGTTGGATGGTTTTTATTGATTTTAGGGGGGGATCTCTCTATTTCCTGGATCTGAATGCCTGTTTCCTTTCCCAGATTAGGTAAGTTTTCAGCTACGAATTGTTCAAACACATATTCTGGCCCTCTGGCCCTTTCAGCGCCCTCGGGAACCCCAATTAAGGGTAGGTTTTTCTTCCTCAGGCTGTCGTTTATTTCCCTTAATCTGTCCTCATGGACTTTTAATTGTCTGTCTCTTTTTTCCTCAGTTTCCCTTTTTGCTATCAACTTGTCTTCTATGTCACTCACTCGTTCTTCCAACTTATTAACCCTCGTCATTAGGATATCTAGTTTGGATTGCATCTCATTCAATTGATTTTTAATTTCTGCCTGATTGGATTGAATTTCTGCAGTCATGACATCTCTTGAGGAATTTATTCTTTTTTCTGGAGCCACCAGTAGCTCTATAATACTGCTTCTTATTTGGCTCTCTGACATTGAATTGTAATCCAGATTTTGTAGCTCTGTGGGAGACAGGACTGTTTCTGATTCTTTCTTTTGAGGTGAAGTTTTCCTTCTAGTCATTTTGCTCAGTGCAGTGTGGCCAAAAACACGTTGTATTAGGAAAAGGAGAAAAAGAGAGAGAGAGAAGGAAAGAAAAGAGATAAAGAATAAAGAAGAAAGGAAAAAAGGAACAAAGAGGAGAAAAACAGAAAGACAAAGAAAGAAAGGTGAAAAAAAGGTGGGGGAAGCAATCAGAAATCAAAAAGAACAATAAAAAAGAACACACGGGGAGTATCTACTGATTCTGTATACTTTAAGGCCCTTGACGTCCCCTGGAACTTATCCCTCTAGTGGTCTTCTGGGGGAGGGGCCTGTGGTGCTGATTTTCAGGTGTTAGCACTTGGGGGAGCTGCTCTGGCCCCTGCCTGGGGGAGGGCTCAGTAGGGGTTGTTTACCCTGTGAGGCTACTGGAGGAACAACTCCAGTGGCTGTGGCAGCTCTGGAAACCTCGATTCATCCCCCACAGTAACTGTGGAGCTCTCTGTCTGCAGGGGCATGGAAGCTCCATGGTGGGGCCGCTGATCTGCTCAGCTCGGGGCAGGAGCGTCCTCACTGTCCTGGGCCCTCCTGGCCTCTGAGTTTCCCCGGGGAGGCCGGATCGTGGGCTGTGGCCCTGCGCCCTCTGTTCCTGGTCTGTGCTGTTGGATTTGCGCTCTTGGCCATGCAGCCACCTCTCCGCAGAGCCTAGAACAGAGCCCCTCTGAGCTGCTCATGGAGTCGCCCAGCCCCCTCCGCACTGTGCCTCTGCCTCTGCCAGAGCCACCGCCGTGGAACTCTTCCCAGAACCACGCAGCCCCCTCTGCGGAGCCACCACCCAAGCCCCTCTGATCTGCTCCCACATCAATATGTGCCCGCAGCTCAGCGCACTCTCCTGTGTGAGCGGCAGGTGTCTGTTACTGTCCCAGGGAGCCTGAGAGCACCCTGCCCTTCAGGGGTCCTGCTCTAACTCCCTGTGCGCCAGGAAGATTGGTGCAGCTCCTGCTTCTCTGGGACAGAGCCTCCTGTCCTGGGGACACTCGCCCCAGCCTTAGCCCAGCTCCTCGTGGGACCCCCTCCGCTTTGGATGACTTTTGTTTCTTTATTTCTTTCCCCCCCCCCCGTCTTCCTACCTTGATTGAAGCACAAACTATTCTCAATGTAGCATTCCAGCTGGTCTCTGTTTAAATCTCAGGCCGAATTCCAAGATTTTCAGGATGATTTGAAGGTTATCTAGGTAATTTGGTGGAGACAGGTGATTTGGGGACCCTATTCTTCTGCCGTCTTGCCCCTCCTCCTGTATGTTGCCTTTTAGTGTTGTTTCTTTACTTCTTTCTGTGGAAGCTTTTCAATTTGATGAAGTCCCAATAGTGTTTTTGCTTTTGTTTCCCTCACCTCAGAGGTATATCTAGAAAGAATATCCAATGGCCAATGTCAAAGACGTTGCTGCCTATATTTTCTTCTTTTTATGGTTTCAGGTCTCACTTTTAGGTCTTTCATACAATTTGAGTTTATTTTTTATATATATGGTGTAAGAAAATGTTCCAATTTCATTCTTCTGCATGTGGCTGCCTAGTTTTCCCAACACCATTTGTTCTTATCCTGGGGTCAGGGTTAGGGTTTGTTGAAGAGACTGCCTTGTTGCCATTGGATATTCCTTCCTGCCTTGTTGTTGATCATAGAGTTACAGGTTTGTATCTTGTTTCAGCTTTCCATTCTGTTCTATTGATCTAAGCGTCTCCTGTTGGGAGATTCTTGATTGCTGATTCAATTTCTTTGCTGGTTATCTGTCTGTTCAAGTTTCTTATTTCTTCCTTTTTCATTTTTGCTATGTTATATATTTCTAGGAATTGATGTATTTCTTCCAGGTTCTAGGTTGCTGGCATATCATTTTTCATAATGTTCTCTTATAATCATTTGTATTTCTCTAGTGTTGGTTGTTATTTCTCTTTTCTCATTTGTGATTTTATTTGGGTCCTTTCTCATCTTTTTATCTTTTTTCTTTTTTAAAGATTTTATTTATGTATTCACGAGAGGCACAGAGAGGCAGAGGTATAGGCAGAGGGAAAATAAGGCTCCATGCGGGGAGCCTGATGTGGGACTTGATCCCCAGGACCCAGGGAACATGACATGAGCCAAAGCAGATACTCAACCACTGAGGCACCCAGGTGTCTTGCTGATTCAATTCCTTTGCTAGTTATGGGCTGTTCATATTTTCTATTTCTTCCTATTTCAGTTTTGCTCGTTTGCACATTTCTAGATATTTGTCCATTTCTTCCAGGTCTCCCAGTTTGTTATCAAATAATCTTTCATAGTATTCCCTTATAATTGTCTTATTTTTCTGGTGTTGATTGTGATCTCTCTTCTCTCATTTGTGATTTAATTGATTTAGGTCTTTTCTCTTTTCTCGGTGATAAGGCTGGCTAGGGCTTGATCCACTTTATTAATCATTTTGAAGAACCAGCTCTTAGGTTTGTTATTCCATTCTACTGTTTTGTTGTTTCTGTATTGTTTCTTTCTGCTCTCATTTTTATTTTTCTCCTGTCTTCTGTAGGTTGAGGCTTTGTTTGCTATTCCTTTTCCAGCTCCTTTAGTTGTAGGGTTAGGTTGTGTATTGGAGACTTCTTGTTTCTTGAGGTAGCCCTGTATTGCTCTGGACTTCCCTCTTTGGACTGCCTTTGCTACATCCCAGAGGTTTGGAGAAACATGTTTTTATTTTCATCTGTTTTAAATTTCCTCTTTAATTTCCTGGTTGCTCCATTCATTCTCTTGTAAATTTTCCATAATCTCCATGTATTTTTGGTGTGTCCAAATTTTTTATTACGGTCGACTTCGAGTTTCATAGCGTCGTGGTCTGAAAATGTACAGGGTGTGATATCAACCTTCTTGTACGGGTTGTACCTGTTAAGGGCTGATTTGTGGTACATGATATGATCTGTTCTGGAGAATGTCTCATGTGCACTTGAAAGGAATTGGTATTCTGCTATAGGATTAAATGTTCTGCCTATATGTGTTGAGTCCCTGTAGTACAGTGTGTCAAGGCTATTGTTTCCCTGTTGATTTTCTGCATAGATGATCGGTCCATTGCCATAAGTGGGTGTTAAAACCCCTGTCATTGTATTATTATCAGTGAGTTCCTGTACGTTTGTTGTTAATTGGTTTCTATATTTAGGTACTCCCATGTTGGCCGCATAAATATTTAGTTGTTTGATCTTGATACAGAGTCTTTTTAATAAAGAAATAATGCCCTTCTTCAACTCTTCTTACAGTATTCTTTTTTGAAATTAAAATAATTTATTTATTCATTCATGAGAGATACACTGAGAAGCAGAGGCAGAAACATAGGCAGAGGGAGATGCAGGCTCCCCAAAGGGAAGCCGATGTGGGACTCGATCCTGGGATCCCAGGATGACATCCTGAGCCAAAGGGAGATGCTCAACCACTGAGCCACCAGGTGTCCCCCAGGATTTGGTGTCAAATCTAGTTTGTCTGATATAAGTATGGGTTCTCCAGCTTTCCTTTGATAACCATTAGCGTGATAGATGATTTTCCATCCACTGACTTTCAATCTGTTGGTGTCTATAGGTCTAAGGTGAGCATCTTGTGGGCAGCATACAGATGGATCTTCTTTTTTAAATAATGATTTTATTTATGAGACAGTGAGAGAGAGAGAGAGAGAGAGAGAGAGGTAGAAAATTATGCAGAGAGAGAAGAAGGCTCCCAACCAGGAGCCCAATATGGGACTCGATTCCAGACTCCAGGATCACACCCTGATTCGAAGGCAGAGGCTCAACCCCTGAGCCACCCGGGCATTCCGGATCCTGTTTTTTAAGCCACTCTGATACCCTAGATCTTTAGTTTGGAGCATGAGGTCTATCAGCATTCAGAGTGATTATTGAAAGATATCAACTTAGTGCCTTTGTTTTACCAGTAGAGTTTGTGTTTCTGGTGATGTTCTCAGGTCCTTTCTAGTCCTTGTTGCTTTAGGTCTCTTTTTTCGCCCACTAGAAGTATCCCTCTACAAATACCTTACTGGACTGCTTTAGTGGTCATGATCTCCTTTATATTTTGCCTGTCTGGGAAACTCTTTATCTCTCCTTCTATCATGAAAGACACCCTTGCTGAAGAAAGAACTCATACAAATTTACCTCCAATTAGAAGAAATTTAAAAACAAAATAAATTTTTGCTATTATGATTGAGGAAAATGGCATTTAGGAAGAAAACCAGAAGCTGAAAGAGAGTAGGACAGATATCATCATCCGTAGCCTTACAGGGACCTGGGGTCCTTTCCAAGGAGGGTCCCCCCTCTGTAGGATGCTTCCTGATCCTCTGTGCTCCTTGTTGGAACCCAGCAGGCACATCTTCGTGCCTCCATCACCTCTGCAGTCGTGGTTTGTAGCGTCTTCCATGAATCCCGTTGGGGACCACAGTGTCATGTACATAACCATCCAGCTGCTGTTTGACAACATTGGGGAGATTCTGAATTTTGTTGTTTTTGGGGTGTGTGTGTGTCTATCACATGCAGCTCTCACATGCAGCTATCTGATTCTCTGGCTCTGGGGATGAGCATTTTGCACCCCAGTCTGCTGGGGCCTCCACAGAAGTGACCCTAAGCCCCCTGGTCTCTGCAGCTTCTCTCAGAACCATGCGTTCACTCTGCCTGTGACCGAGCTTTTTTGGTTTTGTTTTTTTACCTCAGACTCCTGTGCCTAAGATTGCGACTCCGAGAAACCACTGAGAAGCCAACACCGATGAAAACACAGGAGGGTTTATTTACAAGCTCGAGCTTATGTCCAAGTATACCCGACACAGCGGAGGAGGGACTTGGACCCCGAGGTGGGTTTTAGCTTAGTTTTAAGGGCTGGTCTCAGGGATCTCCAGAAGGGCTGGAGCAAATTTCAACTTCTCTTTACATTTTGATATGGGGCCTTCAAGGGCATTGAGCTCTATTCTCATTCTAACATAGGGCATTCTGGTACCTTAAGGTGTAAGCTGTTTTCTTCTTTTTTTCCTGTAAGTATAGTAATGTAAATTTTAGCTCTTATTCACAGGGGCCTGGGATGGCTGTACTTGTGCTAGCACTGAACTTAAAGTGGAACGGCTTTAATTTTCTCAGCCTCCACACAGACAAGTGACTGAAGTTTAAAACTCCTAATTTTAGGGGCTGCCCTGGTGGAGACCTGTGCTCTTCCTGCCCAGGATTGTGTCCTCCCACTCCTGGCCTTTGCTGGCCTGCTCCAGGAACGTGGTCCCGTGACTGCACAGGGGTTTGCAGCTTATGGCCACACAGAGCAGACAGCTGGCACGAGTCCCACTACTCTCAGCCGGGTTCCCACTCCTGTGCCTGGGAACAGTTGGTGCCACCATCCTTGGGACCCCTGGGATCCTGAGTCCACCCTGTCGCTCCAGGGATGGCCCCCCACTTCTCCACCTGAACACCTTAAGTCTGGTGTGTCCCCCACTCTAGCAGACTTCTGAAAGTTCAGATTTTGTACTCTGCTGCTTATAATATTGTGCATAGAACCATCAGCTGGCTCCCTGCCCTTGTGGGGTCCGTGGCTCTGTCTCCCCAAGATCAACTGATTGATTTTCTTTAAGATTTTCTTTTTCTGTAATCTCTACATCCACATGGGGCTTGAACTTGCTACCTGAAGAACAAGAGTCCCATGTTCTTTCCAACCGCACCAAGCCGGTCAGTCTCCCTTTGATTGATAGATACATGTTAATTGAAGCAGGGGTGTTGCATGTGTCAGGGCAGAAACTGACCCCACGCATTGAAGTGTGGTGGAGTCATTTGGACTTTGATCAATGTTCAGGAAACCATAGCTTCCCTGGGAGGAGGGGTCACACATGTGAAAAGTTGATAATTTCCTTTACCGTAGTAGATATTTTACTGATTATTTATTTAAAGTCCTATCCAATGGTAAATGTCAATCTAGGATTGGGATACAGTGAGAACATTCTAGGAGTCGGAGGTAACTCAAGCTCCCTGTCAAGGACTAAATGTTCCAGTTCGATGTAGAGATAGGCAAGGAAGCAAAGAGTTATGAAACATGGCACGGGGGTGCCTGGCTGGCCTGGTTGGGTGATCTTGATCTCAGGGTGGTGAGTTTGAACTCCACGTTGGGTATAGAGAGGACATAAAATTAAAATATTTAACAAATAATAAATGGATGAACAAATAAAGCATGACATCAAAGGTAAGTGCTTTCTTATGTCTCACCTGTGACCTATTCTGGATCTCCCCACTTGCAGTACTTGGCCCAGATGACGTCCTCCACAAAGGACAGTCCCACCCAAGTGGAAGTGGGCTTCTTTCAGTATAAGACCTGTGGTTCCCCTCATTCTGCAGGGAGAGAAGAGCCGTGAAGTCACGAGTTCAGTGGATCAGCATTCACTTGGGCAGTGATCATTTCCAATTGCGGTAGCCAGAGTTTGGCCACCTTTTAGGACCCGATGTCATAAGGATGCCTCTTTGGTCATTGGCTTGGATGCAGGGTGGAGGCTAAACAACAATTAGGAAGAACAAAAGAGGATGAAAACCAGAAGCTTAATGAGTGGAGGACAGATTTCACCATCCGTTGCCTTCACAGGGACATGGTGTCCTTTCCTAGGAGGGCCCCCCCCTCCGTAGGATGCTTCCTGCCCCTCTGCGCTCCTTGTTGGAACCCAGGAGGCACATATCCGTGCCTCCAGCACCTGTGCTCTCATGGTTTATAGCATATTCCATATATCCTATTGGGGACCACAGTGTCGTGTATGTAACCATCCAGCTGCTGTTTGACAACATTGGGGGAATTCCAGCTTTTGTTGGTTTTGGGGGTGTGTGTGTATCTCTCACATGCAGCTATCATGTGCCACTATCTGATCCTCTGGCTAGGAAACCCAAACGCCGAAATGGTTGGCACAACATCATTTCTGGTGCTGGCGCTGGGCGGTTAACTGGGCTCTCCTGGCTGACCCGGGGCTCCCTCATGCAGTGACTTTCCACTGGAGGGTCAGCTGAGCTGGAAGATCCGGCTCGACCACATTCCCATGTCCGACAGTGGGTCCCGCTGAGCCCCAGCTGCTTCTCTTCTCCCTGATGCCTCTCCAGCAGGGAGCCAGACCTTGGGGCCGCCCTGGTGGGAGCTCCTGAGGAGCCGCCTGCCCATAGCAGCGAGCTGTGGGGGTGCCTGTGTTTGGGAGTTGGGGTGGGGACGGGGATGGGTTTTCTTGGTTTCCTGTGCTGCCTGACCTTCAGGCCGAGCCCCATGCTCACCCAGCCCCTACTCACTAGGGCGAGGAGGGTATCCTCTACACGCTGGTATGAGAGATACAGCACCACAAGGTGTGCACGCTGAGTCCACCTGGTGAGATTGGCCCAGGTGCCTGAGCTGCAAGTGTGGGACCCAGGAAATTTAACAAAATCCCCTACCCCTGGACAAGGAGAGCAGGACTGATTCCATTTTGTGCTATACCCGCCACCTCCCCTATGACCCCCACATGAACTACTTATTGCTTAAGGCGCTGCCCCACCTAAATCCAGCTGCTGGGCACACCCTATTTGGAAATGGGTGGACGTGTTATCACTCTGAACTTAAATTGAAATGGACTTAATTTTCATGGACTCCATGAGTCCCGTCTCATCTAATCTCCCCCTTCCCAGGAGCTCCCAAGACAGCAACTGCAAATGACCTCACCATGGCAGCCTGTGTTGGGGGACAGGCCCAGGGAATTGGGATCAGGAAGATCTGGAGTGTGGGCTTCCCAGCTGTACAGAGGGATTTGATGCTGCAGACTCTTATTCCCTAAGGCTATCTTGACAACTGACTTTGTACATAGAAAAGCTCTCCTTTGTCTTTAAAAGATGAAGGGCTAGTCAAAGCTTTTTTCTCTGACCATCTGATTGCTCAGGTTCCAATCTGAGATGTATTTCCTGTTAATAAGGATAATTTACTAACTGTAGTACTATGGTTAAAATATTCTGACACAAGTAATTCAGAGGGATGGGATTTCTCATCTCTTTCTTCACAGCTCAGTCAGTCATCAGGAAATGCATCTTTATGCATTTGGAAAGAACTAAGAGACATTATTACCAATAGTCCTATTATGATGTGAAGGATTCTTCCATGAGATTCTTACTCTGTTTCAACTGACACTGAAACACTGGGAACTCTTTGGAAGACAAATGTCAAGGAAATAAATGTTATGCATTGGTAATTTTAAATGCACTTGCAATATGGGGTCTATTATAATTGAAGTATTTTTATCTTATTTTTGAATAATAAATTCATTTTTTATTAGTGTTCAATTTACCAACATACAGAATAACACCCAGTGCTCATCCCATCAAGTGCCCCCTTAGTGCCTGTCACCCATTCACCCCACCCCGTTTTCCTCCCCTTTCATCACCCCTAAATTTGTTTCTCAGAGTAAGGAGTCTTTATGTTCTTATTTTTGCTATTTATTATCCCTTCCTTCTCTTAAGGTTGAGGAAGCATTATACGTGTTCATAAATGTTTTTCTTTCCTTCTGATATAAAATTCTTACTTTGTTCCATTGATGGAACTCTTTAAGAAAATGGGAAAAATTAATTAAACTATTCTTAAAATGTCTTCACACTTGGAGCCTGATTCATTTAACTCAATTTTCAAAATGAATCTTATTGAATAGAAAAAAACAAAAGATTTATTGAGAAATTGACAAGATAGTATAGAGAATTCTCATGCACTCATAGTCAATTTCTCCAATTTGATAGCTCATATTAGTACAGTACAAATATTAGCTAATGAATCAATATTAAAATATTCGCATTAACCAAAGACCATACTTTATTCAGATTTCCTTCGTTTTTGCTAAGTTACCATCCCTCATATCACATTCCAGCTGTCCTCATGTTTTCTTAAGCTCCTCTGGATTGTGACAGTCTTTCAGCCTTTCCTTGTTGTTGTTGAACTGGAACACTTTGAGACATAGAGCATTTTGTAAAATTTCCCTCAGTTGGGGCATGTCTGTTGTTTATCTCATGACTGAACTGTGATTGTGGATGATATACAGAGATATACTGTCGTTATTATTATATCATATAAAGGATAGATACTATCAACATGATTTATCAGTCTTGGTATCGATCTGATCATCTTGCTGAGGTAGTGTTTGTCAGCTTTCTCCATAGTAAAGTGATTCTTTATTATTATTAATATTATTATTATTATTATTATTATTATTATTATTTTAACTTTTTCATAATCTATTTTGTAGAGGGAAGTCACTATGTGTATTCCACACAGACGAATGGGAAGCTATGCTCTTCAACTTGCGGGTGGAATGTCTGCACAAATTGTTTGAAATTTTTCTACATGGGAGTTTCTCATCCTTCTGGGTTTGTTTGTTTGTTTCTCTTTCAAGGATGTTATTTATTTATTTGAGAGAGAGAGGTGAGAAAAGGCATGAGCGAGAGAGGCAGAGGGAGAGGGAGTAGCAGGTTCCCTTCTGAACAGGGAGCCTGCCTTGGGACCTGGATCATGATCTTAGCCTATGGCTGAAGTTTAACTGACTGAGCCACCCAGGTGCCCCTCTTTCTTTCTTTCACTATTTTTAATATTAGTATAGATTCATGGATATTCATTTTACGCTTTAGGTTATAATCCAGTGCTACTTATTTTGTTGCTTATATTGTATCCGCTCTGGCCCTGGGAGCTCTTTCAGTTCACACCTGTGTCCCTTTAACATATTTCCATCAGTGTGGAGTCTTTTGTCTGTTCATACATTTTTAAAAGACAAACTTTATGTAAATCTCATTTTTGATTGGCACATTGTTTCTGTCCCCATCCCTATCTTTGCCTCCTTCCCTCTCTCTTGACTGTTTCATTTCTTTATTTATTATGATCTGAAAATAGGAAAAGACATAGGATCTCAAATTTTGCTATTTTACGGTAAATCAATTCTCCTTGGTGCCTAGCCAGTGGTTCTCAAATGTTAGTGTACAAAAGTATAACCTGGAGAGCTTGTTAATATGGCCAGCCAGCATTTTAATTTTTTTTAAGTTAAAGGAAGGGGCAGCTTAGGATTCTGCATGTTAACTGGTTTGCTCAAAAAATAATAATGGAGTTCCTTGAGGGCTTTGCTTTGAAAAGCAGCGACCATGGGGGCAGATGACTGTTCTGATACACATATTTATGATTTCTAGTGGCTTGGACCCATATACCTACCGCTTGTGATAAAAAGGGATATAGATTTGGGATTTTCTATCGCCATAGGAAAAACCCTAAAATACTCAGGATCTATGCTCAGAGTTAGTTTTATATTTTAGCATTTGAGTATATATAAGATCCCCCATCTTTTTGTGCTCATTATAGAGGGTTGAGGACCCCACAGCAGCATTTCAGGTCTGAGAGGGAACCGAGGAATCATCAGCTCTGGTCCTCACTTCTGAGGCACAGGAATGAAACTGAGAGTTCCAGAGGATTTGATTTCCAAGTTTACGTGCTGATTGGTGGTGGAGCTAGGTCTGAAAAAGGTCTTCCTAGGGATGGTTCCATCAAGACAGACACCATTGAACAAAACTAGTTTAGATAAGCTTTTGTGAAATAGACAATTTTGGGTTACTCTTTCTCCTTTTATAGTTTCATATAAGGGTACGACTGTGTGGGACCCAGGAAATTTAACAAAAATCCCCTACCCCTGGACAAGCAGAGCAGGACTGATTCCATTTTCTGCTACACCCGCCACCTCCCATATGACCCCCACAATATCTGCTTATTGCTTAAGGCGCTGCCCCACCCTAGCAAAACCACTGTGCACACCCTAGTCAGAAATTGGCTCATAACAATGTAACGCTGCTTTGTGTCCACCAAAAGTGTGCGCCGATCCTGACCAAAGTAATAGGCCAACTCAAGTGAATACTATAGGGTAAGGTGTAATTCAATCGGTCACCTGCCTGTGGACCGAAATGACTGTGCAACTTTCTGTGTATCCCATGGGCCACTGGCCCCTATAAAGCTGCTATGCCTCTTAGTCTCAGGGTCCAAACCCTGCTCCGCTGTGTCGGGTACACTTGGACCCAAGCTTGAACTTGTAAATTAACCCTCGTGTGTTTGCATCGGTGTCGGCTCCTCGGTGGTTTCACGGATTCACAATCTTGGCATAACAAAACTCTCCATCTTCACCAATGACATTATACTTGACGTAGAAAACCCAAAAGCCTCCACCCCAAGATTGCTAGAACACATACAGCAATATGGCAGCGTGGCAGGATACAAAATCAATGCCCAGAAGTCAGTGGCATTTCTATACACTGAAGAAAGAGAAATTAAGGAGTCAATCCCATTTACATTTGCACCCAAAACCATCAGATACGTAGGAATAAGGCTAACCAAACAGGTAAAGGATCTATACCCTAAAAACAATAGAACACTTCTGAAAGAAAAGGAGGAAGACACAAAAAGATGGAAAAATGTTCCATGCTCATGGATTGGCAGAATTAATATTGTGAAAACGTCAATGTTACCCAGGGCAATGTACATGCTTAATGCAATCCCTATTAAAATACCATGGATTTTCTTCAGAGAGTTAGAAGAAATTATTTTAAGATTTGTGCGGAATCAGAAAAGACCCTGAATAGCCAGGGGAATTTTAAAAAAGAAAACCATAGCTGGGGCCTCACATTGCCAGATTTCATGCTGTACTACAAAGCTGTGGTCATCAAGACAGTGTGGAACTGGCACAAAAACAGACACATAGATCAATGGAGCAGAAGAGAGAATCTAGAAGTGGAACCTCAACTTTATGGTCAACTAATATTCAATAAAGGAGGAAAGACTATCCACTGGAAGAAAGACGGCCTCTTCAATAAATGGTGCTGGGAAAACTGAACATCCACATGCAGAAGAATGAAACTAGACCACTCTCTTGCATCAGACAAAGATGAACTCAAAATGGATGGAAGATCTAAATGTGAGACAAGAGTCCATCAAAATCCTAAAGGAGGACACAGGCAACACCCTTTTTGAACTCGACCACAGTAACTTCTTGCAAGATACATCCACGAAGGCAAAAGAAACAAAAGCAAAAATGAACTATTGGGACTTCATCCAGATAAGAAGCTTTTGCACAGCAAAGGATACAATCAACAAAACTAAAAGACAGCCTACAGAATGGGAGAAGATATTTGCAAATGACGTATCAGATAAAAGGCTAGTTTCCAAGATCTATAAAGAACTTCTTAAACTCCACACCAAAGAAACAAACAATCCAATCATGAATTGGGCAAAAGACATGAACACAAATCTCACAGAGGACGACATAGACAAGGCCAACACGCACATGAGAAAATGCTCTGCATCACTTACCATCAGGGAAATACAAATCCAAACCCCAATGAGGTACCACCTCACACCAGTGAGAATGGCGAAAATTAACAAGGCAGGAAACCGCAAATGTTGGAGAGGATGCGGAGAAAAGGGAACCCTCATGCACTGTTGGTGGGAATGTGAACTGGTGCACACACTCTGGAAAACTGTGTGGAGGTTCCTCAAAGAGTTAAAATTGGACCTGCCCTACGACCCAACAATTGCACTGTTGGGGATTTACCCCAAAGATACAGATGCAATGAAATGCCAAGACGTCTGCACCCCGATGTTTTTAGCAGCAATATCCACAATAGCCAAACTGTGGAAAAAGCCTCAGTGTTCATCAAAAGGTGAATGGATAAAGAAGATGTGGTTTATGCATACAATAGAATGTTACTCAGTCATTAGAAATGACAAATACCCACCATTTGCTTCAACATGGATGGAACTGGAGGGTATTATGCTGTGTGAAATGAGTCAATCAGTGAAGGACAAACATTATATGTTCTCATTCATTTGGGGAATATAAATAATAGTGAAAGGGAATAGAAGGGAAGGGAGAAGAAATGGGTAGGAAATATCAGAAAGGGAGACAGAACATAAAGACTCCTAACTCTGGGAAATGAACTAGGGGTGCTGGAAGGGGAGGAGGGTGGGAGTGGGTGTGAATGGGTGATGGGCACTCAGGGGGGCACTTCTGGGATGAGCATTAGGGCCTCAACTTGACCTAGTCACTCTAGTCCCCCTCTGGGCCTCACCCTGACGTGGTGACTCTGGTCCCCACGTGGATGTCACCAGGACCGGGTGACTCTGGTCCCCCTCTGGGCCTCACCTGGAGCTGGGGACTCTGGGCCTCAACTGGGCCTCAACTGGACCTGGTCAATCTACTCCTCCCTAAGGCCTCATCTGGACCTTGTGACTCTGGTCCTACCTGGGAATCACTGGGACATGATTACTCTGATCCCCACCTGGGACTCATCTGGACATGATGACTCTGATCCCCACCTGGGCCTCACCTGAGTCTTACTGGGACATGGTAACTCTGGTCCTCAGGTTGGCCTCACCTGGATCTGGTAACTGGTACCCACCTGGGCCTCACCTGTACCTGGTGGCTCTGGTTCCCACATGGACCTCACCTGGACCTTGTTCTCTCATTTCCTTCTAGGCTCATCTGTACCTGGTGAATCCGGTCCCCACCTGGGCCTCACCTGGAACTGGTGACTCTGGTCTTCTGCTTGGCCTTACCTGGACCTGGTGACTGTGTTCCCCACCTGGGCCTCACCTGGACCTGGTGAATCTGTTTCCCACCTGGGCCCACCTGGACCTGGTGACTCTGATCCCATCCTGGGCCTCATCTGGGTCTGGTTTCTGTGGTCCCCACATGGGCCTCAACTGGATATGGTGGCTCTAGTTCTCACATCAGGTTCACCTGGACATGGTGACTGTGGTCCCCTTCTTGGCCTCACCTGAACCTGGTGACTCTGAGCACCATCTGGGTCATACCTTGACTTGGTTGCTCTGTTACTCACCTGGGTGTCTTTCAGACCTGGTTAATCTGTTCCACACCTGGGCTTCAGCTCGACCAGGGGATTCTGGTCCCCTTCTGGGCTGCTCCTTGACCTGGTGACTCTGGTCCCCTCCTGGGCCTCACCTGGACCAGGTGACTCTGGTTTGCACATGGACCTCACCTGGAGCTGGTACGTGTGGTGTCCTTCTGGCCTCACCTGGACCTGGTAACACTGGTCCTCAGCTTGGCCTCACCTGGACCTGCTGAGTGTGGTTGCCACCGGGGTCTCACCCGGGCCTGGGGACTCTGGTCTCCACCAGGGCCTTCCACATACCTGGTGAATCTGGTCCTTACCTGTTCCTTACCCAGACCTGGTGACTCTGATCACCACCTGGGCCACAAATGGACCTGGTGGCTGTGGTTCCCACATGGGGCTCACCTGGATCTGGGTCCTGTAGTCTCCTTCTAGGCCTCACCTGGACCTGGTAACACTGATCCTCATCTGGGCCTCATCTGTACCTGGTGACTCTGGTCCCCTCTTGTGCCTCAGCTGGACCTGTTGACTCTAGTCCTCAGTTTTGCCTCACCTGGACCTGGAGACTGTGTCCCCACCTGGGCCTCATCCAGACCTTGTGACTTTGGTCCCCACCTGGGCCTTACCTGGAGGTGGTGAATCTGGTCCCCCCTGGGATTCACCTGGACCTGGTGAATCTGGTTACCACCTGGGCCTCACCTGGACCTGGTGCCTCTGGGCTCCACCTGCGCCTCAACCTGGACCTGGTTTTTTGGTTCCAACCTGAGCCTCATCTGGTCCTGGTGGCTCTGGGTCCCACATGGGGCTCACCTGTACTTGCTGACTGTGGTCCTCACGTGGTCCTCACCCAGACCTGGTGACTGGTATGTGAGGAGTCTGCTCCAGATTCCCCCTCTCCCTCCAACCCTCCCCACTGCACCCTCTCTCAATTAAATCTTCTGAAAATGCACATCGACATGTGAGCATCTTTATCCCCTCTTCAGAGGTGACTTCATATGTGTAATGACCATTTTAATGCCTTTCATGGACCCACCGTGACTCCCATCAGAAACCCCTTTTCTTTGATATTACTGAAGTACAGTCAACACACAATGTTACAGCAGTTTCAGGGCTATGACCTAGTGATTTGACAATTCTCTGCATACTCAGATCTCCCCACGAGAAGTGTCATCAGCATCTGTCCCCATACAAAATTGTCACAATAGTACTAACTCTATTGTCTAGGATGTACTTTCTAAATATCTATGAATTATTAATTTGGGAACCAGATGATTATATCTCTTAATATGCTTCTTCTATATTGCCCAACTCCCACTGACGTCCCCTCTGGCTATCCGTCACCATGATCCATCATATTAACAAGAGAAAGGACATGGGGCAGCCCAAGAGGCTCAGCAGTTTAGCGCCTGCCTTTGGCCTAGGGCCTGATCCTGGATTCCTAGGATTGAGTCCCACGTCGGCTTCCCTACATGGAGGGAGTCTCTGCATCTCTCTCTCTCTCTCTCTCGCTCTCTCAATCTCTGTGTCTCATGGGTAAATAAATAAAATCTTAAGAAAAAAAACAAGAGAAATTTCAAAGGCATACAATCCTCTCAAGTGTTCCAGAAAAAGCATTTGACAAAATAAAACACAAAAAGCATAGCAGGTTTTTAAAAAAAAAATTTTTTTGACGTAGTGTGTTTTGAGGAAACGTATATCAACAGAATGAAGGCCATGTAGGAAGGCCCTCAGCTGACATCATCCTCAAGGCTGAAATCATGAAATCGTCTCCCCTAAGAGCAGGAACAAGCCAAGGATGTCCCCTCTCAGCACTGCAAGTCCAACCGTAGTCAACAGACAAGAAACAGAAAATGTTCCACACCTGTAAGGGGGACGTCAAAATGTCCCTATTTGCTGAAGATTTGACATTAGAAACATGAAACCCGAGAGACTCCACCAAAAACTCTTAGAACTAATGAGTGAATTCAGTAAAGTTGTGGGACACCAAATGAACAGAGATCAGTAGCCTTGCTGTGTCTCGACAATGAGCACTCAGGAAGGAAATTAAGGACATGACTCCCTTATCAGGAGCATCCAAAAGAACAAAATAATTAGAGTGAACCAAGAGAGTGCAAGACTTGTACACTGAAAATTACAAGACTTTGGGAGGACATCCTGGGCTTGTGGGGTTGGAGCCTTCATCTTGTTAAAATGTCCACAGTTCCAGAAGCCACCCTCAGTTCCAATGTCATTCCTATCAAAATCATGGTGGCCGATATTAGAAATAGAAAAAGCCCTCGTAGCATTCATCCGGCCCCACAAATGACCCTGGACAGCAAATCAGATAGGAGAAGTGGGACAGAGCAAGACACTGCACTCTTCTATTTCAAACGATGTCACAGAGACACAGGAGAAAGCAGTGTGGTTCTCGGGTCCCCAGCTGTCTCCATTGGTTAAGCATCCGACTCCTGACCTCACCCCTGATCTTGATCTTGGGGTCATGGGTTCTAGCACTGTGCTGGGCTGTGGACGAGGCATGGAGCCTACTTAAACAAACCAAACCCACAGGGGTGTGGTTCTGGCATAAGCTGAAGGAGCAGAATAGAGAGCCTGGACGAAAATGCACTCTGATACAGTCAACTGATTTTTTAAGCTTAATTTAATTTAAACCCAATTAATTAGCAGTATAGTGTATTATACTTGCCGAGGTAGAATTCAGGGATTCACCAGTTGGAGATAACACCAGGGCTCATGAAATCACATGCCCTCCTTCATGCCCATCTACGAGTTACCCTGTCCCTCCACTCCCCTCCCCTCCAGCGACCCTCAGTTTGTTTCCTGTGATTGAGTCTCTTTTTCCTCCATCTCTGTTTTCATCTTGTTTTTCCTTCCCTTCACAGATGCCCATCTGCTTTGCTTCCTTAATTTCACCTATGAATGAAATCATACAGTAATTTTGTTTCCTGACTGACTTATTTCACTTAATATAATCCCAGTAGTTCTATCCACATCATTGCAAATGGCAGGATTTCCTTCTCTTTGATAGCTGAGTACCATTCCTATAATCTATCTATCTATAATCTATTGCCATCATCTATCTCCCATCCTCTTTATCCATCATCTGCCCGAGGACATCAAGGCTCCTCCCACAGTGTGGCTACTGTGGACCTGGCTGCTGTGGATATTGGGGTGCAGGTGTCCCCGAGTCTCAGTGCATCTGTATCTTTGGAGTGTGCCCAAGGCCATGCACCTTCCGGTCGCAAGGCGGCTCTATTAGTAACTTCCTGAGGAGCCTCCACACTGTTTCCAGGGCGGCTGCACCAGCCCGTGGTCCCATCCACAGTGGAAGAGGGTTGAGTGAGTTTTGAGGCATGTGGTAAAAGTCTGGTCCACATTTCCTGTCGCGTCCCGTGGGATCCAATTCATTGTCCTTAAGTATTTCTGGGGAAGCCGGGTATTGGGCTCTGTTTCTGTGAGACGTTTCCGAAGCTCACAGGCCTCAACTGGAGTCTGGAAGGAGGCCGGTGGGGCCCCGGTGCAGGCAGCAGGCACGCTGCCCCATGCACGGCCTCCTGCAGTGCATGAGCATCCCGCAAGTAGCGCCTGACCCCAGGCCCCACCCAGAGGGTACGCATGCTCAGTAGGCATCATCAGCCTGCACTAACAGGAGCCCACCTATGCTGGGGAGGCCTGAGGAGGATGTGGGGCCACGTCCACGCTGATGAGCCCCAGCCTTCTCAGGACCTGCGGTGAGGCTTCAGGGCGACATTGGGCCGCGTTCACGCTGACAGTAGCCCGGGTCAACTCAGGACCTGCGTGTAGGCTTCAGGAAGATGTGGGCCCGCATCCATGCTGACAGGAGTCCATGGGCCACGTCAGGACCCGCGGGGAGGCTTCAGGAAGATGTGGTGCCTCGGCCACTCTCGCAGGAGCTCCCGGGCACCTCAGGACCCACGTTGAGGCGTCTGGAAGCTGGGGGCTGCATCCATGGTGACAGGAGCCTTGGCGTCCTCTGAACCCGCAGTTTCACTTAGGGAGGACGTGAGGCCACATCCACACAACAGGACGCTGCCCTCCCAGGAGCCTCGGTGTAGACTTTGGGAATTATGGGGATGTGTCCATGCGGACAGAAGATCCCAGCCTTGTCTGGGCCCATGGTGAGGCCCACAAAAGATGTGGGGACTGCATCCAACTGACAGGAGTCTCCGGCCTCCTCAGGACCCATTGTGAAGGTTAGGGATGATTTAGGGCTGCGTCCATGCTGACAGGAGCCCCCAGCCTCCTCAGGTCTTATGGTGAGGCTTGAGGAAAATGTGGGGCCACGTCAACACTGACAGGACCCCCGTCCTCCTCACGACCTGCACTTTGGTTTCGGGACATATGGGGCTTCGTCTATGTCTCCACATCTGGAGAGATATGGCTCCGAGAAAATGTGCACTAAGAAACATTATCACAGTTTCAGTATTCCCTCCCCACGATTTGTGAGACCCAATTACTTCCAAACTCCTTTTTCCTCCTTTATGTTTTGGATGGCAAAGCTGCTCTGTGACTGACCTACACAATCAATGACTCAGTAAGTATCACAACAGTTCAACTCTGTGGAGAGATCCCAAGGGTCTGCTGGAGAAGTATGAAGGAGAACTGTGGACTTGCTTGTTTTGCTTTCAGAAATCAGCATTCGGGCTCCTGATAGGAAGTTCAAAAGACTGCAGGTGGTACTCTGGGGACATAGATCGAAACCCAGTGGGGATGGAGCCTGTCTCTGTGCCTGCCATATAGAAGGCCGAATAGACGTCTTTTTGGAATGAATACATGTTGAATAAATAGGAGAATCTGTGTATGCTGGGTCTGTTTTAGGTCACTGATTCATACTTAGGGAGAGACATTAATCCAGGGAATGGTTCTCTGAAAAAGTCCTGGGAAAATGTACGCTAAGTTATTTTTTTAAAAATTTATTTATTCATTCATTCAGGGAGAGCAAGAGAGAGGCAGAGACACAGGCAGAGGGAGAAGCAGGCTCCATGCAGGAAGCCTAATGTGGGACTCGATCCCGGTCTCCAGGATCACACCCTGGGCTGCAGTCGGTGCTAAACCGCTGCGCCACCAGGGCTACCCTTTTTTTTTTAATGATTTATTTAGTATCCTAAGTTATTTGAAAAGGAGTAGTAAGATAGATAAGGAGTTCAGAATTGAGAAAAATATTAAAATCATTTGAGGAAAATAAAGGTGTTGATCACAGAAGTGGGTTTCTTGCAATTTTATCACTTATAGCTTGTATATTCTGAACAGAAAAAATGAAAGGGAAGGAACCCCATGTGCTTGAGGTCATCAATTTCATCTGTAAAAAGGAAATAATACTGTGTGTCCCGCAGCACTGCTGTGAGGACAAGAAGTGATGGCTGTTGATGTAAAAAGTTGCTAGGTCCAGTCACCACAAAATGTAAAAACAACACATTTTATTAATATAGCTACCAATATAGCTGCAATATACTTTTTATTTATTTATTTATTTATTCATTTGAGAGAGAGAGAGAAAGAGAGAGAGAGGGAGAGAGGCAGAGACACAGACAGAGGGAGAAACAGACTCCATGCAGGGAGCCTGACGTGGGACTCGATCCTGCGTCTCCAGCATCACACACCGGGCTGAAGGCAGCGCTAAATCATTGAGCCACCGGGGCTGCCCGGCAATATACTTTTAAAAAATATATTTTAATTATTTATTCGTGCAAGAGAGAGGCAGAGACACAGGCAGAGGGAGAGGCAGGCTCTATGCAGGGAGCCCAAAGTGGGACTCCATCCTGGCTCTCCAGGATCATGCCCTGGGAAGAAGACAGTGCTAAGTGGCTGAGCCACCCAGGCTGCCCTTTTTAGAGTCTTCTTAAAACACACAATTCGACTTCTTTCTAACAAAGTTTAATGTGAGTTGGTGTACCTATCATTTAAAAGCTGTAGGGTATGGATCCCAGGCTGCCCCTAAGGTGCATGTTCAGGGCCCTTCCAACTCGTCCAAGTGCAGCCTGGAAACCACCGGGCTGGTTTGAGGCCACACCCATAGCTGTGGGAACCAAGTGCCAGAGGCAGTCATGATTTACTGGATCTGAAACCCAGTTCTCTCCAGAAGCATCTGAGTCAGGGAATTGGTTTTTCTCAGGACAGGGTGAAAAATCCTTACACGATCAGGATTTCTCTGATCCCAAGAAAAATGCTTAGCGTTTTTCTTTTTGGTTGTTTTTTTCTCACGGTGCTTGGCTGTTTCTCTGGTCACAATGCCCTACTTCCTATGGGAATTAGTTTTGGAAAGAAATCACTCACGTAATGAAAATGATCTAGAAACTCAGGTTAACAAAATTTCCTAGCCAGTGTGGATATGTGTTATTCGCAGTGCTTTAAGCCGACAGAAATCTGTTTGCACAAATTAATAACAACTTTTAATAATGGACTTTACTGTTCACTGCTAAAAATATTCCTGTCAGAGGGGCAAGATGGCTGAAGAGTAGGGTCCCCAAGTCACCTGTCCCCACCAAATGACCTAGCTAACTTTCAAATCATCCTGAAAACCTATGAATTCGGCCTGAGATTTAAAGAGAGGACAGCTAGAGGTCGCATTTCTATCAAGGCGGTTCCCACCTGTGCCTCATTTGGACCTCGTGATTGTGGTTCCCATCTGGGCCTCAGCCAGACCTCGTGACTACAGTCCCCAACTGGGCCTCACCTGGGCCTAGTGACTCTGGTCCCCTTCTTGGCCTCATGTGGACCTGGCGACTGTGGTCTTCACCTTGACCTCACCTGGAACTGGTGACTCTGGTCCCCACCTGGACCTCGCCTGGACATGGTAGCTGTGGACTTCATCTGGACCTGGTGACTGTGGTCCCCACCTGGGCCTCACCATACCTGGTGACTGGGCTCCTCAGCTACCAATGACTAGGATCCAGGATGGACCCTTAGTTGCTACTGATACTCGGACCATCCCCAGGTTCTCACTTGTTCCTGGTGACTATGGTTCTTGTCTGGGCTGACCTGGCTCATCCTTGGCTCTGATCCTCTCCTGGGCCTCCCCTGCTCTTGCAGGTATGGTCCACCCTCTCGTGGGTGTGTATTGTCTATGGTCCCTTCTGGGCCTCACCTGATGTTAGTGGGCCATGATATTGGCCCTTTGCAAGGCCAGCAGGGTCTCTGAGTCCTCCTGCATGGTGCTGGAATCCAAACACATCCAAGAATGATGGCGCATGAGAACTTTCTGAGGACACATGTGTCAGGGTGCTCCTGAGGACAGATCCCCAACCATCTGACCAGAGCCGACGACAACCCCATAGCCCTGAGGGGCACAGGCTGGGCTGGACCATCATACACGGGCCCTCACTGCCTGTCTCTCACTCGCCCACCTACAGTCCACCTTCCCAGCCACTGTCCCAGGACACGCCATCATGCTGGGATCACAGAGCGCTCCCAACCCGGTATCAGGAGCACACGGGTGGGGGACTCAGGAGGCTCCAGGGAACTGCCGATCTGATGTTCGGGGTGATGTCCTCCAGCCTGGGGGAGATCGAAGGTTTCTCTTAGATTCCACAAGCACAACGACCAAGGGGAGAAAGCAACGGACTGGACTTCATCAAAATTCAAACCTTATGCCAGCAAGAGTGTGACACAACTCCCCACCCTGAGGGCAACGGTGCATGAATAGCCTGAGGGGGATCGGGGGAGCACGAGGGACTCTGCATTCCAGTGAGTAAAGAGCTAGGCTGCTCACTGGCCATGGGGACCCAGCAGGCCTTGACCGTCCTTCTCTGACCACAGAGTTGGGCAGGGGGGTGTCATCCCTGTCAAGATCCATTCATCTAGGATGGGCTAGAAAGGTCATGTATTGGGTCTTTCTGCACAGCACAGGGCTTACAGGGAAGCGGGGGTCCTGGCGGAGCTGTAGAACTCCAACTGCAGCCTCCTTCCCTGGACAGGGACTTAGGGTGCTACCCTCACCCTGTGGGGCTGTGGAAGGGCTGCAGGAGCTGCTCACGATCATACCATTGGGGTCAGGGTGTTTTGAACACCAGCCCTGGAGGCCAGCGCCCACACCCAGCCCCACAAGCCCCATAGTGGCCGTGGGGAGCAGGCATCAGTGGCCACTCCCCTGTGACCTGTCGCTCTGTGAGTGCCTCCTATTTATGCACTGGGGTACTGGGGAGAGTGGGAGTACTGGAGTATTGGGGAGAGTGGGAGAGTTGGGTAACTTGGGAGAGTGGGAGTTCTGGGGTACTAGGGAGTGTAGGAAAGTTGGGGAACTTGGGAGAGCGGGAGTTCTGGCGTACTTGGGAGAGTGGGAGAGGCGGGTACTGTGGAGAGTGGGAGTCCTGATCTACTGGGGAGAGCTGGAGAGTCGGGTCGCTGTGAGCCAGATCCAGAGCACAAGTGCTTCCAAAGGTCTGCGGATGCACTGTGAGCGCCAGGCAGCAGTGGTACCCAGGGGTGGCACAGTTCCGCCCACAGTGGGGTCCCGCATCATGACTGTGGGAAGGTAGGGTCCAATCAACACTTAGCCCTTCACCCTGAAGGCTGAGGGTCCCGGGGGAGGGTTCTCTCCCCACGCAGGGTGGGACGGGGATGCAGGCACCCTGCCACATCCTCAGTTCCCATCCTCGGGCCCTGCAGGCCTTCCGCCCTTCTAGGGAGACTGGGGGTCACAGACGTTCCCCTGACCTCCAGAGTTCACAGCATGGGATTCCACTTAAGAACATTTGAGGGGTTCCTGGGTGGTTCAGTCGGATCCACGTCGACTCTTTAGTTTGGTTCAGGTCAGGACCTCAAGTTTGTGGCGTGGAGCCTCGCGTGGGGCTTGGGCTCCATTGGGTGAGGAGTCCGCTCCAGGTTCCCCCTCTCCTTCCGCCCCTCCCCACTGCACCCTCTCTCAAATAAATCTTCTAAAAATCAACATGAAGACATGTGAGCATCTTTATCCCCTCTGCAGAGGTGACTTCATGTGTGTAACGACCGTGTAAATGCCTTTCACGGACCCACCGGGAGTCCTACCAGAACCCCCTTTTCCTTGATATTTATTGACGTACAGTGGACACACAATGTGACAGTAGTTTCAGGGCTACAACTAGTGACTTGACAATTCTGTGCCTTACTCAGCTCTCCCCATGAGAAGTGGCGGCACCGTCTGTCCCCATACAAACTTGTCACAACAGTACTGACTCTATTCCCTAGGATGTACTTTCTAAATTTCTGTGACTTATTTATTTGAGAACCAGATGCTTATAGCTGTTACTATTGTTCATCTATGTTGCCCATGTCCTACCCATGACCCTCTGTCCATCAGTCAGCAGGATCCAGCACATTAACCAGAGAAAGGACATGGGGCAGCCCACGTGGTTCAGGAGGTGAGCACCTGCCTTCAGCACAGGGAGTGATCCTGGAGTCCTGAGATCAAGTCCCACGCCGTGTTCCCTACATGGAGCCGCCTTCTTCCTCTGCTTGTGTCTCTGCCTCTCTCTCTCTCTGCTTCTCTCTCTCTCTCTGTCTTTCAAGGATATGTAAATAAATCTTTTTAAAAAAGAAAAACAAGAGAAAGGACAAAAAGCATACGATCCTCTCAAGAGTTGCAGAAAAAGCATTTGACAAAACACAACATCAAAAGCATAGTGGGTTTTGAGGAAATGTCTATCAACAGAATAAAGGCCACTAGGAAGGCCGCAGCTGACATCATCCTCAAGGGTGAAAACCTGAAATCATCTACCCTGAGCAGTAACAAGCCAAGGAGGTCCCCTCTCAGCGCTGGAAGTCCTAATGGAGTCAACAGACAGGAAACAGCAAAGGTTCCACACCTGGAAGGGGAACGTCACAGTGTCCCTATTTGCTGAAGACGCGGTACTAGAAACAGGAAACCCGAGTGCCTCCACCAAAACCTGTTAGAACTAAGGAGTGAGTTCAGTAAAGTCAGGGACACAAACTGACCCTACAGAGCTCAGTAGCCTTGCTGTGTCCCAACAATGAACACTCAGGAAGGTAATGAAGGACGTGACTCCCTTCTCAGGAATATGACAGAGAATAAATAATGAGACTGAACCAAAGGAGCAAAAGACTTGTTCACTGAGCCATACCAGGCTCTGGGAGGCCATCCTGGGCGCGTGGGGTGGGACCTCATCTTGTTAAAATGTCTGCAGCTCCTGAAGCCACCCTCAGTTTCAATGTCATTCCTATCAAAATCATGGTGACAGATCTTACAAATAGGAAAAAAAAACCCATAACATCCATCTGCCCCCACAAATGAACCGGGACAGCAAATCAGTATAGGAGAAGCAAGACAGAGTGGGACGCAGCACTTTCCTATTTCAAAGGATGTCACAGAGACACAGGATAAATCAGTGTGGTTCTCGGCCCCCCGGCTGGCTCCGTCGGTTAAGCATCCGACTCCTGACCTCACCTCCCGTCCTGATCTCGGGGTCGTGAGTTCTAGCCCTGGGCTTCACCATGGACAAGGCGTGGCGCCTACTTAAACAAACCAGACCCACGGGGGGGTGGTCCTGGCATAAGCTGAAGGAGCAGAACATAGAGTCCAGAAGGAAATGTTCTCTGATACAAGTGATATTTTTAACTTTATTTTATTTAAACCCAATTAATTAATGTATAGTGTATTATATTTTCAGGGGAAGAATTCAGGGATTCACCAGTTGGAGATAACAGCAGTGCTCGTGACATCACGTGCCCTCCTTCATGCCGGTCCCCTGTGATCCCCTCTGCATTCCCCTCCCCTCCAGCGACACTAAGTTTGTTTCCTATGATTACGAGTCTGTATTTCCTGCATCTGTTTTCATCTTATTTGTATTTCCTTCCCTTCACAAATGTTCATCTGCTTTGCTTCTTAAATTCCACCTATGAATGACACCACACGGTCATTCTCTTTCCTGACTGACTTATTTCACTTAAGATGATCCCTCTAGTTCTATCCACATCATTGCAAATGGCAAGTTTTCCTTCTCCTTGATAGCTGAGTACCATTCCTCTCTCTATGACCATCATGTATCTCCCATCCTCTTTATCCATCATCTGCCTGAGGGCACCGAGGCTGTTCCCACAGTGTGGCTACTGTGGACTCAGCTGCTATGGACATTGGGGTGCAGGTGTCCTGAGTCTCACTGCAGTCTCTATCTTCGGAGTGAGCTCCAGGCTGTGCACCTGCTGGTTGCAGGGCGGCTCTATTTGTAACTTCCTGAGGAGCCTCCACACTGTTTCCAGGGTGGCTGCACCAGTCCGCAATCCCGCCCACAGTGGAAGAGGGTTGATTGAGTTTTGCAGGATGTGGTAAATGTCTGGTCCACATTTCATTTCCTGTCCTGTGTCCTTTAATTCCTTGTCATTAAGTATTTCTGGAGAAGCCGGGTGTTGGGCTCCATTTCAGTGAGATGTTTCTGAAGCTAACAGGCCACAGCTGGAGCCTGGAGGGAGGCATGTGCATCCCGGTTGGGTCACGGCACCTCCTGCATGGCCTCCTGCAGTGCCTGAGCATCCCTCAGTGGGTGCCTGAGCTCAGGCCCCACCCAGGGGGCCCGCATGCACAGTAGGCCTTGTCTGCCTGCACTAACAAGAGCCCGCCTGTGCTGGGGAGCCCTGAGGAGGACCTGGGGATGGGTCCACGCTGATGAGCTGCAGCCTCCTCAGGACCCGCGGTGAGTCTTCAGGGGGACATTGTCCACGTTCACGCTCACAGGAGCCCCGGTCTCCGCAGGACCCGGGTTGAGATTTCAGGAATATGTGGGCCCACATCCACGCAGACAGGAGCCCCTGGGCCGCCTCTGGACCCACGGGGTGGCTTCAGGAAGATGTGGGCCTGTATCCACACTGACAGGAGCCCCTGGGCCTCCTCTGGACCCACGAGGCAGCTTCAGGAAGATGTGGGCCCGCATCCACGCTGATAGGAGACCCTGTGCTGCCTCTGGACCTGCGGAGAGGCTTCAGGAAGATGTGGGCCTGTATCCACACTTACAGGAGTCCCTGGGCTGCCTCAGGACCCATGGGGAGGCTTCAGGAAGTTGTGAGCCCACAGTGACAGGAGACCCTGCATCCTCAGGTCCCACCAACAATGACTCAGGAACACGTGGGGCCACTTCCACAATCACAGCATCCCGGCTTCCTCAGGACACCTGGAGGACTCTGGAGGCACCGTTGGGGGCAACGTCCACATCAGAATGGACTACTCAGAACCACAGGGTAAGTGAATGGGTAGAATGAATGGTAGGGTCAGGGGAGGGGAGGCAGTTGGTGGTTAGGCTTAGGTTAGATGTTAGGGGTTAGTGATTATGCTTATGGTTACGGATTAGCGGTTAGGGTGAGGGATAAGTTTAAGGGTCAGGGGTTAGGAGTTAGGATGGGGGTTAGGGATTAGGGAAAGGGGTTAGGGTTAGGGACAGGATTTAGAGTTAGGGTTAGGGTTTAGGCATTAGGGATTAGGGCAGGAGGTTATGAGTTGGGGTTAGGGTTATGGTTAGAGTCAGGGTTGGGCTTAGGTTTCCAGTTATGGTTAGGGGTTAGGGTGTGAGTTAGGGTTAGGGGTTAGGGTTAAATTTAGGGCTAGGTTTAGTGTTAGGGTGAGGGTTACTGTTAGGATAGGGGGTGCTATGTTTAGGGGTAGTGTTTGGTTAGAGGTTAGGGTTAGGGTCAGCTCAGGGTCAGGGTCAGGGTAAGGTTTTGGAAAAGGGTAAGAGATAGGGTTAGGGAGTGGGTTGGGGGTTAGTTTTCGGGTATGGGTTAGGGTACAGTTTGGGGTATGAGATTGGATTAGTATTAGAGGGTTAAGGTTCAGTACAGGTTAAGGTTAGGAATAGGATTTGAGTACATTAAGTTAAGGTTAGGGTTAGAGGTTAGGGTTAGATTTAAGGTAAGGGTCAGGGTTAAGGGTTTAGAATAGGTTTAGGAGTTAGGGTGAGGGTTGGTTTTGGTCTTGGGGTTTGTGTTTGGTTTTCGATTAGTGATAGGTCTTGTTTAAGGGTTAGGTTAACATTAGGATTAAGTGTAGGGTTAGGGTTATGTCTGTGTATGGTTAGAGTTTGGGTCATGGCTTGTGCCTGCACTGGGACTCCTAGTATCTTGGGCAGTTTAGTTTTATGCACTCTATGTAGGTTTTGGGTTCAAAGATAATCTGACTCCACCAAGTCAGTGGCCTCCCCTGAGAATCAAAATCCAGGCTTCTGCTGGGGTCAGAATAGACATGGCAGGCTTCTCCTGAGCTGAGCTAAGGAGGGGATTTGTGGTTCTAAATACTCTTTATCAATTCTTTTCGATTAGATTCTTTTCGATTCGATTCGATTATTTTCAATTCAATTTGATTCCATTCGATTATTTTTGATACGATTCGATTATTTCCGATTTGATTAGATTCTTTTCGATTCGATTCGATTCTTTTCTATTCGGTTTGATTATTTTCGATTCGATTCTATTCTTCTCAATTCGATTCGATTCTTTTTGATTCAATTCGAGTATTTTCAATTTGATTCGATTCGATTGTTTTCCATTCGATTCGATTCGATTATTTTCAATGTTTTCCATTCAATTTGATTCATTTCAATCATTTTGAATTCGAATCGATTCTTTTCGATTTGATTTGATTCTTTCAATTCGATTCAATTTGATTCGATTATTTTTTATTCTTTTCGATTCAATTCGATTGAATTTGACCATTTTTGATACGATTCAATTGTTTTTGATTCGATTAGATCCGATTCTTTTCAATTTGATTTAATTCGATTCGATTATTAGCGATTTGAATAGATTGTTTTTGATTCGATTCGATTATTTTCGATTCATTACGATTATTATCGATTCCATTTGATTATTTTCAATTCAATTCGATTATTTTTGATGTGATTCGATTACTTTCGATTCAATTCGATTCAATTCGCTTATTTTCAATTTGATTTGATTATTTTCGATTCAATTTGGTTCTTTTTTATTCTTTTCGATTCTTTTTGTTTCGATTTGATTATGTTTGATTCGAATATTTTCAATTTGATTATTATTTCGATTCTTTTCGATTTGATTCGATTCGATTCGATCATTTTCAATTCGATTCGACTCTTTTCCATTCGATTTGATTCTTTTCGATTCTTTTCAATTCTTTTCGATTCAATTCGATTTGATTATTTTTGATTCTTTTCTATTCAATTCGATTCGATTCGATTCAATTCGAACATTTTCGATTCGATTCGATTCTTTTTGATTCGATTCTTTTCGAATTGATTTGATTCTTTTCGATGCGATTCAATTATTTTCAATTCAATTCGATTCTTTTCGAATTGATTCGATTATTTTTGATTCTTTTAGACTCGATTCGATTCTTTTCGTTTCGATTCAATTATTTTCGATTCAATTTGATTCGATTTGATTATTTTTAATTCGATTCAATTATTTTTGATTCGATTTGATTCTTTTTGAATCGATTCGATTGTTTTCGATTCTTTTTGATTCGATACTTTTCAATTCGATTCTTTTTGATTTGATTCGATGCTATTCGATTCAATTTGATTCGATTTGATTATTTTCAATTCGATTTGATTATTTTTGATTCGATTCGATTATTTTTGATATGATTTGATTCTTTTCGACATGATTCGATTCTTTTCTATTCAGTTCGATTATTTTCTATTCGATTCGATTCTTCTCGATTCGATTCGTTTCTTTGTGATTCGATTCTTTCGATTCGATTCTTTTCAAATTGATTCGATTATTTTCGATTATTTTTGATTCTTTTCGATCCGATTATTTTCTTTCTTCTATTTTTTATTATTTATTTAATTATGATAGTCACAGAGAGAGAGAGAGGCAGAGACATAGACAGAGGGAGAAGCAGGCTCCATGCACAGGGAGCCTGACGTGGGATTCAATCCCGGGTCTCCAGGATCATGCCCTGGGCCAAAGGCAGGCGCTAAACCGCTCTGCCACCCAGGGATCCCTCGATGCGATTATTTTTGATATTGTTTGATTCAATTCGATTCAATTTAATTCGATCGTTTTCAATTTGATTCGATTCTTTTCGATTGATTCGATTCTTTTCACTTATTTTTGATTCTTTTTGATTTAATTCGATTTTCATTTCGATTCTTTTCTATTCGATTATTTTCGATTCTTTTCGATTTGATTCGATTCGATTTGATCATTTTTGGTTCGATTTAATTCTTTTCTATTCAATTCTTTTCAAATTGATTCGATTATTTTCTATTATTTTCGATTCTTTTCGATGCGATTCGATTATTTTCAATTCGATTCGATTCTTTTCGAATCGATTCGATTTTTTTCGATTCAATTCGATTCGATTCAATTGTTTTTTATTCGATTCGATTCTTTTCGATTCGATTCTTTATGTTTTGAGTCGATTATTTTTTATTATTTTTATTTCATTTCCATTATTTTCTTTTTTTAATTAATTTTTTATTGGTGTTCAATTTACCAACAAACAGAATAACACCCAGTGCTCAATCCGTCAAGTGTCCCACTCAGTGCCTGTCACCCACTCACCCGCACCCCTTGTCCTCCTCCCCTTTCACCAACCCTAGTTCTTTTCCCAGAGTTAGGAGTCTTTATATTCTGTCTCCCATGCTGAAATTTCCCACACATTTCTTCTCCCTTCCCTTATATTCCCTTTTGCTATTATTTATATTCCCCAAATGAATGAGAACATACAGTTTTTGTCCTTCTCCGATTGACTTACTTCACTCAGCATAATACCCTCCAGTTCCATCCACGTTGAAGCAAATGGTGGGTATTTGTCATTTCTAATGGCTGAATAATATTCCATTATGTACATAAACCACATCTTCTTTATCCATTCATCTTTCGATGGACACCGAGGCTCCTTCCACAGTTTGGCTATTATGGACATTGCTGCTATAAACATCGGGGTGCAGGTGTCCCGGCGTTTCATTGCATCTGAATCTGGGGTAAATTCCCAACAGTGCAATTGCTGGTTCATAGGGCAGGTCTATTGTTAACTCTTTGAGGATCCTCCACAGAGTTTTCCAGAGTGGCTGCATCAGTTCACATTCCCACCAACAGTGTAAGAGGGTTCCCTTTTCTCCGCATCCTCTCCAACATTTGTGTTTTCCTGCCTTGTTAATTTTCCCCATTCTCACTGGTGTGAGGTGGTATCTCATTGTGGTTTTGATTTGTATTTCCCTGATGGCCAGTGATACAGAGCATTTTATCATGTGCATGTTGGCCGTGTCTATGTCTTTCTCTGTGAGATTTTTCTTCATGTCTTTTGCCCATTTCATGATTGGATTGTTTGTTTCTTTGGTGTTGAGTTTAAGAAGTTCTTTATAGATCTTGGAAACTAGCCCTTTACCTGATACGTCATTTGCAAATATCTTCTCCCATTCTGTAGGTTGTCTTTTAGTTTTGTTGACTGTATCCTTTGCTGTGCAAAAGCTTCTTATCTTGATGAAGTCCCAATAGTTCATTTTTGCTTTTGTTTCTTTTGCCTTCGTGGATGTATCTTGCAAGAAGTTCCTGTGGCCAAGTTCAAAAAGGGTGTTGCCTGTGTTTTCCTCTAGGATTTTGATGGAATCTTGTCTCACATTTTAGATCTTTCATCCATTTTGAGTTTATTTTTGTGTATGGTGAAAGAGAGTGGTCTAGTTTCATTCTTCTGCATGTGGATGTCCAATTTTCCAAGCACCATTTATTGAAGAAACTGTCTTTCTTCCAATGGATAGTCTTTCCTTTATCAAATATTAGTTGACAGAAAGTTGAAGGTCCACTTCTGGATTCTCTATTCTGTTCCATTTATCTATGTGTCTGTTTTTGTGCCAGTACCACACTGTCTTGATGACCACAGCTTTGTAGTACAACCTGAAATCTGGCGTTGTGATGCCCCAGATATGGTTTTCTTTTTTAAAATTCGCCTGGCTATTCGGGGTCTTTTTTAATTCCACACAAATATTAAAATAATTTGTTCCAACTCTCTGAAAAAAGTCCTTGTATTTTGATAGGGTTTGCATTAAACGTGTAAATTGCCCTGGGTAACATTGATATTTTCACAATATTCATTCTCCCAATCCATGAGCATGGAATATTTTTCCATCTCTTTGTGTCGTCCTCCATTTCTTTCAGAAGTGTTCTATAGTTTTTAGGGTATAGATCCTTTACCTCTTTGGTTAGGTTTATTCCTAGGTATCTTATGCTTTTGGGTGCAATTGTAAATGGGATTGACTCCTTAATTTCTCTTTCTTCAGTCTCATTGTTAGTGTATAGGAATGCCATTGATTTCTGGGCATTGATTTTGTATCCTCCCATGCTACTAAATTGCTGTATGAGTTCTAGCAATCTTGGGGTGGAGGCTTTTGGGTTTTCTATGTAGAGTATCATGTCATCGGCAAAGAGGGACAGTTTGACTTCTTCTTTGCCAATTTGAATGCCTTTAATGTCTTTTTGTTGTCTGATTGCTGAGGCTAGGACTTCCAATACTATGTTAAATAGCAGTGGAGAGAGTGAACATCCCTGTCTTGTTCCTGATCTTAGGGTAAAGGCTCCCAGTGCTTCCCCATTGAGAATGATATTTGCTGTGGTCTTTTCTTAGATAGCTTTTAAGATGTCGAGGAAAGTTCCCTCTTTTCTTAGATAGCTTTTAAGATGTCGAGAAAGTTTAAGATGTCTGAAGAGTTTTGATCAAGAATGATGCTGTATTTTGTCAAATTCATTCTCTGCATCCTGTGAAAGGATCATATGGTTCTTGGTTTTTCTCTTGCTGATATGATGAATCACATTGATTGTTTTATGAGTGTTGAACCAGCCTTGTGTCACGGGGATAAATCCTACTTGGTCATGGTGAATAATTTTCTTAATGTGTTGTTGGATCCCATTGGCTAGTATCTTGTTGAGAATTTTTGCATCCATGTTCATCAGGGATATTGGTCTGTAATTCTCCTTTTTGGTGGGGTCTTTGTCTGGTTTTGGAATTAAGGTGATGCTGGCCTCATAGAACGAATTTGGAAGTACTCCATCTCTTTCTATCTTTCCAAACATCTTTAGCAGAATAGGTATGATTTCTTCTATAAACGCTTGATAGAATTCCCCTGGGAAGCCATCTGGCCCTGGACTCTTGTGTCTTGGGAGGTTTTTGATGACTGCTTCAATTTCCTCCATGGTTATTGGCCTGTTCAGGTTTTGTATTTCTTTCTGTTCCAGTTTTGGTAGTTTGTGGCCTTCCAGGAATGCGTCCATTTCTTCTAGATTGCATAATTTATTAGCATATAGCTGTTCATAATATGTTTTTAAAATCGTTTGTATTTCCTTCGTGTTGGTAGTGATCTCTCCTTTCTCACTCATGGTTTTATTAATTTGAGTCTTCTCTCTCTTCTTTTTCATAAGGTTGGCTAATGGTTTATCTATGTTATTAATTCTTTCAAAGAAGCAACTCCTGGTTCTGTTGATCTGTTCCACAGTTCTTCTGGTCTCAATTTCATTCAGTTCTGCCCGAATTTAATTAAGTCTCTCCTTCTGGTCGGCATAGGGTCCATCTTTTGTTTTCCCTCTAGCTCCTTTATGTGTAAGGTTAGGTTTTGTATTTGAGTTCTTTCCAGTTTTTGAATGGCTGCTTGTATTGTAATATATTTCCCCCTTAGGACTGCTTGTGATGCATACCAAAGCTTTTGAATGGTTGTATCTTCATTCTCATTAGTTTCCATGAATCTTTCAAATTCTTCCTTAATTTCCTGGTTGACCCTTTCATCTTTTGGTAGGATGGTCCTCAACCTCCACGTGTTTGAGGTCCTTCCAAACTTCTTGTGATTTAGTTCTAATTTCAAGGCATTATGGTCTGAGAATATGCAGGGGATGATCCCAATCCTTTGGTATCAGTTCAGACCCTATTTGTGACCCAGTATGTGGTCTATTCTGGAGAAAGTTCCATGTGCCCTTGAGAACAATGTGTATTCAGTTGAGTTTGGATGTAAAGTTCTTTAGATATCTGTGAAATCCATCTGGTCCAGTATATCATTTAAAGCTCTCGTTTCTTTGGAGATGTTGTGCTTAGAAGACCTATCTAGTATAGAAAGAGCTAGATTGAAGTCACCAAGTACAAGTGTATTATTATCTAAATATTTCTTCACTGTGGTTATTAATTGGTTTCAATATTTGGCAGCTCCCACATTTGGGGCATATTTATTGAGGATTGTTAAGTCCTCTTGTTGGATAGATCCTTTAAGTATGATATAGTGTCCTTCTTCATCTCTCACTACAGTCTTCGGGGTAAATTTTAGTTTATCTGATATAAGGATGGCTACCCCTGCTTTCTTTTGAGTACCATTCGAATGGTAAATGGTTCTCCAACCTTTTATTTTCAGGCTGTAGGTGTCCTTCTGTCTAAAATGAGTCTCTTTTAGACAGCAAATAGATGGGTCTTGCTTTTTTATCCAGTCTGAAACCCTGCGGCTTTTGATGGGGTCATTAAGCCCGTTCACGTTCAGAGTTACTATTGAAAGATATGAGTTTAGTGTCATCATGATGTTTATTTAGTCCTTGTTTTTGTGGATTGTTCCACTGAACTTCTTTTTAAAAGGGTATTTTAAGAGTTCCCCTTAAAATTTTTTGCAGAGCTGGTTTGGAGGTCACATATTCTTTCAGTTCCTGCCTGTCTTGGAAGCTCTTTATCTCTCCTTCCATTTTGAATGAGAGCCTTGTTGGATAAAGTATTCTTGGTTGCATGTTCTTCTCATTTAAGACCCTGAATATATCCTGCCAGCCCTTTCTGGCATGCCCGGTCTCTGTGGAGAGGTCTGCTCTTACACTAATACTCCTCCCCATAAATGTCAGGGATTTCTTGTCCCTTGCTGCTTTAAGGATCTTCTCTTTATCTTTCGAATTTGCAAGCTTAACTATTAGTTATCGAGGTGTTGAACGGTTTTTATTGTTTTTAGGGGGGAATCTCTCTATTTCCTGGGTCTGAATGCCTGTTTCCCTTCCCAGATTAGGAAGGTTTTCAGCTAGGATTTGTTCAAATACACATTCTGGCCCTCTGTCTCTTCCAGCGCCCTGGAACCCCAATTAAACATAAGTTTTTCTTCCTCAGGCTGTCATTTATCTCCCTTAATCTGTCTTCATGGTCTTTTAATAGTCTGTCTCTTTTTTCCTCAGTTTCCATCTTTACCTTCAGCTTGTCTTCTATGTCACTCACTTGTTCTTCCACCTCATTAACCCTCGTCGTTAGGACTTCTAGTTTGGATTACATCTCATTCAATTGATTTTTAATTTCTGCCTGGTTGGGTCTAAATTCTGCAGCCATGAAGTCTCTTGAGTCCTTTATGCTTTTTTCTAGAGCCACCAGTAGCTGTATAATAGTGTTTCTGAATTGGCTTTCTGACATTGAATTGTAATCGAAATTTTGTAACTCTGTGGGAGAGAGGACTGTTTCTGATTCTTTCTTTTGAGGTGAGGTTTTCCTTCTAGTCATTTTGCTAGTGCACAGTGGCCAAAAACAAAATGTATTAGGAAAAGGAGAAAAAGAGAGAGAGAGAAGGAAAGAAAAGAGAAAAAGAAAAAAGAAAAAAGGAAGAAAGAAGGAAAAAAGAGAAGAGAAAGAAAAGAAAGGTGAAATTAAAGGGTGGGGGAAGCAATCAGAAATCAAAAGAAAAAAATCAAAGGCAAAAAAACAAAACAAAAACAAAATAACAAAAATACAAAATACACAGGGGAGTATCTTCTGTTTCTGTATACTTTAAGTCCCTTGACTTCCCCTGAAACTTGTCCGTCTAGCTGGTCTTCTGGGGGAGGGGCCTGTTGTGCTGATTTTCAGGTGTTAGCACTTGGGGGAGCTGCTCTGCCTCCTTCTTGGTGCAGGTCTCAGTGGGGGTTGTTTACCCCGTGAGGCCCCTGGAGGAAGAACCCAGTGGCTGCTCTGGAGCCTTGGATTCAGCCCCTGCAGTAACTCTGGAGCTCTTGGTCCCCAGGGCCTGGAGCCTCTGGGGCGGGGCCGCTGATCTGCTTAGCTCCAGGCAGGAGCGTCCTTGCTGTCCTGGGCCCTCCTGGCCTCTGCCTGTCCCGGGGGGAGGCCGGATCCTGGGCTGTGTCCCGGCGCCCTTTGCTCCCGGCCTGCCCTGTTGGATTTGCGCTCCAGGCCACGCAGCCCACTCCGTGGAGCCGCCGCCCGAGCCTCTCAGAGCTGCTCCGGGTCCTGCCGTGCACACTGCAGCCCTTAGGTAGCTCGGTGCACTCTCCTGGGTGAGCAGGTGTCTGTTAGTGTCCCAGGGAGCCTGATGGCCTCCCCGTCCTCCGGGGGTCCTGCTCTAACTCCCTGCGGGCGCCTTTCCACCCGGGAAGGTTGGTGCAGCTCCTGTTTCTCCAGGACGGGGCTCTCCTGTCCTGGGGACACTCGCCCCGGCCTTATCCTGGCTCCTTGCGGGGCTCCTCCCCCTTGGATGCCTTTTGTTTATTTCTTTTTTCCTGTCTTCCTACCTTGATAGAAGCGTGAACTCTTCTCACTGTAGCGTTTCAGCTGGTCTCTCTTTCAATCTCAGGCCGAATTCGTAGATTTTCAGGATGATTTGAAGGTTATCTAGGTAATTTGGTGGGGACAGGTGACCTGGGACCCTACTCTTCTGCCATCTTCATCTTTTCCTCGATTATTTTCGATTCTTTTTGATTCGATTCGATTACTTTCAATTCTTTTCGATTCAATTTGATTCTTTTCTATTCGAATCGATTATTTTCATTTCGGTTCAATTATTTTCGATTTGGTTTGATTATCTTCGATTCTTTTTGATTCTTTTTGATTCGATTCGATTAGATTCTTTTCGATTCAATTCTATTCTTTTCAATTCGAATCGATTATTTTCATTTCATTTCGATTATTTTCAATTTGATTCAATTTGATTCGATTCTTTTCGATTCGATTCAATTCTTTTCAATTCAATTTGATTATTTTTGATTCAATTCCTTTCAATTCGATTCAATTATTTCTATTCTTTTCGATTCGATTCGATTCTTCTTGAATCAAATCGATTATTTTCATTTCGGTTCGATTATTTTCGATTCAATTTGATTCTTTTCAATTCTTTTCGATTCGAATCGATTATTTTTGATTATTTTTGTTTCGTTTCGATTATGTTCAATTCTTTTCGATTCGATTCAGTTCGATTCTTTTCGATTCGATTTGATTCTTTTCTATTCGAATTCATTATTTTTGATTCGATTATTTTCGATTCGATTCAATTATTTCCATTCTTTTTGATTCTATTTGATTTGATTGTTTTCGATTTGATTCTATTCTTTTCGATTCAATTCACTTATTTTCATTTATTTTGGATTCGATTCGATTGTTTTCGATTCGATTCGCTTATTTTTGATTCTTTTCGATTTGTTTCGATTCTTTTTGATTCGAATTGATTCTATTCGATTATTTTCGATTCGATTCAATTCGATTCTTTTCGATTCGATTCGATTGTTTTGATTTGATTGACTTATTTTCGATTCGATTCTTTTCAATTCAATTCGCTTATGTTCTATTCTTTTCGATTCGATTTGATTCGATTTGATTATTTTTTATTCGATTCAATTATTTTTGATACGATTCGATTCGATTCTTTTCGATACGATTTGATTATTTTCGATTCGATTTGGTTGTTTTCGATTCTTTTAGATTCGATTTGATTCTTTTTGATTCAAAACGATTATTTTCGATTATTTTCATTTCGGTTCACTTATTTTCGATTCGATTCGATTATTTTCTATTCGATGAGATTATTTTCAATTCGATTCAAATATTTTCGATTTGATTCGATTATTTTTGTTTCGGTTTGATTATTTTCAATTCAATTTGAGTATTTTCAATTATTTTTGATTATTTTCGTTTCAATTCGATTCTTTTTGATTCGAATCGATTATTTTCTATTCGATTATTTTCTATTCAATTCAATTATTTCAATTCTTTTCGATTCGATTCGATTCTTTTCGATTCAAATCGATTATTTTCATTTCGGTTCAATTATTTTCGATTCGATTCATTTTGATTCAATTCTTTTTGATTCGAATCGATTATTTTTGATTCGATTATTTTCGATTAGATTCAATTATTTCAATGCTTTTGATTCGAATCGATTGGATTGTTTTTGATTTGCTTCAATTCTTTTCGATTCGATTCGCTATTTTCGATTCTTTTCTATTCCATTCGATTCTTTTCAATTCGAATCGATAATTTTCGATTTGATTCGATTCTTTTCCATTCAAATCAATTCTTTTCGATTTTTTTCATTTTGTTTTGATTATTTTCTATTATTATGAATTTTTTCGATTCGCTTCTATTCGGTTCGATTCTTTTCGATTAGATTCTTTTCGATTTGAATCGATTATTTTCGATTCAATTATTTTCGATTCGATTCATTTATTTCGATTCTTTTTGATTCGAATTGATTTGATTGTTTTCAGTTTGATTCTTTTTGATTCAATTCGATTCTTTTCGATTCCATTCGCTATTTTTGATTCCTTTCTATTCGATACGATTCTTTTCGATTCGAATCGATTATTTTCAATTATTTTCATTTCTGTTCGATAATTTTCGATTTGATTCGATTATTTTTGATTCGATTCGATTCGATTCTTTTCGATTCGTTTCGATGCGAATCTATTATTTTCGATTCGGATCAATTATTTTCAATTCGAGTCGATTAGTTTCGATTCTTTTCAAATCTTTCGTTCAATTCGATTCTTTTCGATTCGATTCGATTCTTTTCATTTCGAGTCGATTATTTTCGATTATTTTCGTTTTGGTTCAATTATTTTCGATTCTGTTCGATTATTTTCGATACGATTTGATTACTTTAGATTGTTTTAGATTCGATTCGATTCTTTTCTATTCGAATCGATTATTTTCGATTCTTTTCGATTCGATTCTTTTTGATTCAAATCGATTATTTTCATTTCGTTTTGATTATTTTCAATTATTTTCGATTCAATTCGATTCTTTTCTATTCGATTCGATTCTTTGCGATTCGAATCGATTATTTTCATTTTGGTTTGATTATTTTCAATTCGATTCAATTCTTTTCGATCCCATTCCATTCGATTCAATTTGATTTTTTTCGAATTGATTCGTTTATTTTCGATTCTTTTCGAGTCGATTCGATTATTTTCGATTCTATTCGATTTGATTGATTCGATTTGAATCAATTTGATTCGATTCGATTTTTTTCGATTTTATTCGAATCATTTATTTTCAATTCTTTACGATTCTATTCCATTCAATACAATTCGATTATTTTTTATTCGATTCGATTATTTTCAATTCGATTTGAGTCGATTTGGTTATTTTTGCATCTTTTCGATTTGATTCGAATCAATTTGATTATTTTCAATTCGATTCGATTCCTTTCAATTCAATTTGATTTGATTATTTTCGATTCTTTTCGATTCAATACGATTCAATTCGATCATTTTCGATTCAATTCGATTCTTTTCGATTCGATTCGATTATTTTCGAATCGACTTGATTATTTTCGATTCTTTTCGATTCAATTTGATTCAATTCGATTATTTTTGATTCAAATTGATTCTTTTTGATTCGATTATTTTCAAATCAATTCGATTATTTTCTATTATTTTCAATTCGATTCGATTCGTTTTGATTCGCATCAATTATTTTCATTTCGGTTTGATTATTTTCGATTCAATTTGATTATTTTCGATTCGACTGTTTTCGATTCGATTCGATTCTTTTTGATTGGTTTCAATTATTTTCGTTTCGGTTCAATTATTTTCGAGTCGGTTTGATTATTTTCGATTCTTTTCATTTCGAATAGATTCTTTTCGATTATTTGCGATTCGAATCGATTATTTTCATTTCGGTTTGATTATTTTCGACTCAATTCGATTCTTTTCGATTCCATTCCATTCGATTCAATTCGATTTCTTTCGATTCAATTTGATTATTTTCGATTCGATTCGAGTCGATTCGATTATTTTCGATTCGATTCGATTCGATTCTTTTCGATTCGAATCGATTATTTTCGATTCGATTCGATTCTTTTTGATTCGAATCGATTATTTTCGTTTCGGTTCGATTGTTTTCGATTCGGTTTGATTACTTTCGATTCGACTGTTTTCGATTCGATTCGATTCTTTTTGATTGGTTTCAATTATTTTCATTTCGGTTCAATTATTTTTGATTCGATTTGACTATTTTCGATTCTTTTCGTTTCGATTCGATTCTTTTCGATTGTTTTCAATTTGAATTGATTCGATTATTTTCAATTCGATTCGATTCTTTTCGATTGGTTTCAATTATTTTCGATTATTTTCGTTTCATTTTGATAATTTTCAATTCTTTGCGATTCATTTCGATTGCTTTTGATTCTTATCAATTCAATTCGATTCGTTTTGATTCGAATCGATTATTTTCATTTCTGTTTGTTTATTTTCGATTCGATTTGATTATTTTTGATTCGACTGATTTCGATTTGATTTTATTCTTTTCGATTGGTTTCAATTATTTTCATTTTGGTTCAATTATTTTCGATTCGGTTTGATTATTTTCGATTCATTTCATTTCGAATGAATTCTTTCGATTCAAATCAATTATTTTCATTTCGTTTCAATTATTTTCGATTCTATTCGATTCGATTCTTTTCTATTCGATTCGATTCTTTGTGATTCGAATCGATTATTTTCATTTTGGTTTGATTATTTTCGATTCGATTCGATTCTTTTCTATTCGATTCGAGTCGATTCAATTATTTTTGATTCTTTTTGAGTCGATTAGACTATTTTCGATTCTTTTCGATTTGATTGATTTGATTCGATTTGATTCTTTTTGATTCGATTCGATTTGATTCCTTTCGATTCGATTCGAATCAATTATTTTTGATTCTTTTCGATTCTATTCCATTCGATACAATTCGATTATTTTTGATTCGATTCGATTATTTTCAATTCGATTTGAGTCGGTTCGGTTATTTGTGCATCTTTTCTATTTGATTCGAATCGATTTGATTATTTTCAATTCGATTCGATTCCTTTCAATTCAATGTGATTTGATTATTTTCGATTCTTTTCTATTCAATTCGATTCAATTCAATCATTTTGATTCGATTCGATTCTTTTCGATTCGATTATTTTCAAATCGATTTGATTATTTTCGAATATTTTCAATTCTCTTCGATTCGATTCGATTCGTTTTGATTTGAATCGATTATTTTCATTTCGGTTTGATTATTTTCGATTCGATTTGATTATTTTCGATTCGACTGTTTTTGATTCGATTCGATTCTTTTTGATTGGTTTCAATTATTTTCGTTTCGGTTCAATTATTTTCGATTCGGTTTGATTATTTTCGATTTTTTTCATTTCAAATAGATTCTTTTTGATTATTTGCGATTCGAATCGATTATTTTCATTTCGGTTTGATTATTTTCGACTCAATTCGATTCTTTTCTATTCCATTCCATTCGATTCAATTTGATTTCTTTCGATTCAATTTGATTATTTTCGATTCGAATCGAGTCGATTCGATTATTTTCGATTCTTTTCGAGTCGATTCGATTATTTTCGATTCTTTTCGATTTGATTGATTTGATTCGATTTGATTCTTTTTGATTCGATTCGATTCGATTCCTTTTTAATCGATTCAAATCAATTATTTTCGATTCTTTTCGATTGGATTCCATTCGTTACAATTCGATTATTTTTGATTCGATTCGATTATTTTCAATTCGATTTTTGCATCTTTTCGATTTGATTCGAATTGATTTATTTTCAATTCGATTCGATTCCTTTCAATTCAATTTGATTCGATTATTTTCGATTCCTTTCGATTCGATTCGATTCAATCATTTTCATTTCGATTTTGATTCTTTCGATTCGATTATTTTTGAGTTGATTCGATTATTTTCAATTCGATTCGATTCTTTTCGATTCGATTCAATTATTTTCTATTCGATTATTTTTGATTCAATTCATATCGATTTGATTTGATTACTTTCGATTCAATTCTATTCTTTTCGATTATTTTCAATTCGATTTGAGTCCATTCGATCATTTTCGTTTCGATTCGATTCGATTATTTTCGATTTGATTCCATTCGTTTCGAATATTTTGGATTCTTCTCGATTCGATTCGAGTACTTTCTATACGATTCAATTCTCTTCAATTCGAAATGATTCTTTCGATTCCATTCAATTATTTTCAATTCGATTATTTTCAATTCGATTTGATTCTTTTCTATTCGATTCAATTATTTTTGATTCGGTTATTTTCGATTCGATTCTTTTCAATTCGATTCGATTATTTTCGATTCGATTCGATTCTTTTCGATTATTTTCGATTCGATTCGATTATTTTCGATTCAATTCGATACCATTCGATACAATTCAATTATTTTCGATTCCATTCTATTTGATTATTTTCAATTCGATTCGAGTCCATTCGATTATTTTTTATTCTTTTCGATTTGATTCTAATCAATTTGATTATTTTCAATTCGATTCGATTCCTTTGGTTTTGATTTGATTCAAATATTTTCGATTCTTTTCGATTCGAATCTATTCCATTCAATCATTATCGATTCGATTCGATTCTTTTCGATTCGATTCTTTTCGATTTGTTTGATTTGATTTGATTCGATTATTTTTTATTCGATTCATTATTTTCGATTCGATTCAGTTCGATTCTTTTCGATTCTTTTCGATTCAATTAGATTCGATTCTTTTCGATTCAAATAGATTATTTTCGTTTCGACTCGATTCTTTTTGATTCGAATCGATTATTTTCGTTTCGGTTCGATTGTTTTCAATTCGGTTTGATTACTTTCGATTCGACTGTTTTCAATTCGATTCGATTCTTTTTGATTGGTTTCAATTATTTTCATTTCGGTTCAATTATTTTCGATTCGATTTGATTATTTTCGATTCTTTTCGTTTTGATTCGATTCTTTTCGATTGTTTTCAATTTGAATTGATTCGATTATTTTCAATTCGATTCGATTCTTTTCGATTGGTTTCAATTATTTTTGATTATTTTCGTTTCATTTTGATAATTTTCAATTTTTTGCGATTCGTTTCGATTACTTTTGATTCTTATCAATTCGATTCGTTTTGATTCGAATCGATTATTTTCATTTCTGTTTGTTTATTTTCGATTCGATTTGATTATTTTTGATTCGACTGATTTCGATTTGATTTGATTCTTTTCGATTGGTTTCAATTATTTTCGTTTCGGTTCAATTATTTTCGATTCGGTTTGATTATTTTCGATTCATTTCATTTCGAATCAATTCTTTCCATTCGAATCGATTATTTTCATTTTGTTTCGATTATTTTCGATTCTATTCGATTCGATTCTTTTCTATTCGATTCGATTCTTTGTGATTCGAATCGATTATTTTCATTTTGGTTTGATTATTTTCGATTCGATTCGATTCTTTTCTATTCGATTCGAGTCGATTCAATTATTTTTGATTCTTTTTGAGTCGATTAGACTATTTTCGATTGTTTTCGATTTGATTGATTTGATTCGATTTGATTCTTTTTGATTCGATTCGATTTGATTCCTTTCGATTCGATTCGAATCAATTATTTTTGATTCTTTTTGATTCTATTCTATTCGATACAATTCGATTATTTTTGATTCGATTCGATTATTTTCAATTCGATTTGAGTCGGTTCGGTTATTTGTGCATCTTTTCTATTTGATTCGAATCGATTTGATTATTTTCAATTCGATTCGATTCCTTTCAATTCAATTTGATTTGATTATTTTCGATTCTTTTCGATTCGATTCAATTCAATCATTTTGATTCGATTCAATTCTTTTCGATTTGATTATTTTTGAATCGATTTGATTATTTTCGATTCTCTTTGATTCGATTCGATTCATTTTGATTTGAATCGATTATTTTCATTTTCATTTCGGTTTGATTATTTTCGATTCGATTTGATTATTTTTGATTCGACTGTTTTCGATTCGATTCGATTCTTTTTTATTGGTTTCAATTATTTTCGTTTCGGTTCAATTATTTTCGATTCGGTTTGATTTTTTCGATTCTTTTCATTTTGAATCGATTCTTTTCGATTCTTTGCGATTCGAATCAATTATTTTCTTTTCGGTTTGATTATTTTCGATTCGATTTGATTCTCTTCGATTCCATTCTATCCGATTCATTTCGATTCGATTCCATTGATTTCGAATATTTTGGATTCTTTTCGATTCGATTTGAGTATTTTCTATACAATTCAATTCTCTTGGATTCAATTCGATTCTTTAGATTCGATTATTTTTGAGTCAATTCAATTATTTTCAATTCGATTTGTTTCTTTTCGATTTGATTCGATTCAGTTCGATTATTTTCGATTCTTTTCAATTCCATTCCATTCGATTCAATTCGATTTTTTCGATTCGATTAGATTATTTTCGATTTGATTCAAGTCGATTCGGTTATTTTTGCATCTTCTCGATATGATTCGAATCGATTTGATTATTTTCAATTCAATTCGATTCCTTTCAATTCAATTTGATTCGATTATTTCTTATTCTTTTTGACTTGATTCAATTCGATCATTTTCAATTCGATTCGATTCTTTTCAATTGGATTCGATTATTTTCAAATCGATTCAATTTTTTTCGATTCGATTCGATTGAATTCTTTTATTTTCGATTCGATTCTTTTCGATTCGATTCGATTATTTTCAAATCAATTCGATTATTTTCGATTCCTTTCAATTCGATTCGATTCAATTCGATCATTTTCGATTCGATTCAATTCTTTTTGATTCGATTCAATTGTTTTCAAATCGATTCGAATACTTACGATTCTTTTTGATTCGATTCAATTCAATTCGATCATTTTCGATTCAATTCCATTCGTTTTGAATATTTTGGATTCTTTTCGATTCGATTCGAGTATTTTCTATACGATTCAATTCTCTTCGATTCGATTTGATTCTTTCAATTCGATTATTTTTGAGTCAATTCCATTATTTTCAATTCGATTCGATTCTTTTTGATTCGATTCGATTCTTTTCGATTCCATTCTATTCTTTTCGATTATTTTCGATTCGATTTGATTCTTTTCGATTCAATTTGATTCCATTCGATACTATTCGATTATTTTCGATTCGATTATTTTCAATTCGATTCGTGTCCATTCGATTATTCTTTACGATCTGATTCGAATCAATTTGATTATTTTCATTTCGATTTGATTCCATTGGTTTTGATTTGATTCGAATATTTTCGATTCTTTTCGATTCGAATTTATTCCATTCAATCATTTTCAATTCGATTCGATTCTTTTCGATTCGATTATTTTCGATTTGTTTGATTTGATTCGATTCAATTATTTTCGATTCGATTCTTTTCAATTTGATTCAGTTCAATTATTTTCAATTCTTTTCAATTCGATTCTTTTCAATTCGATTCTTCTCGATTCGAATCGTTTATTTTCAATTATTTTCGTTTCGCTTTGATTATTTTCAATTCTTCTCGATTCTTTTCGATTCGTTTCAATTACTTTTGATTCTTTTCGATTCAATTTTTTTATTCGAATCGATTATTTTCATTTCAGTTCGATTCTTTTCGATTTGATTCGATTGTTTTCTAATCGATTCATTTATTTTCGATACTTTTCATTTCATTTTGATTCAATTCGATCATTTTTGATTCGATTCGATTCGATTATTTTCTATTCGATTCCATTCGTTTTGAATATTTTGCATTCTTTTTGATTTGATTCGAGTATTTTCTATACGATTCAATTCTCTTAGATTCGATTTGATTCTTTCGATTCGATTTTTTTAGTCGGTTTTATTATGTTCAATTTGATTCGATTCTTTTCGATTTGATTCAATTATTTTCGATTCGATTATTTTTGATTCGTTTCTTTTCAATTCCATTCGATTATTTTCGATTCAATTCGATTCCATTCGATACAATTCAATTATTTTCAATTTCATTCGATTCGATTATTTTCAATTCGATTCGATTCGATTCGATTATTTTTTATTCTTTTCCATTTGATTCTAATTGATTTTCTCATTTTCAATTCAATTCGATTCCTTTGGTTTTGATTTGATTCTAATATTTTCTATTCGAATCTATTCCATTCAATCATTTTGGTTTCAATTCAATTATTTTCTATTCGATTCTTTTCGATTTGTTTGATTTGATTCGATTCGATTCTTTTCGATTCGATTCTTTTTGATTCGAGTCGGTTCGATTATTTTCGATTCTTTTCGATCGTTTTGATTCGATTTGATTCTTTTCGATTCGATTCGATTTGATTCCTTTCGATTTGATTCAAATCAATTATTTTCTATTCTTTTTGATTCGATTCCATTCGATACAATTTGATTATTTTAGATTCGATTATTTTCAATTCGATTCGATTCTTTTGGTTTTGATTTAATTTGAATATTTTCGATTCTTTTCGATTCGAATCTATTCCATTCAATCATTTTCGATTCGATTAGATTCTTTTCAATTTATTTATTTCCGATTTGTTTGATTTGATTTGATTCGATTATTTTCGATTCTATTCTTTTCAATTTGATTCGGTTCGATTATTTTTGATTCTTTTCGATTCGATTAGATTCTTTTCAATTCGATTCGATTCTTTTCGATTTGAATCGATTATTTTCGATTATTTTCTTGTCGTTTTGATTATTTTTAATTCTTCTCGATTCTTTTCGATTTGTTTCGATTACTTTCTATTCTCTTCGATTCTATTCTTTTTGATTTGAATCGATTATTTTTGTTTCAGTTCGATTATTTTCAATTCGATTTGATTATTTTTGATTCGACTGTTTTCAATTCGATTTGATTCTTTTCATTTGGTTTCATTTATTTTCGTTTCGGTTCAATTATTTTTGATTCGATTTGATTATTTTCAATTCTTTTCGTTTCGATTCGATTCGTTTTGATTATTTTCAATTCGATTCGATTCCTTTGGTTTTGATTTGATTTGAATATTTTCCATTCTTTTTGATTCGAATCTATTCCATTCAATCATTTTCGATTTCATTTTTTTCGATTTGTTTGATTTGATTAGATTCGATTTGATTCGATCCTTTTCTATTTGATTCGATTCTTTTCGATTCGAATCAATTATTTTCGATTATTTTCATTTCATTTGATTATTTTCAATTCTTCTCGATTCTTTTTGATTTGTTTCATTTACTTTCTATTCTCTTCAATTCGATTCTTTTTGATTCGAATCCATTATTTTTGTTTCAGTTCGATTATTTTCGATTCGATTTGATATTTTCGATTCGACTGTTTTCAATTCAATTTGATTCTTTTCGTTTGGTTTCATTTATTTTCGTTTCAGTTCAATTATTTTCAATCCGATTTGATTATTTTCGATTCTTTTCGTTTCAATTCGATTCGTTTTGATTATTTTCAATTCGATTCGTTTCCTTTGGTTTTGATTTGATTCGAATATTTTCGATTCTTTTCGATTCGAATCTATTCCATTCAATCATTTTCGATTCGATTCAATTCTTTTCGATTCGATATTTTTCGATTCTTTTCGATTTGTTTGATTTGATTCGATTCGATTATTTTCTATTCGATTCGATTCTTTTCAATTCGATTCGGTTCGATTCTTTTCGATTCTATTTGATTCGATTCGATTTGATTCCATTTGATACAATTCAATTATTTTCAATTCGATTCGATTCTTTTCTATTCGATTCAATTGTGTTCGATTCGATTATTTTCGATTCGATTCTATTCTTTCGATTATTTTCGATTCTTTACGATTTGTTTGATTTGATTCGATTCGATTATTTTCTATTCGATTCGATTATATTCGATTCGATTCGGTTCGATTCTTTTCGATTCAATTCGATTCGATTCGATTCCATTCGATAAAATTCAATTATTTTCAATTCGATTCGATTATTTTCAATTCGATTCACGTCCATTCAATTATTTTTGATTCTTTTCGATTTGAGTAGAATTGATTTGATTATTTTCAATTCGATTCGATTCCTTTGGTTTTGATTTAATTCGAATATTTTCTATTCTTTTCTATTCGAATCTATTCCATTCAATATTTTTGATTCGATTCGATTGTTTCGATGCGATTATTTTTGATTTGTTAGATATGATTTGATTCGATTATTTTCGATTCAATTCTTTTTGATTTGATTCAGATCGATTATTTTCGATTCTTTTCGATTCGATTCGATTCTTTTCGATTAGACTATTTCCGATTATTTTAATCAAAACAAATCAAATCGAATTGAAACGAATCAAAAGTAATCGAAACGAATCGAAAAGAATCGAGAAGAATTGAAAATAATCAAAACGAAACGAAAATAATCGAAAATAATCGATTCGAATAGAAAAGAATCGAATCGAATCGAAAATAATCGAAAATAATAGAACCAAATCAAATCGAAAAGAAGCAAATCGAATCGAAAATAATCGAATCGAATCAAATCAAACAAATTGAAAAGAATCGAAAATAATCGAATCGAAAAAATCGAATTGAATCGAAAATCATTGAATGGAATAGATTCGAATCGAAAAGAATCGAAAATATTCGAATCAAATCAAAACCAAAGGAATCGAATCGAATTGAAAATAAATCGATTTGAATAAAATTGAAAAGAATCAAAAATAATCAAATGGACTCGAATTGAATTGAAAACAATCGAATTGAATTGAAAATAATTGAATTGTATCGAATGGAATTGAATCGAATCGAAAATAATCGAATCGAATCAAATTGAATCGAAAAGAATCTAAAATAATCAAAAAGAAAATAATCGAATCGAAAAGAATAGAATCGAATTGAAAGTAATCGAATTGACTCAAAAATAATCAAAAGAATCGAATCGAATCGAAGAGAATTGAATCATATAGAAAATACTCGAATCAAATAGAAAAGAATCCAAAATATTCGAAACGAATGGAACCGAATCGAAAATAATCGAATTGAATCGAATTGAAAATGATCAAATTGAATTGAATCGAAAAGAATTGAAAATAATCGAATCAATTCGAAAGCAATCGAATCAAATCGGAAAGATTCAAATCGAATCGAAAATGAACGAATTGAATCGAATCGAATCGAAAAGATTCAAAAACAATCGAATTGATTTGAAAATAATCGAATCGAATCTAAAAGAATCGAATTGAATCGATAATGATTGAATTGAATCTAATCGCATCGAAAAGAAATGAAAATAATCGAATCGATTCGTAAAGAATCGAATCGAATTGAAAAATGTCGAATCGGAAATAATCAAATCGAATCGAAAAGAATCAAAAGTAACCGAAACGAATCAAAAAGGATGGAAAAGATTTAAAAATAATGTAAATGAAATGAAAACAATCGAAAATAATCGATTTAAATCAAAAAGAATCGAATCGAAAAGAATCGAATCGAAAAGAACCGAATCAAATTGAAAATAATCGAATCTAATCGAAAAGAATCGAATCCCATCAAATTGAAAATAATCAATAAGAATCGAATCGAAATGAAAAGAATCGAAAATAATCAAATCGAATCGAAAATTATGGAACCGAAATGAAAATAATTGAAACCAATCCAAAATAATCAAATCGAATCAAAAACAGTCGAATCGAAAATAATCAAATCGAATCGAAAATATTCGAACCAAAATGAAAATAATCGATTTGAATAAAAAAGAATCGAATCGAATCGAAAAGAATCGAAAGTAATCGAAACGAATCGAAAAGAATCGAGAAGAATTGAAAATAATCAAAACGAAAAGGAAATAATCGATAATAATCAATTCGAATCGAATCGAATCGAAAAGAATCGAATCGAATCGAATCAAAAAGAATCGAAAATAATTGAACCAAATCGAATCGAAAAGAATCAAATCGAATCGAATATAATCGAATCGAATAGTATCAAAGAAATCGAAAAGAATCGAAAATAATCGAATCGAAAAAATCGAATCGAAAATGATTGAATGGAATAGATTCGAATCGAAAAGAATCGAAAATATTCAAATCAAATCAAAACCAAAGGAATCAAATCGAATTGAAAATAACCAAATCGATTTGAATCAAATCGAACATAATTGAATCGATTTGAAAATAATCGAATCGAATCGAAAAGCATTGAATTGAATCAAAAATAATCGATTTAAATCGAATCAAATTGAAAAGAATAGAAAATAAACGAATCGATTCGAAAATAATAGAATCGAATGAAAAAGAATCGAATCGAATCGAAAATGATCGTATTGAATTGAATCTAATCGAAAATAATCGGAAATAATCTAATCAAACTGAATTGTAAGGAATCGAATCGAATTGAAAATCAAATCGATTCGAATCAAATCGAAAAGATGCAAAAATAACCGAATCGACTCGAATCGAATTGAAAATAATCGAATCGAAAATAATCAAATTTTATCGAATGGAATCGAATCGAATTGAAAAGAATCAAAAATAATTGATTCGAATCGAATCGAAAGGAATCGAATCGAATCGAATCGAAAAGAATCAAATCAAATCAAATCAAAATTAAAAGAATTGAAAACAATCGAGTCGACCTGAAAAGAATCGAAAATAATCGAATCGACTCGAATCGAATTGAAAATAATCGAATCGAATCGTAAAAAATCGAATTGAATCGAATTGAATGGAATTGAAAAGAATCGAATCGAATCGAAAATATTCGAACCAAAATGAAAATAATTGATTCGAATCGCAAAGAATCGAATCGGATCGTAAAGAATCGAATCGAATCGAATCAAAAATAATCGAAAATAATCGAAACGAAATAAAAATAATCAATTCGAATCGAAAAGAATCGAATCGAATCGAAAAGAAGCGAATCAAATTGAAAATAATCGTATCTAATCGAAAAGAATCGAATCGAGTGGAATTGAAAATAATCAAAAAGAATCGGATCGAAACGAAAAGAATTGAAAATAATCAAATGGAATCGAAAAGAATCGAATCAAATCAAAAATAATTGAAACCAATCGAAAAGAATCAAATCGAATCGAAAACAGTCAAATCGAAAATAATCAAATCGAATTGAAATTAATCGAACCAAAATGAAAATAATCGATTTGAATCAAAAAGAATCGAATCGAATCGAAAAGAATCAAAAGTTATCGAAACGAATTGAAAAGAATCGAAAAGAATTGAGAATATTCAAAACGAAACGAAAAAAAAAAATAATCGATTCGAATCGAAAAGAATCGAATCGAAAATGATTGAATGGAATAGATTCGAGTCGAAAAGAATCGAAAATATTCGAATCAAATCAAAACCAAAGGAATTGAATCGAATTGAAAATAATCAAATCGATTCATATCAAATCGAAAAGAATCAAAAATAATCGAATAGACTCAAAATGAATTGAAAATAATCAAATCGAATGGAATCGAAAATAATTGAATTGTATCAAGGGACTCGAATCGAATCAAAAATAATCGAATCGAAACGAATGGACTTGAAAAGAATTGAAAATAATTGAAAAGAATAGAATCGAATCGAAAATGATCGAATTGAAACTAATCGAATCAATAAGAACCGAAAATAATCGAATCGAATCGAAAAGAATCGAATTGAATTGAAAATAATCGAATTGAATCGAATCGAATTGAAAAGAATAGAATCGAATTGAAAATAATTGAATCGACTCAAAAATAATCAAATTGAAAGAATCGAATAGAATCGAAGAGAATTGAATCGTATAAAAAATACTCGAATCGAATCGAAAAGAATCCAAAATATTCGAAACGAATGGATTCGAATCGAAAATAACCGAATCGAATCGAATCGAAAATGATCAAAATGAATCGAATCGAATTGAATAGAATCAAAAATAATCGAATCCATTTGAAAATAATCGAATCGAATCGAAAAGAATCGAATCGAATTGAAAATAATCGAATCGACTCAAAAATAATCAAATCGAAAGAATTGAATCGAATCGAAGAGAATTGAATCGTATAGAAAATACTCGAATCGAATCCAAAAGAATCCAAAATATTCGGAACGAAAGGAATCGAATCTAAAATAATCGAATCGAATCGAATCGAATCGAAAAGGATCGAATTGAATCAAATTGAATTGCAAAGAATTGAAAATAACTGAATCGATTTGAAAATAATCGAATTGAATCGAAAAGAATCGAAATGAATTGAAAATAATAGATTTGAATCGAATCTAATCGAATAGAATCGAATTAAATTGAAAATAATCAAATCAACTCAAAAATAATCAAATCGAAAGAATCGAATCGAATAGAAGAGAATTGAATCGAATTGAAAATACTCGAATCGAATCGAAAAGAATCCAAAATATTCGAAACGAATGGATTCGAATGGAAAATAATCGAATCAAATCGAACAGAAAATGATCGAATTGAATCGACTCGAATTGAAAAAAATCGAAAATAACTGAATCGATTTGAAAATAATCGATTCGAATCAAAAAGAATCGAATTGAATTGAAAATAATCGAATTGAAAATAATTGAATCGAATCACAAAGTATCGAATCAAATTGAAAATAATCAAATCGACTCAAAATAATCGAATCGAAAGAATCTAATCGAATCGAAGAGAATTGAAACATATTGAAAATACTTGAATCGAATTGATAAGAATCCAAAATATTCGAATTGGAAGGAATCAAATCGAGACTGATCGAATGGAATCCAATCAAATCGAAAAGAATCGAAAATATTTGAACCGATTCGAAAACAATTGAATCGAATCGAAAAGAATTGAATCGAATCCAAAATGATCGAATTGAATTGAATCGAATCGAAAAGAATCGAAAATAATTGAATCGATTTGAAAATAATTGAATCGAATCGAAAAGAATCGAATTGAATTGAAAATAATTGAATTGAATCGAATTGAATCGAAAAGAATTTAATCGAATTGAAAATAATCGAATCAACTCAAAAATAATCAAATCGAAAGAATCGAATCGAATCGAAGAGAAGAGAATTGAATCGTATTGAAAATACTCGAATTGAATAGAAAAGAATCCAAAATATTCGAAACGAATGGATTCGAATCGAAAATAATCGAATCGAATCGAATCGATAATGATCGAATCGAATCGAAGAGAATTGAATCATATAGAAAATACTTGAATTGAATCGATAAGAATCCAAAATATTCGAAACGAATGGAATCGAATCGAAAATGATCGAATGGAATCGAATCGAATCGAAAAGAATCAAAAATAATTGAATCGATTTGAAAATAATCGAATCGAATTGAATCGAAAAGAATCGAATTGAATTGAAAATAATCGAATTGGATCGAATCGAATCGAAAAGAATCGAATCGAATTGAAAATAATCGAATCGACTCAAAAATAATCGAAAGAATCAAATCGAATCGAAGAGAATTGAATCGTATAGAAAATACTCGAATCAAATCCAAAAGAATCCAAAATATTCGAAACGAAAGGAATCAAATCGAAAATAATCGAATCGAATCAAATTGAATCGAAAAGGATCGAATTGAATCAAATCGAATTGCAAAGAAGCGAAAATAACTGAATCGATTTGAAAATAATCAAATCGAAAAGAATCGAAATGAATTGAAAATAATCGATTTGAATCTAATCGAATCGAAAAGAATCAAATTAAATTGAAAATAATCGAATCGACACAAAAAAATCAAATCGAAAGAATCGAATTGAATCGAAGAGAATTGAATCGAATTGAAAATACTCGAATCGAAAAGAATCCAAAATATTCGAAACGAATGGATTCGAATAGAAAATAATCGAATCAAATCGAACAGAAAATGATCGAATTGAATCGAATCGAATTGAAAAAAATCGAAAATAACTGAATCGATTTGAAAATAATCGAATCAAATCGAAAAGAATCGAATCGAATTGAAAATAATCGAATTGAAAATAATTGAATCGAATCGAAAAGTATCGAATCTAATTGAAAATAATCGAATAGACTCAAAAAATAATCGAATCAAAAGAATCGAATTGAATCGAAAGAATTGAATCGTTTAGAAAATACTTGAATCGAATCGATAAGAATCCAAAATATTCGAAATGGAAGGAATCGAATCGAGAATGATCGAATTGAATCAAATCGAATCGAAAAGAATCGAAAATATTCGAATCGATTCGAAAACAATCGAATCGAATCGAAAAGAATTGAATCGAATCGAAAATGATCGAATTGAATCGAATCGAATAAAAAAGAATCGAAAATAATTGAATCAATTTGAAAATAATTGAATCGAATCAAAAAGAATCAAATTGAATTGAAAATAATCGAATTGAATCGAATCAAATCGAAAAGAATCGAATCAAATTGAAAATAATCGAATCGGAGGAGCGGCAAGATGGCGGAAGAGTAGGATCCCCAAATCACCTGTCCGCACCAAATTACCTAGATAACCTTCAAATCATCCTGAAAATCTACGAATTTGCCCTGAGGTTTAAAGAGAGAACAGTTGGAACGCTACAGTGAGAAGAGTTCATGCTTCTATTGAGGTAGGAAGACGGGGAAAAAGAAATAAAGACACAAAAGGCCTCCAAGGGGGAGGGGCCCCCTGAGGAGCCGGGCTGAGGCCGGGGCGAGTGTCCCCAGGACAGGAGAGCCCCGTCCCCGTCCCGGAGGATCAGGAGCTGCACCGACCTTCCCGGGCAGAGAGGGGCCCGCAGGGAGTTAGAGCAGGACCCAGGAGGGCGGGGATGCCCTCGGGCTCCCAGGGACACTAACAGACACCTGCTGCATGCCAAGGAGAGTGCACCGAGCTCCCTAAGGGCTGCAGCGCGCACGGCGGGACCCGGAGCAGCTCAGAGGGGCTCGGGCGGCGGCTCTGGCTCCGCGGAGGGGGGTGCGGGGCTCCGGGAACAGCTCCGTGGCGGCGGCTCCCACAGAGGAAGAGGCTCCGCGGGGAGGGAGTTGCGCGGCTCCGGGAACAGCTCCACGGCAGCAGCTCCCGCAGAGGAAAAGGCTCCGTGGGGAGGGGGCTGCGAGGCTCCGGGAACAGCTCCGCGGCGGCGGCTCCCGCAGAGTCCAAGAGGCTCCACGGACGGGGCTGCGCGGCTCCAGGAACAGCTCCGCGGCGGCGGCTCCCGCAGAGGAAGAGGCTCCGCGGAGGGGGCTGCGCGGCTCCGGGAACAGCTCCCCCAGAAGACCAGCTGGACAGACAAGTTCCAGGAGAAGTCAAGGGACGTAAAGAAGACAGAATCAGAAGATACTCCCCCGTGTGTTTTGTATTTTTGGGGTTTTTTTGTTTTTTGTCTTTTGAGTTCTTTTTTGTTTTTGTCTTTGTTTTTTCTTTTGCCTTTTGATTTCTGATTGCTTCCCCCACCCCTTTTTTTTCACCTTTCTTTTTCCTTCTTTTCTCTTTTTTCATTCTTTCTTCCTTTTTTCTTGTTTCCTCTTCTTTTTCTCTTTTCTTTCCTTCTCCCTCTCTCTTTTTTCCTTTTCCTAATACAACTTGCTTTTGGCCACTCTGCACTGAGCAAAATCACTAGAAGGAAAACTTCACCTCCAAAGAAAGAATCACAAACAGTCCTCTCTCCCACAGAGTTACAAAATCTGGATTACAATTCAATGTCAGAAAGCCAATTCAGAAGCACTATTATACAGCTACTGGTGTCTCTAGAAAAAAGCATAAAGGACTCAAGAGACTTCATGACTGCAGAATTTAGATCCAATCAGGCAGAAATTAAAAATCAATTAAACGAGATGCAATCCAAACTAGAAGTCCTAACGACGAGGGTTAACGAGATGGAAGAACGAGTGAGTGACATAGAAGACAAGTTGATGGCAAAGAGGGAAACTGAGGACAAAAGAGACAGGCAATTAAGAGACCATGAAGACAGATTAAGGGAAATAAACGACAGCCTGAGGAAGAAAAACCTACATTTAATTGGGGTTCCCGAGGGCGCCGAAAGGGTCAGAGGGCCAGAATATGTATTTGAACAAATCCTAGCTGAAAACTTTCCTAATCTGGGAAGGGAAACAGGCATTCAGATCCAGGAAATAGAGAGATCCCCCCCTAAAATCAATAAAACCCGTTCAACACCTCGACATCTAATAGTTAAGCTTGCAAATTCCAAAGATAAAGAGAAGATCCTTAAAGCAGCAAGAGACAAGAAATCCCTGACTTTTATGGGGAGGAGTATTAGGGTAACAGTAGACCTCTCCACAGAGACCTGGCAGGCCAGAAAGGGCTGGCAGGATATATTCAGGGTCCTACATGAGAAGAACATGCAACCAAGAATACTTTATCCAGCAAGGCTCTCATTTAAAATGGAAGGAGAGATAAAGAGCTTCCAAGACAGGCAGGAACTGAAAGAATATGTGACCTCCAAACCAGCTCTGCAAGAAATTTTAAGGGGGACTCTTAAAATTCCCCTTTAAGAAGGAGTTCAGTGGAACAATCCACAAAAACAAGGACTAAATAGACATCATGATGACACTAAACTCATATCTTTCAATAGTAACTCTGAACGTGAACGGGCTTAATGACCCCATCAAAAGGCGCAGGGTTTCAGACTGGATAAAGAAGCAGGACCCATCTATTTGCTGTCTACAAGAGACTCATTTCAGACAGAAGGACACCTACAGTCTGAAAATAAAAGGCTGGAAAACCATTTACCATTCAAATGGTCCTCAAAAGAAAGCAGGGGTAGCCATCCTTATATCAGATAAACTAAAATTTACCCCGAAGACCATAGTGAGAGATGAAGAGGGACACTATATCATACTTAAAGGATCTATTCAACAAGAGGACTTAACAATCCTCAATATATATGCCCCGAATGTGGGAGCTGCCAAATATTTAAACCAATTATTAACCAAAGTAAATAAATACTTGGATATTAATTCAATTATACTTGGGGACTTTAATATAGCTCTTTCCATACTAGAGAGATCTGCTAAGCACAATATCTCCAAAGAAACGAGAGCTTTAAATGATACACTGGACCAGATGGACTTCACAGACATCTACAGAACTTTACATCCAAACTCAACTGAATACACATTCTTCTCAAGTGCACATGGAACTTTCTCCAGAATAGACCACATACTGGGTCACAAATCGTGTCTGAACCGATACCAAAAGATTGGGATCGTCCCCTGCATATTCTCAGACCATAATGCCTTGAAATTAGAACTAAATCACAATAAGAAGTTTGGAAGGACCTCAAACACATGGAGGTTAAGGACCATCCTACTAAAAGACGAAAGGGTCAACCAGGAAATTAAGGAAGAATTAAAAAGATTCATGGAAACTAATGAGAATGAAGATACAACTGTTCAAAATCTTTGGGATGCAGCAAAAGCAGTCCTAAGGGGGAAATACATCGCAATACAAGCAGCCATTCAAAAAATGGAAAGAACTCAAATACAAAGCTAACCTCACACATAAAGGAGCTAGAGGGAAAACAAAAGATGGACCCTACCCCCAGCAGAAGAAGAGAGTTAATTAAAATTCGGGCAGAACTGAATGAAATCGAGACCAGAAGAACTGTGGAACAGATCAACAGAACCAGGAGTTGGTTCTTTGAAAGAATTAATAAGATAGATAAACCATTAGCCAACCTTATTAAAAAGAAGAGAGAGAAGACTCAAATTAATAAAATCATGAATGAGAAAGGAGAGATCACTACCAACACCAAGGAAATACAAACGATTTTAAAAACATATTATGAACAGCTATATGCCAATAAATTAGGCAATCTAGAAGAAATGGACGCATTCCTGGAAAGCCACAAACTACCAAAACTGGAACAGGAAGAAATAGAAAACCTGAACAGACCAATAACCAGGGAGGAAATTGAAGCGGTCATCAAAAACCTCCCAAGACACAAGAGTCCAGGACCAGATGGCTTCCCAGGGGAATTCTATCAAACGTTTAAAGAAGAAATCATACCTATTCTACTAAAGCTGTTTGGAAAGATAGAAGGAGATGGAGTACTTCCAAATTCGTTCTATGAGGCCAGCATCACCTTAATTCCAAAACCAGACAAAGACCCCACCAAAAAGGAGAATTAGAGACCAATATCCCTGATGAACATGGATGCAAAAATTCTCAACAAGATACTAGCCAACAGGATCCAACAACACATTAAGAAAATTATTCACCATGACCAAGTAGGATTTATCCCCGGGACACAAGGCTGGTTCAACACTCGTAAAACAATCAATGTGATTCATCATATCAGCAAGAGAAAAACCAAGAACCATATGATCCTCTCACTGGATGCGGAAAAAGCATTTGACAGAATACAGCATCCATTCCTGATCAAAACTCTTCAGAGTGTAGGGATAGAGGGAACTTTCCTCGACATCTTAAAAGCTATCTACGAAAAGCCAACAGCAAATATCATTCTCAATGGGGAAGCATTGGGAGCCTTTCCCCTAAGATCAGGAACAAGACAGGGATGTCCACTCTCACCACTGCTTTTCAACATAGTATTGGAAGTCCTAGCCTCAGCAATCAGACAACAAAAAGACATTAAAGGCATTCAAATTGGCAAAGAAGAAGTCAAACTCTCCCTCTTCGCCGATGACATGATACTCTACATAGAAAACCCAAAAGCCTCCACCCCAAGATTGTTAGAACTCATACAGCAATTTGGTAGCGTGGCAGGATACAAAATCAACACCCAGAAATCAATGGCATTTCTATACACTAACAATGAGACTGAAGAAAGAGAAATTAAGGAATCAATCCCATTTACAATTGCACCCAAAAGCATAAGATACCTAGGAATAAACCTAACCAAAGAGGTAAAGGATCTGTACCCTAAAAACTATAGAACACTTCTGAAAGAAATTGAGGAAGACACAAAGAGATGGAAAAATATTCCATGCTCATGGATTGGCAGAATTAATATTGTGAAAATGTCAATGTTACCCAGGGCAATTTACACGTTTAATGCAATCCCTATCAAAATACCATGGACTTTCTTCAGAGAGTTAGAACAAATTATTTTAAGATTTGTGTGGAATCAAAAAAGACCCTGAATAGCCAGGGGAATTTTAAGAAAGAAAACCATATCTGGGGGCATCACAATGCCAGATTTCAGGTTGTACTACAAAGCTGTGGTCATCAAGACAGTGTGGTACTGGCACAAAAACAGACACATAGATCAATGGAACAGAATAGAAAATCCAGAAGTGGACCCTCAAGTTTATGGTCAACTAATATTTGATAAAGGAGGAAAGACTATCCATTGGAAGAAAGACAGTCTCTTCAATAAATGGTGCTGGGAAAACTGGACATCCACATGCAGAAGAATGAAACTAGACCACTCTCTTTCACCATACACAAAGATAAACTCAAAATGGATGAAAGATCTAAATGTGAGACAAGATTCCATCAAAATCCTAGAGGAGAACACAGGCAACACCCTTTTTGAACTTGGCCACAGTAACTTCTTGCAAGATACATCCATGAAGGCAAAAGAAACAAAAGCAAAAATGAACTATTGGGACTTCATCAAGATAAGAAGCTTTTGCACAGCAAAGGATACAGTCAACAAAACTAAAAGACAACCTACAGAATGGGAGAAGATATTTGCAAATGACGTATCAGATAAAGGACTAGTTTCCAAGATCTATAAAGAGCTTCTTAAACTCAACACCAAAGAAACAAACAATCCAATCATGAAATGGGCAAAAGACATGAAGAAAAATCTCACAGAGGAAGACATAGACATGGCCAACATGCACATGATAAAATGCTCTGCATCACTGGCCATCAGGGAAATACAAATCAAAACCACAATGAGATACCACCTCACACCAGTGAGAATGGGGAAAATTAACAAGGCAGGAAACCACAAATGTTGGAGAGGATGCGGAGAAAAGGGAACCCTCTTACACTGTTGGTGGGAATGTGAACTGGTGCAGCCACTCTGGAAAACTGTGTGGAGGGTCCTCAAAGAGTTAAAAATAGACCTGCCCTACGACCCAGCAATTGCACTGTTGGGGATTTACCCCAGAGACTCAGATGCAATGAAACGCCGGGACACCTGCACCCCAATGTTTCTAGCAGCAATGTCCACAATAGCCAAACTGTGGAAGGAGCCTAGGTGTCCATCGAAAGATGAAAGGATAAAGAAGATGTGGTTTATGTACACAATGGAATATTACTCAGCCATTAGAAATGACAAATACCCACCATTTGCTTCAACGTGGATGGAACTGGAGGGTATTATGCTGAGTGAAGTAAGTCAATCGGAGAAGGACAAACTGCATGTTCTCATTCATTTGGGGAATATAAATAATAGCGAAAGGGAATATAAGGGAAGGGAGAAGAAATATGCAGGAAATATCAGCAAGGGAGACAGAACATAAAGACTCCTAACTCTGGGAGATGAACTGGGGATGGTTGAAGGGGAGGGGGGCAGGGGGTGGGCCTGAGTGGGTGGCGGGCACTGATGGGGATACTTGATAGGATGAGCACTGGGAGTTATTCTGTATGTTGATAAATTAAACACCAATAAAAAATTAAAAAAAAAGATATACTAAAAAAAAGAAAATAATCAAATCGACTCAAAAATAATCAAATCGAAAGAATCAAATCGAATCAAAGAGAATTGAATCTTATAGAAAATACTCGAATCGAATCAAACAGAATCCAAAATATTCGAAACGAAAGGAATTGAATCGAAAATAATCGAATTGAATTGAATCGAAATTGATCGAATTGAACCAAATCGAATCGCAAAGAATCGAAAATAACTGAATTGACTTGAAAATAATCGAATCGAATCGAAAAGAATCGAAAGTTAACAAAACGAATCAAAAAGAATCGAAAAGAATTGAAAATAATCAAAAAGAAATGAAAACAATCAAAAATAATCGAATCGAATAGAAATGAATCGAATCGAAAAGAATCAAATCCAATCGAATCGAAAAGAATCGAAAATAATCGAACCAAATCGAATTGAAAAGAATCGAATCGAATCAAATCGAAAAGAATAGAAAATAATCGAACCGAATCGAATCGAAAAGAATTGAATCTAATTGAAAATGATTGAATGGAATAGATTCAAATCGAAAAGAATCGAAAATATTCGAATCAAATCAAAACCAAAGGAATCGAATCGAATTGAAAATAATCAAATCGATTCGAATCAAATCAAAAAGAATCGAAAATAATCGAATGGACTCAAATCGAATTGAAAATAATCAAATCAAATCGAATCGAAAATAATCGAATAGAATCGAAAGGACTCGAAAAGAATCGAAAAGATTCGAAAAGAATAGAATTGATTCGAAAATAAACAAATCAAAAATGATCGAATTGAATCGAATCCAATCAAAAAGAATTGAAAATAATCGAATCGAATCGAAAACAATCAAATCAAATCGAAAAGAATCGAAAATAATTGAATCGATTTGAAAATAATCAAATTGAATCGAAAAGAATCGAATTGAATCGAAATAATCAAATTGAATCTAATCGAATCGAAAAGAATCGAACCGAATTGAAAATAATCGAATCGACTCAATAATAATTGAATCAAAATACTCGAATCGAATGGAAAAGAATTCAAAATATTCGTAACGAATGGAATGGAATCAAAAATAATCGAATCGAATAGAATCGAATTGAATAGAATCGAATCAAAAATGATCGAATTGAATCGAATCGAATCGAAAGAATCAAAAATAATCAAATCGATCCGAAAAAAATCGAATCAATCGAAAAGAATCGAATCGAAAAGATCGAATTGAATCGAATCGAATCGAAGATTCGAAAATAATTGAATCGATTTGAAAATAATCGAATCGAATTGAAAAGAATCGAATCGACTCCAAAATAATTGAATCGAAAGAATCGAATCGAATCGTAGAGATTTGAATCGTATAGAAAATACTCGAATCGAATCGAAAAGAATCCAAAATATTTGAAACGAATGGATTCGAATTGAAAATAATCGAATCGAATCGAAAATGATCGAATTGAATCGAATCGAATCGAAAAGTATCGAAAATAATCGAATCGATTCAAAAACATTTGAATCGAATCGAAAAGAATTGAAATAATCGAATCGATTTGAAAATAATTGAATCGAATCAAAAAGAATCGAATCGAATCGAAAAGAATTGAATCAAATCTATAATTATCGAATTGAAACGAATCGAATAGAAAAGAAACAAAAATAAACAAATCGATTCGAAAATAATCGAATTGAATCGAAAAGAATCGAATCGAATAGAAAATGATCGAATTGAATCGAATCGAATTGAAAATAATCGAAACATATTGAATTGAAAGGAATCGAATTGAATTGAAAATAATCAAATCGATTCGAGTCAAATCGAAACGATGCAAAAATAACCGAATCGACTCGAATCGAATTAAAAATAATCGAATCGAATAAAAAATAATTGAATTGTATCGAATTTAATCGAATCGAAAAGAATCAAAAATAATTGATTCGAATTGAATCGAAAGGAATCGAATCGAATCAAATCGAAAAGAATTAAATCAAATCAAAACAATCAAATCGAAGAGAAATGAAAATAGTCGTATCAACTCGAAAAGAATTGAAAATAATCGAATCGACTCGAATCGAATCGAAAAAAATCGAATTGAATCGAATGAAATGGAATCGAAAACAATCAAATCGAATCGAAAAGAATCGAATTGAATCGAAAATGATCGAATTGAATGGAATCGAAACGAAAAGAATCGAAAATAATTGCATCGTTTTGAAAATAATCGAATTGAATCGAAAAGAATCGAATTGAATTGAAAATAATCGATTTGAATCGAATCGAATCGAAAAGAATCTAATCGAATTTAAAATAATCGAATCGACTCAAAAATAATCAAATTGAAAGAATCGAATCGAATCGAAGAGAATTGAATCGTATTGAAAATACTCGAATCGAATCGAAAAGAATCAAAAATATTCAAAACGAATGGATTCAAATCGAAAATAATCGAATCGAATCGAATCGAAAATGATCGAATTGAATCGAATCGAATTGAAAAGAATCGAAAATAATCTAATCAATTTGAAAATAATTGAATTGAATTGAAAAGAATTGAATCCAATTGAAAATAAACGAATCGAAAATAATTGAATCGAATCGAAAAGTATCGAATCAAATTGAAAATAATCGACTCAAAAATAATTGAATCGAAAGAATCGAATCGAATCGAAAAGAATTGAATCGTATAGAAAATACTTGAATCGAATCGATAAGAATCCAAAATATTTGAAACGACTGGAATCAAATTGAAAATGATCGATTTGAATCGAATCGAATCGGAAATAATTGAAACGATTTTAAAATATTCGAATCGAATCGAAAAGAATCGAATTGAATTGAAAATAGTTGAATTGAATCCAATCAAATCGAAAAGAATCGAATCGAATTTAAAATAATCAAATCGACTCAAAAATAATGAAGTCAAAAGAATCGAATCGAATCGAAGAGAATTGAATCGTATAGAAAATACTCGAATCGAATCAAAAAGAATCAAAAATATTCGAAATGAAAGGAATCGAATCGAAAATAATCGAATCGAATTGAATTAAATCGAAAAGGATCGAATTGAATCAAATCGAATTGCAAAGAATCCAAAATAACTGAATCGATTTGAAAATAATCGAATCGAATCGAAAAGAATCGAAATGAATTGAAAATAATCGATTTGAATCGAATCAAATCAAAAAGAATCGAATTAAATTGAAAATAATCGAATCGACTCAAAAATAATCAAATCGAAAAAATTGAATTGAAACAAAGAGAATTGAATCGAATTGAAAATACTCGAATCGAATCGAAAAGAATCCAAAATATTCGAAACGAATGGATTCGAATAGAAAATAATCGAATCAAACCGAACAGAAAATGATCGAATTGAATCGAATTGAATTGAAAAAAATCGAAAATAACTGAACCGATTTGAAAATAATCGAATCGAAAAGAATCAAATCGAATTGAAAATAATCAAATTGAAAATAATTGAATCGAATTGAAAAGTATCGAATCAAATTGAAAATAATCGAGTCGACTCAAAAATAATCAAATCGAAAGAATCGAATCGAATCGAAGAGAATTGAATCGTATAGAAAATACTTGAATCGAATCGATAATAATCCAAAATATTCGAAACAGAAGGAATCGAATCGAGAATGATCGAATTGAATCGAATCGAATCAAAAAGAATCGAAAACATTCGAATCGATTCGAAAACAATTGAATCGAATCGAAAAAAATTGAATCGAACCGAAAATGATCGAATTGAGGTCGAATCGAAAAGAATCAAAAATAATTGAATCGATTTGAAAATAATTGAATCGATTCGAAAAGAATCGAATTGAATTGAAAATAATCGAATTGAATCGAATTGAATCAAAAAGAATCGAATCAAATTGAAAATAATTGAATCGACTCAAAAACAATCAAATCGAAAGAATCAAATCGAATCAAAGAGAATTGAATCGTATAGAAAATACTCGAATCGAACCAATAAGAATCCAAAATATTTGAAACGAATGGAATCGAATCGAAAATGATCGAATTGAATCGAATCGAATCGAAAATAATTGAATCGATTTTAAAATAATCTAATCGAATCGAAAAGAATCGAATTGAATTGAAAATAATCGAATTGAATCAAATCGAATCGAAAAGAGTCGAATCGAATTTAAAATAATCGAATCGACTCAAAAATAATGAAATCGAAAGAATCGAATCGAAGAGAATTGAATCGTATAGAAAATACTCGAATCGAATCAAAAAGAATCCAAAATATTCGAAACGAAAGGAATCTAATCGAAAATAATCGAATCGAATTGAATCGAATTGAAAAGGATCGAATTGAATCAAATCGAATTGCAAAGAATCCAAAATAACTGAATCGATTTGAAAATAAACAAATCGAATAGAAAAGAATCGAAATGAATTGAAAATAATCGATTTGAATCGAATCGAATCAAAAAGAATCGAATTAAATTGAAAATAATCGAATCGACTCAAAAATAATCAAATCAAAAGAATTGAATCGAATCGAAGAGAATTGAATCGAATTGAAAATAATCGAATCGAATCGAAAATGATCGAATTGAATCAAATCGAATCGAAAATAATTGCAAATAATCGAATCGATTCGAAAATAATCTAATCGAAACGAAAAGATTCGAAACGAATCGAAATTGATCGAATTGATTAGAATCGATTCTAAAAGAATCGAAAAGAATCGAATCGATTTGAAAATAATTGAATCGAATCGAAAAGAATTGAATCGAATCAAAAATGATCGAGTTGAATCGAATCTAATGAAAAGAATTGAAAATAATCTAATCTATTTGAAAATAATCGAATCAAAACTAGAAGAATCGAATCAAATAAAATCAAATCGAATAGAATAGAAAATAATTGAATCGAATTGAATTGAAAACAATTGAATTGAAATGTATTGAATCGAAGACAATCGAAAATAATCGAATCGATTCGAAAAAAATCGAATCGAATCGAAAAGAATCTAATCGATTCAAAAAGAATCGAACATAATTGAATCGATTTGAAAAAATCGAATCGAATTGAAAAGAATTGAATCGAATTGAAAATGATCGAATTGAATCGAATCGAAAATAATCGAATCGATTTGAAAATAATCGAATCGAATTGAAAAGAATCGAATCGAATTGAATCTAATCGAATCAAAAAGAATCTAAAATAATCGGATTGATTCGAAAATAATCGAATCAAATCAAAAAGAATCAAATCGAATCGAAAATGATTGAGTTGAATTGAATCGAATCGAAAAGAATCGAAAATAATCGAATCAAATTGAATTGAAAGGAATTGAATCGAATTGAAAATAATCAAATTGAAAAGAATCAAAAATAACTGAACCGACTTGAATCAAATTAAAAATAATCGAATAGAAATAATCGAATTGTATCGAATGGAATCGAATCGACTCAAAAAGAATTGAAAATAATTGAATTGACATGAATCGAATTGAAAATAATCGAATCGAATCGAAAAAAGTCGAATTGAATCGAATGGAATGGAATTGAAAAGAATCGAATCGAATCAAAAATACTCTAATTGAATCGAATCGAATTGAAAAGAATCGAAAATAATCGAATCGATCTGAAAATAATCGAATCGAATCGAAAAGAATCGAATTGAATCGAAAAGAATGAAATCGAATCAAATCAAATCGAAAAGAATGGAAAATAATCGAATCGACTTGAAAAGAATCGAAAATAATTGATTTGAATCGAATCGAAGAGACCCAATTTGAATCGAATCGAAAAGAAGAAAATCAAATCGAATCAAAAAGAATAAAAAATAGTCAAATCAACTCGAAAAGAATCAAAAATAATCGAATTGACTCGAATCGAATCAAATTGAAGAGAATTGAATCCTATAGAAACTACTTGAAACAAATCGAAAAGAATCCAAAATATTCGAAATGAATGGAATCGAATCAAAAGAATCAAATTGAATCGAAAAGACTTGAATCGTATAGAAAATACTCGAATCGAATCGAAAAGAATCCAAAATATTCAAAAGGAATGGAATCGAATTGAAAATAATCGAATCGAATCGAATCAAAAATGATCGAATTGAATCAAATCGAATCGAAAATAATCGAAAATAATCGAATCAATTCGAAAATAATCTAATCGAATCGAAAAGAATCTAAACGAATTGAAATTGATCGAATTGAATGGAATCGATTCGAAAAGAATCGAAAAGAATCGAATCGATTTGAAAATAATTGAATCGAATCAAAAAGAATCGAAAATAATCGAATCGGTTAGAAAATAATCGAATCGAATGGAAAAGAATCGAAACGAATCAAAATAGATCAAATTGAATTGAATCGATTCGAAAAGAATTGAAAAGAATCGAATCAATTTGAAAATAATTGAATCGAATCGAAAAGAATCGAATGGAATCGAAAATGATCAAATTGAATCAAATCGAATGAAAAGAATCGAAAATAATCGAATTGATTTGAAAATAATCGAATCGAATTAAAAAAAATCGAATTGAATCGAATGGAATGGAATTGAAAAGAATCGAATCGAATCGAAAATAATTGAATTGAATTGAATTGAATGGAAGAGAATTGAATCGTATAGAAAATACTCGAACCGAATCGAAAAGAATCCAAAATATTCGAAATGAATGGAATCGAAGTGAAAATAATCGAATCCAATCAAAAATGATCGAATTGAATCGAATCGAAACAAAAAGAATCGAAAACAATTGAATCGATTCGAAAACAACTGAATCGAATCGAAAAGAATCGAATCGAATCGATAATGATCGAATTGAATCGAATTGAATCGAAAAGAATCGAAAATAACCAAATCGATTAGAAAATAATCGAATCGAATAGAAAAGAATCGAATTGAATAGAAAACAATCAAATTGAATCGAATCGAAAAGAATCAAAAATAATCAAATCGATTAGAAAATAATCGAATTGAATCGAAAAGAATCGAATTGAATCGAAAACAATCGAATTGAATCGAATCGAATCGAAAAGAATCGAAAATAATCGAATCGATTTGAAGAAAATCAAATCGAATTGAAAACAATCTAATCGAATCTAAAAGAATTGAAAATAATCGAATCGATTCGAAAATAATCGAATCGAATCGAAAAGAATCGTATCGAATGAAAATGATCGAATTGAATTGAATCGAATCGAAAAGAATCAAGAAAAATCGAATCGATTCGAAAACAATCGAATCAAATCGCAAAGAATCGAATCGAATCGAAAATGATCGAATTGAATCGAATCGAATGAAAAGCATTGAAAATAATTGAATCGATTTGAAAATAATCGAATCGCATCTACAATAATTGAATAAAATCCAATCCAATCGAAAAGAATCGAAAATAATCAAATCGACTCGAAAAGAATAGAAAATAATTGAATTGACATGAATGGAATTGAAAAGAATCGAATCGAATCGAAAAAAATCGAATTGAATCGAATGGAATGGAATTGAAAAGAATCGAATCGAAAATAATCGAATTGAATCGAATTGAATGGAAGAGAATTGAATCGTATAGTAAATACTCGAACCAAATAGAAAAGAATCCAAAATATTCGAAATGAATGTAATTGAAGCGAAAATAAACGAATCGAATCGAATAAAAAATGATCGAATGGAATCGAATCGAATAGAAAAGAATCGAAAATAATCGAATCGATTCGAAAACAACTGAATCGAATCGAAAAGAATCAAATCGAATCGATAATGATTGAATTGAATCGAATCGAATCGAAAAGAAACGAAAATAATCGAATCGATTCGAAAATAATCTAATCGAATCGAAAAGAATCAAATTGAATCAAAAATGATCGAGTTGAATTGAATCAAATCGAAATGAATCGAAAATAATCGAATCAAATTGAATTGAATGGAATCGAATCGAATTGAAAATAATCAAATTGAAAAGAATCAAAAATAACCGAATCGATGTGAATCAAATTAAAAATAATCGAATAGAAATAATCGAATTATATCGAATGGAATCGAATTGACTCAAAAAGAATTGAAAATAATTGACTCGAATCTAATCGAAAAGAAACGATTCGAATCGAATCGAAAAGAAGAAAATCAAATCAAATCAAAAAGAATAAAAAATAATCAAATCAACTCGAAAAGAATGAAAAATAATCGAATCGACTCGAATCGAATCGAATTGAAGAGAATTGAATCGTATAGAAACTAATCGAATCGAATCGAAAAGAATCCAAAATATTTGAAAAGAATGGAATCGAATCGAAAGAATCAAATTGAATCAAAAAGACTTGAATCATATAGAAAATACTCGAATCGAATCGAAAATAATCCAAAAGATTCGAAACGAATGGAATCGAATTGAAAATAATCGAATCGAATCGAATCGAATCGAAAATGATCGAATTGAATCAAATCGAATCGAAAATAATCGAATCGATTAAAAAATAATCTAATCGAATCGAAAAGATTCTAAACGAATCGAAATTGATCGAATTGAATAGAATCGATTCGAAAAGAATCGAAAAGAATCGAATCGATTTGAAAATAATTGAATCGAATCGAAAAGAATCGAATCGAATCGAAAATGATCAAATTGAATCGAATCGAATGAAAAGAATCGAAAATAATCGAATCGATTTGAAAATAATTGAATCGAATCGACAGGAATCGAATCAAATAAAATCAAATCGAAAAGAATCGAAAATAATCGAATCGACTCGAAAAGAATAAAAAATAATTGAATTGACATGAATCGAATCGAAAATAATCGAATTGAATCGAAAAAAGTCGAATTGAATCGAATGGAATGGAATTGAAAAGAATCGAATTGAATCGAAAATACTCTTATTGAATCGAATCGAATCGAAAAGAATTGAATTGAATCGAAAATAATCGAATTGAATCGAATCTAATCAAAAAGAATCGAATCGAATTGAAAATAATCAAATCGACTCAAAATTAATCGAATCGAATCGAATTGAAGAGAATTGAATCGTATAGAAATTACACGAATCGAATCGAAAAGAATCCAAAATATTCTAAACGAATGGAATGGAATTGAAAATAATCTCATCGAATCTAATCGAATCGAAAGTGATTAAATTGAATCGAATCGAATCTAAAAGAATCGAATCAAATCGAAAATGATCAAATTAAATAGAATCGAATCGAAATGAATCGAAAATAATTGATTCGATTTGAGAATAATCGAATCGAATCGGAAAGAATCGAATTGAATTGAAAATAATCGAATTGAATCGAATCGAAAAGAATCAAATCGAATTGAAAATAATCCAATCGACTCAAAAATAATCAAATCGAAAGAATCGAATCGAATCGAAGAGAATTGAATCGTATAGAATATACTCGAATCGAATCGAAAAAAATCCAAAATATTCGAAACAAATGGAATCGAATCGAAAATAATCAAATCGAATCGAATCGAAAAGAATAGAAAATAATCGAATCGAATCGAAAATGATCCAATTGAATTGAATCAAATCGAAAATAATCGAAAATAATCGAATCGATTTGAAATTAATCGAATCGAAAGAATCGAATTGAATTGAACATATTAGAATTGAATCGAATCGAATCGAAAAGAATCGAAAATAATCAAATGGATTAGAAAATAATCGAATCGAATCAAAAAGAATCGAATCGAATTTAAAATGATTGAATTGAATCGAATCAAATCGAAAATAATCAAATCAAATTGAATTGAAAAGAATCAAATCAAATTGAAAATAATCAAATCTATTCGAATCAGATTGAAAAGATGGAAAAATAACCGAATCGACTCGAATCGAATTGAAAATAATCGAATCGATCAAAGATAATCAAATTGTATCGAATGGAATCGAATCGAAAAGAATCAAAAATATTTGATTCGAATCGAATCGAATCAAATCAAAAAGAATCAAATCGAATCAGATCAATCAAATCGAAAAGAATCAAAAATAGTCGAATTGACTCGAAAAGAATCGAAAATAATTGAATCGACTTGAATCAAATAGAAAATAATCAAAAATAATCGAAATGAAATGAAAATAATCGATTTGATTTGAAAAGAATTGATTCGAAATGAAAAGAATCGAAAATAATCAAACTGAATCGAAAATAATTGAACCGAAATGAAAATAATTGAAACCAATAGAAAATAATGAAATCGAATCAAAAATAATCGAACCGAAAGGAAAATAATCGATTCGAATCAAAACAAATCGAATCGAATCGAAAAGAATCGAAAGTAATCGAAACGAATCGAAAAGAATTGAAAATAAGCAAAACGAAATGAAAATAATCGAAAATAATCGATTCGAAAGGAAAGAATTGAATCAAATCGAAAAGCATCAAATCGAATAAAAAAGAAGCCAATCAAATCAAAAAGAATCAAATCGAATCAAAAAGAATCGAATCGAATCGAATTGAAAATAATCAAAAACAATCGAATCGAATCGAAAACAGTTGAATCGGAAAGAATCAGATCGAATCGAAAAGAATCAAAAGTAAACGAAATGAATCGAAAAGATTCGAAAATAATTCAAACCGAAAGGAATCGAAAGTAATCGAAACGAATCAAAAAGAATTGAAAATAATCAAAACGAAACGAAAATAATCAAAAATAATCGATTTGAATCGAAAAGAATCGAAACGACTTGAAAAGAATCTAATTGAATCGAATCGAAAAGAATCGAAAGTAAGCGAATTGAATCGAAAACAATCGAATCAAATCGAAAACAATCAAATCAAATAGAATCAAAAAGAATTGAAATAACTGAATCGAATAAAAAATAATTGAATCAAAAATTATGAATTCGAATAGAAAAGAATCGAGTCGAATCGAAAAGAATCGAATCGAATCGAATCGAAAAGAATTGAAGATAATCAAAACGAAATGAAAATAATCAAAAATAATCGATTTGAATCGAAAAGAATCAAATTGAATCAAAAATAATCGAACTGAAATGAAAATAACCAATTTGTATAGAAAAGAATCAAATCGAATCGAAAAGAATTGAAAGTAATCGAATTGAATCCAAAAGAATCGAAAATATTCGAGGAAAAGACCAAGATGGCAGAAGAGTAGGGGTCCCCAGGTCCCCTGTCCCCACCAAATTACCTAGATAACCTTCAAATCATCCTGAAAATCTACGAATTCGGCCTGAGATTTAAAGAGAGACCAGCTGAAATGCTACAGTGAGGAGTTCACGCTTCTATCAAGGTAGGAAGATGGGAAAAAAGAAATAAACAAAAGGCATCCAAGGGGGAGGAGTCCCGCGAGGAGCCGGGATAAGGCCGGGGCGAGTGTCCCCAGGACAGGAGAGCTCCGTCCCGGAGAAGCAGGGGCTGCACCAACCTTCCTGGGTGGAAAGGCGCCCGCAGGAGTTAGAGCAGGACCCCCTGAGGATGGGGAGGCCCTCAGGCTCCCTGGGACACTAACAGACACCTGCGCGCCCAGGAGAGTGCACCGAGCTCCCTAAGGGCTGCAGTGCCCATGGCAGGACCCAGAGCAGCTCTGAGAGGCTCGGGCGGTGGCTCCACAGAGGGGGCTGTGTGGCCTGGAGCGCGAATCCAACAGGGCAGGCCGGGAGGAAAGGGCGCCGGGACACGGCCCAGGATCCGGCCTCCCCCCGGGACAGGCAGAGGCCGGGAGGGCCCAGGAGAGCAAGGAAGCTCCTGCCTGGAGCTAAGCAGATCAGCGGCCCCGCCCCAGAGGCTCCAGGCCCTGGGGACAAGAGCTCCAGAGTTACTGCAGGGGCTGAATCCAAGGCTCCAGAGCAGCCACTGGGTTCTTCCTCCAGGGGCCTCACGGGGTAAACAACCCAAACTGAGACCTGCACCAGGCAGGGGGCAGAGCAGCTCCCCCAAGTGCTAACACCTGAAAATCAGCACAACAGGCCCCTCTCCCAGAAGACCAGCTAGACGGACAAGTTTCAGGGGAAGTCAAGGGACTTAAAGTATACAGAAACAGAAGATACTCCCCTGTGTATTTTTGTTATCAGCGTGGATGCGGGCCCACATCTTCCTGAAGCCGCCCCGTGGGTCCAGAGGCGGCCCAGGGGCTCCTGTCTGTGTGGATGCAGGCTCACATCTTCCTGAAATCTCACCCCGGGTCCTGCGGAGACCGGGGCTCCTGTCAGCGTGAACGCGGACAATGTCCCTCTGAAGACTCACCGCGGGTCCTGAGGAGGCTGCAGCTCATCAGCGTGGACCCGTCCCCAGGTCCTGCTCAGGCCTCCCCAGCACAGACGGGCTCTCCTTAGTGCAGGCAGACAAGGCCTACTGCGCATGCGGGCCCCCTGGGTGGGGCCTGAGCTCAGGCGCCCCCTGCGGGATGCTCAGGCACTGCAGGAGGCCATGCAGGAGGTGCCGTGACCCACCCGGGATGCACATGCCTCCCTCTAGGCTCCAGCTGTGGCCTGTTAGCTTCAGAAACATCTCACTGAAATGCAGCCCAACACCCGGCTTCCCCAGAAATACTTAAGGACAAGGAATTAGAGCACACAGGATGCGAAATGAAATGTGGACCAGACTTTTACCACGTCCTTCAAAACTGACTCAACCCTCTTCCACTGTGGGTGGGACTGCGGGCTGGTGCATCTGTCCTGGAAACAGTGTGGAGGCTCCTCAGGAAGTTACCAATAGAGCCGTCCTGCGACCAGCAGGTGCATGGCCTGGAGCTCACTCCGAAGATACAGATGCAGTGAGACTCGGGACACCTGCACCCCAATGTCCACAGCAGCCATGTCCACAGTACCCACACTGTGGGAGGAGCCTCGGTGCCCTTGGGCAGATGATGGATAAAGGGGATGGGAGATAGATGATGGTCATAGAGAGAGGAATGGTACTCAGCTATCAAGGAGAAGGAAATCTTGCCATTTGCAATGACATGGATAGAACTAGAGGGATCATCTTAAGTGACATAAGTCAGTCGGGAAAGAGAATGACTGTGTGGTGTCATTCATATGTGGAATTTAAGAAGTAAAGCAGATGAACATTTGTGAAGGGAAGGAAAAACAAATAAGATGAAAACATATGCAGGAAATACAGACTCTTAATGATAGGAAACAAACTGAGGGTCGCTTGAGGTGGGGGAGGGGATAACAGGGGACCGGCATGAAGGAGGGCACATGATGTCACAAGCACTGCTATCTCCAACTGGTGAATTCCTGAATTCTTCCCCTGAAAGTATAATACACTATACGTTAATTAATTGGGTTTAAATTAAAGTAAGTTAAAAAAATCAGTTGTGTCAGAGCACATTTCCTTCTGAACTCTCTGTTCTACTCCTTCAGCTTATGCCAGGACCACCCCCCATGGGTCTGGTTTGTTTAAGTAGGCACCACGCCTCATCCATGGCCCAGGCCAGGGCTAGAATCACGATTCCGAGATCAGTACCGGAGGTGAGGTCTGGAGTTAGCTGCTTAACTGATGCAGCCAGCTGGGGGCCCGAGAACCACACTGCTTTATCCTGTGTCTCTGTGACATCCATTGAAATAGGAAAGTGCTGCATCCCACTCTGTCTTGCTTCTCCTATACTGATTTGCTGTCCGGGGTCATTTGTGGGGGCGGAAGAATGTTATGGGTTTTTTTTCCTATTTCTAAGATCTGCCACCATGATTTTCATAGGAATGACATTGAAACTGAGGGTGGCTTCAGGAACTGCGGACATTTTCACAAGATGAGGCTCGCACCCCATGAGCCCAGGACGGCCTCCCAGAGCCTGGTATTGCTCAGTGCACAAGTCTTGTGCTCCTTCGGTTCAGTCTCATTATTCTCTGTGTTGCTCCTGAGAAGGGAGTCACCTCCTTCATTTCCTTCCTGAGTGCTCATTGTCAGGACACAGCAAGTCTCCTCTGCTCTGTAGAGTCAGTTTGTGTCCCATGACTTTACTGAACTCACTCCTTATTTCTAACAGGTTTTGGTGGAGGCTGTCCTGTTTCCTTATTTTAAAATTTTTAATTTATTTATGATAGTCACACACACACACAGAGATTGAGAAAGAGAGAGAGAGAGAGAGAGGCAGAGACATAGGCAGAGAGAGAAGCAGGCTTCATGCACTGGGAGACTGATGTGGGATTCGATCCTCGTTCTCCAGGATCATGCCCTGGGCGAAAGGTAGGCTCTAAACCACTGTGTCACCCAAGGATCCCAGGCTCTCGGGTTCCCTGTTTCTAGTACCGTGTCTTCAGCAAATAGGGACAGTGTGATGTCCCCCTTCCAGGTGTGGAACCTTTGCTGTTTACAGCATAATGTCCTAGAAAACCCCACAAAACAATAAAAACTGAGTCCTGCCCAAGGGCAGGAAGCCCCTATTAGAATGAGAATAGAGCTCATTGCCCTTGAAGGCGCCATATCAAAATGTAAACAGAACTTGAGGAATTGCTCCAGACTTTCTGGAGGTCCCCAAGACCAGTCCTTAAAACTAAGCTAATCCACACCTCGGGTTCCAAGTGCCTGCTCTTCTGTGTCGGGTATACTTGGACACAAGCTCGAGCTTGTAAAGAAACCCTCATGTGTTTGCTTCAGTGTTGGCTTCTCAGTGGTTTCTAGGATTCGCAATCTTGAGCACAACAGTCTGAGGTAAGAAAAAAACAAAAACAAAAGAAGATGGGAGGCAGGCAGAGTGAACGCAGGGTTCTGAGATGAGCGGCGGAAACCCAGGGGCTTGGGGGCTCTTCTGTGGAGGCCACTGCAGACTGGGGGCAGGATGCTAAGCCCCAGAGCCAGAGGACCCAGCATCCCTATCCGCATCCCTGCCATTAGCACTGAGTCTCAGGGAGCAGCACAGCGCCGCCCACTGGATGCCAGAGGCGCTGACGCCCATCAAGCCTGTGACCTGCAGCTGCATTTCCCAGGCAGATGTGCACCTGACAATCAGCGACATGGCCCATCCCTAAACCCCGCACAGTCCACTCGCTGCCACCAACTTGTCAGACCACAGAACCTGCAGAGCATCAGCTCTGCCTGCAAAGTAGGGTCTAGCTTCCTTTGTACTTTGTGCTTCTTTTTCATTTTTTTCTTTGAATCTTTCTTATTAATTGTCTTATTTTAATTTTTATGTATGTACCTTATATATTTCTTATTTTTACTTTCATGGTACTTTAATTGTGTTTCTTATTTTGGGATTTAAAATCTTTTAAAAAGCAGGCTAAAATAGCCTGGTGTTTTTATCGGGAGGGGAGTTGTTATTGTTTTTCTTTTTCTTCCTTCTTTCTTTTCTGGAAAAAAGAATGAGATGGAGAAATTCATCTCCATAAAATAACATGAGGTAGTACTCACAGCCAGGAAGTTCATCGATAAACATATATGATATCTAACTACAGTTTAAAACAATGATAATAAAGATAGCAGCTTGGCTGGAAAATGAGGACAGAAGAAAACTAGAGAATCCCTTACTGTAGATATAAAAGAACTTAAATCTAGACACGCCAATGTTAAAAATGCTATAACTGAGATGCAGTCCCAAGTGGAAGCCTTACAAACAAGAAAAGTTATGGACCACAGAGGCAGACTTAGGGAACTCAGGCACTTATTAAAACAATACCATTCATATCATAAGAGACTCAGAAGATGAAGAGAGAGAAAAGGTGGGTCTTGCTCAGCCATTACAAACGACAAATACCCACCATGTGCTTCAATGTGGATGGAACTGGAGGTATTATGCTGAGTGAAGTAAGTCAATCGGAGGAGGACTAACAGTGTATGTTCTCATTCATTTGGGGAATATATATAATAGTGATAGGGAATATAAGGGAAGGGAGAAGAAATGTGTGAGAAATATCATAAATGGAGACAGAACAAAAAGACTCAACTCTAGGAAATGAACCAGGGGTGGTGGAAGTGGAGGAAGGCACAGGGTGGGGGTGAATGGGTGACGGGCACTGAGGGGGCACTTGACAGGATGAGAACTGGGTGTTATTCTGTATGTTGGCAAATTGAACACCAATAAAAATAAAATTATTATCAAAAAGAAGAAAGAAAGAAAGAAAGAAAGAAAGAAAGAAAGAAAGAAAGAAAAAGAAAGAAAGAAAGAAAGAAAGAAAGAAAGAAAGAAAGAAAGAAAGAAAGAAAAAGAAAGAAAGAAAGAAAGAAAGAAAGAAAGAAAGAAAGAAAGAAAGAAAGAAAGAAGAAAGATAGAAAGAAGAAAGAGTGACACCTGGGTGGCTCAGTCAGTTAAGCTTCTGCCTTAGGCTCAGATCATGATCCAGGTCGCAAGGCAGGCTCCCTGTTCAGCAGGGAACCTGCTTCTCCCTCTCCCTCTGCCCCACTCGCTCATGCTTTTTCTCTCCTCTCTCTGTCAAATAAATAAATAACATCTTTGCAAGAGAGACAAACAATCAAACCCAGAAGGAAGAGAAATCTCCCATGTTGAAGAATTTCTAACAATTTGTGCAGACATTCCACCCTCAAGTTGATGAGCATAGCTTCCCACTCTTATGTGTGGAATACACGTAGTAACTACCTTCTACAAAATATATTATGAAAAAGTTAAAATAATAATGATAATAATAATAATAATAATAATATAATAATAATAATAATAATAATAATAATAATAATAATAATAATAAAGAATCACTTCTCTATGGAGAAAGCTGACAAACACTACCTCAGCAAGATGATCAGATAGATACCAAGACTGATAAATCATGCTGATAGTATCCATCCTTTATATGATATAATAAAAATGGCAGTATATTGTGTATATCATCCACAAAAACAGTTCAATAATGAGATAAACAACAGACATGTCCCAACTGAGAGAAATTTTACAAAATACTCTATGTCTCAAAGTGTTCCAGTTCAACAACAACAAGGAAAGGCTGAAAGACTGTCACAATCCAGAGTAGCCTAAGAAAACATGAGGACAAATGCAATGTGATATGAGAGATGGTAACTTAGCAAAAACTAAGGAAATCCGAATGAAGTACGGTCTTTCATTAATGCGACTATTTTAATATTGATTCATTAGCTAATATTTGTACCGTACTAATATAATATATCAAGAATTGGAGAAGTTGAGTGCAAGTGCATGAGAATTCTCTGTACTATCTTCTCAATTTCCCAATAAATCTTTGTTTTTTTTTCTAATCAATAAGATTTATTTTGAAAATTGACTAAATGAATCAGGCTCCAAGTGTGAAGACATTTTAAGAATAGTTTAATTAACTTTTGTCTCATTCTTAAAGAGTTCCCTCAATGTGAACAATGTAAGGATTTTCTATCAGAAGAAAGAAAAACACTTATGAACACGTATAATGCCTCCTCAACCTGGGAAGCAGGAAACGATAATAAATAGAAAAATCAGATAAATATACTTCTATTATAATAGACACCATATTGCAAGTGCATTTAAAATTAGCAATGCATAACATTTATTTCCTTGACATTTGTCTTCCAAAGAGTTCACAGTGTTTCACTGTCACTTGAAGCAGGGGAAGAACCTCAGGGAAGAATCCTTCAGATAGTAATAGGACCATTGGAAGTAATGTCTCTCAGTTCTTTCCAAATCCATAAAGATGCATTTCCTGATGAGTGACTGAGCTGTGAAGAAAGAGATGAGAAAACCTCATCCCTCTGAATTACCTGTGTCAGAATATTTTAACCATAGTACTACAGATAGGAAATTATCCTTATTAACAGGAAATACGTCTCAGATTGGAATCTGAGAAATCAGATGGGCAGAGAAAAAATGCATTGACTCCCTCTCCATCTTTAAAAGACAAAGAAGAGCTTTTCTATGTACAAAGTCAGTTTTCAAGATAGCCTTAGGGAATAAGAGTCTGCAGCATGGAATCCGCTGCATAGCTGGGTCGCCTGCGCTCCATGTCTTCCTGATCCCAAATCCCTGGTCCTGTCCCCCAACACAGGCTGCCATGCTGAGGTCCTTTGCAATTGCTCTCTTTGGAGCTCCGGGGAAGGGGGAAGGAGCTAGATAGGATGGGACTGGATGCGTGGAGGTCGTGAAAATTAAGACCATTCCAATTTAAGTTCAGCATTAGCAAACTTCCAGCCAGGGCCCTGCACAGACAACACGGGGCCCCAGGGGCAGGTTTCAAGCAAACCCCAGACTGGGGTCGCCTTTCTCTGTAGACGTCTCTGTGTGCATCTTAGAGAAATGGGATGCCCTGTGTCTGCAGCTCCCCCATGCCATCCCCCTCATTCCCCACCCCACACCATCCCCCTACATCATCACCCCCCATGGCATCCCCCTACACCATCCCCCTCACACCCACACAGCCCCACACAATCCCCATCCAAACTATACTCCAACACCGTCCCCCCTACACCATCCCTCACACTCCACCACCATCAACCCCTGCCCCACACCATCCATCCCCACATCATCTTCCCCCAGCATGGGCCCGGTGCAGCTGCCCCTTGTGGGACATGCTCAGCCTCCCTGGGGTTCTCTGGATACCCTGCTCCCATCAGAAGCACGGGTGTTCTATAAAGTACCCAGGGGTTGCAGGGAAGATGGGAGGCAGGGAGCTCCCGACAGCGTGGGTGGAGGTTGGTTGAAGTAGAGGACGCACTGTGCCCGGCCTTCTCCCACCGTCCCTCGTGGAGGGTGGCACACCTGGCACAGGACACCAGCCCTAACCCAGAGGGACCTGGGCTGGCCTGGCCCCAGGCTCTGTGGGGGTTGGTGTGATTTGAGCACCGATCTCAGGCCCAACACAAGGACTAATGGGATCTAAGCCCCCATGGCCCTGGCATGCCTGGATTCTGGCCCCGCGCTGAGTGAGCTCTCACATGGCTGGATGTGGCCTCCTGGGCACTGGGCATGCCTCACAGATCCAGGTCGCTGACCTAGCGCAGCCCTGGGGATCACAAGACACCCCAGGGTGGGTACAGCAGGGGGAGGCCCGTGGGCCCCACCCGCACAAACACCAGGAGGATCCTCCAGGTCCTGGGGCCCCAGAGAGCCTGAAGCCGGGGTCCAGCTGCCCTGTGGGGACCCAGCGCAGGAGCCCATGAGCTTCAGGTCCAGGTCAGCAATGCTGTCCTCAGAACCGTCTATCAGGCTGAAACCTCAGGACATACTTCCCCACCTGGAGTCCACACATGCTCCCAGGTGGGGGACTCCTGTACCAGCATACCACCCCGAATGATTCTTGTCCTCCCCTAAAGGACAGAAAGGTCTCCCTCCCCAGGGGAAAGCGCGCACCCTCGGCTCTGGGCCTGTTTGCTGTAGAAAGTCAATAAAGTGTTGTGTAGCGAAAATGCACAGCCAGCCCATTTTTGTGTCTCCCAGAACTCTGTGCACGTGGTGTGGAGAGACCCCCAGTGAGGACGAGGGGGCACCACCCAGGCCCCAAAAGCCCCTGCAGTGGTGCCGCCAGGCACACACAGCTGACGTCCCCACGTTCCTTCCATGGGTGGCCAGATGCCAGGGTCAGGACCCCACAGACTTTACTGGGACTCAGCCTCTGCCCCATGGGCCAGAATGGGCTGGGACAGAGTGACAGCCAGGGAGCCTCAGGTCACCAGAGTCGGTGCAAAGCGACCTGGGAGTTCTGTGCTCCCTCTGTCCAGGGGGCCGGGGCTGGCCCTGTTCCAGGGCACTTCCTCCCCTCCCCGCATCATGGTGCCTGTTTGCCTGGGGCACAGAGGGCCTGCGGGCCAGTCAGCGTGGCCCTAGAATGGTTGTCAGGACAGAAAGCCCTTGTGTTTTGCCCAAGATTGCGAGCCCTAGAAACCATCAAGTTGCCGACACCGATGCAAACTCCGAGCTTTTATTTACAAGCTGGAGCTTGGTTCCAAGTGCACTCTACCCAGCGGAGCAGGGACTTGGATCCTGAGACTAAGAGGCATAGCAGCTTTATAGTGGCCAGAGGCCCATGGGATATGCAGAAAGTTGCACAGTCGTGTCGGTCCACACACAGGTGGCCCATTGAATTATACCTTACCCTATAGTATCCACTTGAGCTGGTCTATTACTTTGGTCAGAATCAGCACTCAGTTTTGGTGGTCACAAAGCAACATTTCATTGTTATGAGCCGATTTCCGATTTCGGTGTGCCCAGCGGCCTGATAGGGTGGGGCAGCGCCTTGAGCCATAAGCAGGTTGTGGGGGTCAAAGGGGAGGTGGTGGGTGTAGCACAAAATGGAATCAGTCCTGCTCTGCTTGTCCAGGAGAAGGGGATTTTTGTTAAATTTCTTGGGTCCCAAACTGGCAGCTCCCGCACCTGGACCACACTCACCTGGTGGAATCAGCGTGCACACCATGTGGTGCTGGATCACCCACACCAGCATGTGGAGGGCACCTTCCTCGCCCTAGTGAGTAGGGGCTGGGTGAGCATGGGGCTCGGCCTGAAGGCCAGGCAGCACAGGTGACTGAGGAAACCCAGCCCCCTCCCCACCCAGACTCCCACACACAGGCAGCCCCAGGGCTCCCCGCCATGGGCAGGTGGCTCCTCAGGAACTCCCCCCAGGGTGGCCCCGAGATCTGGTCCCGGCTGGAGAGGCATCGGGGAGAAGAGAAGCAGGGGGTGCTCGGCTGGAGCCAGTGCGGGACTTGGGAATGTGTCCGAGCCTGACCTTCCGGCTCAGCTGACTCTCCAGTGGAATGTCACTGCACGAGCATTCCCCGGGTCGGCCAGGAGAGCACGGCTAGCCGCCCAGCGCCACCAACAGAAATGATATTGTGACAACCATATCAGCGGATGGGTGACCCAGCCAGAGGATCAGATAGCCGCATGTGATAGCTGCATGTGATAGACACACACCGCAAAGCCAACAAAAGTCAGACCCCAATGTTGTCAAACAGCAGCCTGATGGCTACATACACGACACATTGGTCCCCAACAGGATACATGCAAGACGCTATGAACCACAACTGCAGAGGTGCTAGAGTCACGGAGATGTGCCTGGTGGGTTCCAACAAGGAGCGCAGAGGGACAGGAAGCATCCTACGGAGGGGGGGCCCTTCCTAGGAAAGGACACCAGGTCCCTGTGAAGGCTACGCATGGTGAAATCTGTCCTCCTCTATTTCAGCTTCTGGTTTTCCACCTAAATGCCATTTTCCTCAATCATAATAGCAAAAATTTATTTTATGCTTTTAATTTCTTGTTATTGGAGTCCAATTTGTGTGAGTTCTTTCTTCAGCAAGGGTGTCCTTCAGGATAGAAGGAGAGAAAAAGAGTTTCCCAGACAGGCAAAATATAAGGGAGTTCATGACCACTAAACCAGTCCAGTAAAGAATTTTAAGGGGGACTCTTCTAGTAGAGGAAAAAAGAGACCCAAAGCAACAAAGACTAGAAAGTCCCAGAGAACATCACCAGAAACACAAACTCTACCGGTAACACAGAGGCACTAAGTTCATATCTTTCAATAATCACTCTGAATGCTGATGGACTAAATCCTCCAATCAAAAGATATACGCTAACAGAGTGGCTTAAAAAACAGGATCCCGGAAGCCTGGGTGACTCAGGGGTTGAGCGTCTGCCTTTGACTCAGGGAGTGATACTGGAGTCTGGGATCGAGTCCCATATTGGGCTTCTGGTGGGGAGCCTGCTTCTCTCTCTGCCTAATATTCTGCCTATCTGTCTCTCTCTCTCATAAATAAAATCGTTAATAAAAAAACAAGATCCATCTGAATGCTGCCTACAAGATGCTCACCTTAGACCTATAGACACCAACAGATTGAAAGTCGGGGGATGGAAAATCACCTATCACGCTACTGGATATCAAAGGAAAGCTGGAGGACCCATACTTATATCAGACAAACTAGATTTGACACCAAACCCTGGGGGACACCTGGTAGCTCAGTGGCTGAGCATCTGCCTTCGGCTCAGGGTGTGATCATGGGATCCCAGGATCGAGTCCCATATCGGCCTCCCTTTGGGGAGCCTGCATCTCCCTCTGCCTATGTTTCTGCCTCTGCTTCTCAGTGCATCTCTCATGAATGAATAAATAAATTAATTAAATATCAAAAAAGAACAAATACTGTAAGAAGAGATGAAGAAGGGCATTATTTCATAATTAAAAAGACTCTCTATCAAGATCAAACAACTAAATATTTATGCTGCCAACATGGGGTACCTAAATATAGAAACCAATTAACAACAAACGTACAGGAATTCACTGATAATAATACAATGACAGGGCATTTTAACACCCACTTATGGCAAAGGACCGAACGTCTATGCAGAAAAACAACAGGGGAACAATAGCCTTGACACACTGGACCACAGGGACTCAACACAAATTGTCAGAACATTTCATCCTAGAGCAGAATACAGATTCCTTTCAAGTGCACATGGGACATTCTCCCGAACAGATCATATCACAGCCCACAAATCAGCCCTCAACAGGTACAACACGTACAAGAAGGTTGATATCACACCCTGTACATTTTTGGACCACGACCATTTTCTTACACCACATTTATAAAAAATAAATTCAAAATGGATGAAAGACCTAAAAGTGAGACCTGAAACCATAAAAAGAAGGAAATATAGGCAGGAACGTCATTGACATTGGCCATTGGATGTTTTTTCTAGATATGCCTCTAATGTGAGGGAAACAAAAGTAAAATACTATTGGGACTTCATCAAGTTGAAAACCTTCCGCAAAATGAAGGAAACAACCAAAGCTAAAAGGCAACATACAGGAGGTGGGGCAAGATGGCGGAAGAGTAGGGTCCCCAAATCACCTGTCCCCACCAAATTACCTAGATAACCTTCAAATCATCCTGAAAATCTTCGAATTAGGCCTGATATTTAAAGAGAGACCAGCTGGAATGCTACATTGTGAAAAGTTCGGGCTTCAATCAAGGTAGGAAGATGGGAAAAATAAATAAAGATACAAAAAGCATCCAAGGGGGAGGAGCCCCGTGAGGAGCTGGGCTAAGTCCGGGGCAAGTGCCTCCAGGACAGGAGAGCTCTGTGCCAGAGTAGCAGGAGTGTACCAAATGTCCTGGGTGGAATGGCGCCTGCAAGTAGAGTAGGACCCCAGTAAGGTGGAGATGTCCTCGGGCTCCCTGTGACACTAACAGACACCTGCTCACACACGAGAGTGCTCTGAGCACACTACGAGCTGCAGCGTGCAGGCATTGACCTGGGAGCAGCTCGGAGGGGCTCGGGGGGCGGCTCTGCATGGAGTGGTCTGTGCGGCCCCGGGAGCAGGTCAGCGGCAGGAGCTCTGGCAGAGGAAGAGGCTCAGTGCGGAGGGGGCTGTGCAGCTCCGGGAGCAACTTTGAGGGGCTCAGGCGCGGTTCTTTGGAGGGGGCTGCATGGCCTTGAGCAGCTTGGAGGGGCTAGGGGGCGGCTCTGCAGAGAGGCGCCTGCATGGCCAAGAGTGCGAATCCAACACCGCAGACTGGGAGCAGAGGGTGCTGGCACACAGCCCAAGATCTGGCCTCCTCCGGGACAGGAAGAAGCCGGGAGTGCCCAGGACAGCAAGGATGCTCCTGCCCCGAACTGAGCAGATCAGCGCCCCGCCCTGGAACCTCCACACCCCTGCAGAGAGAGAGTTATTTGTGGGGGCTGAATCCAGGTTTCCAGAGCTGCCGCAGCCACTGGGGTTGTTCCTCCAGGGGCCTCAGGGGGTAAAAAAACCCCACTGGGCCCTCCAACAGGCGGGGTCAGAGCAGATCCCCCAAGTACTAACACATGATAATCAGCACAACAGGCCACTTGCCCAGAAGACCAGCTAGAGGGACAAGTTCCAGAGGAAGTAAAGGGCCTTAACGTATAGAGAATCAGACGATACTCCCCTGTGTGTTCTTTTTTTTTCTTTTTGATTTCTGATTGCTTCCCCCACCTTTTTTCACCCTTTTCTTTCCCATTTTCTTCTCTTTATTCTTCTTTTTCTTCTTTTCCTCTTTATTCTTTTTCTCTTTTCTTTCCTTCTGTCTCTCTCTTTTTCTCCTTTTCCCAATACAACGTGTTTTTGGACACTCTGCACTGAGCAAAGTGACTAGAAGGCAAACCTCACCTCAAAAGAAAGAATCAGAAGCAGTCCTCTCTCCCACAGAGTTACAAAATCTGGATTGCAATTCAATGTCAGAAAGCCAATTCAGAAGCACTATTATAGAGCTACTGGTGGCTCTAGTAAAAAGCATAAAGGACTCAAGAGACTTGATGACTGCAGAATTTAGATCCAATCAGGCAGAAATTAAAAATCAACTGAATGAGATGCAATCCAAACTAGTAGTCCAACCGACCAGGGTTAACTAGGTGGAAGAATGAGTGAGTGATATAGAAGACAAGTTGCTGGCAAAGAGGGAAACTGAGGAAAAAAGAGACAGACAATTAAAAGACCATTAAGACGGATTAAGGGAAATAAAGGAGAGCCTGAGGAAGAAAATCCTATGTTTAATTGGGGTTCCCGAGGGCGCCGAAAGGGACAGAGAGCCAGAATATGTATTTGAGCAAATCATAGCTGAAAACGTTCCCAATCTAGGAAAGGAAACAGGCATTCATATCCAGGAAATAGAGAGATCCTCCCCTAAAATCAATAAAAACCATCCAACACCTCGACATTTAATAGTGAAGCTAGCAAATTCCAAAGATAAAGAGAAGATCCTTAAAGCAGCAAGGGACAGGAATCCCTGAACTTTATGGGGAGGAGAATTAGGGTAACAGCAGTCATGTCTACAGAGTCCTGGCAGGCCAAAAAGGGCTGGCAGGATATATTCAGGGTCCTAAATGAGAAGAACATGCAACCAAGAATACTTTGTGCAGCAAGGCTCTCATTCAAAATGGAAGGAGAGATAAAGAGCTTCCAAGACAGGCAGGAAGTGAAAGAATATGTGACCTCCAAACCAGCTCTGCAAGACATTTTAAGGGGGACTCTTAAAATTCCCCTTTAAGAAGAAGTTCAGTGGAACAATCCTCAAAAATAAGGACTGAATACATATCATGATGACACTAAACTCATATCTGTTAAGAGTAACTCTGAACGTGAATGGACTTAATGACCCCATCAAAAGGCGCAGGGTTTCAGACTGGATAAAAAAGCAGGACCCATCGATTTGCTGTAAATCTACAGAATTTTAGACAGAAGGACATGTACAACTTGAACATAAAAGGTTGGAGAACCATTTACCATTCAAATGGTCCTCAAAATAAAGCCGGGGTAGCCATCCTTAAATCAGATAAACTAAAATTTACCCCAAGGACTGTAGTGAGAGATGAAGAGGGACACTATCTCATATTTAAGGATCTATCCAACAAGAAGACTTAACAATCCTCAATATATATGCCCCGAGGGTGGGAGCTGCCAAATATTGAAACCAATTAAAAACCAAAGTGAAGAAATACTTAGATAATAATACACTTATACTTGGCGACTTCAATCTAGCTCTTTCTACCCTCGATAGGTCTTCTAAGCACAACATCTCCAAGAAACGAGAGCTTTAAATGATACACTGGACCAGATGGATTTCACAGATATCTACAGAACTTTACATCCAAACTCAACTGAATACACATTCTTCTCAAGTGCACATGGAACTTTCTCCAGAATAGACCAAATACTGGGTCAGAAATCAGGTCTGAAATGATACCAAAGGTTGGGATCATCCTCTGCATATTCTCAGACCATAATGCCTTGAAATTAGAACTAAATCACAAAAAGTTTGGAAGGACCTCAAACACATGGTGGTTAAGGACCATCCTGCTAAAAGAAGAAAGGGTCAACCAGGAAATTAAGGAAGAATTAAAAAGACTAATGGAAACTAATGAGCATGAAGATACAACCGTTCAAAACCTTTGGGATGCAGCAAAAGCAGTCCTAAGGGGGAAATACATCGCAATACAAGCATCCATTCAAAATCTGGAAAGAACTCAACTACAAAAGCTAACCTTACACATAAAGGAGCTAGAGAAAATCCAGCAGATGAAAACTACACCCAGCAGAAGAGAGTTAATTAAGATTCGAGCAGAACTCAATGAAATCGAGACCAGAAGTGTGGAACAGATCAACAGAACCAGGAGTTGGTTCGTTGAATGATTTAATAAGATAGATAAACCATTAGCCAACCTTATTAAAAAGAAGAGAGAGAAGACTCAAATTAATAAAATCACGAGTGAGAAAGGAAGATCACTACCAACAGCAAGGAAATAAAAACAGTTTTGAAAACACTATGAACAGTTAAACGCCAATAAATTAGGCAATCAAGAAGAAATGGACACATTCCTGGAAAGCCAGAAACTACCAAAACTGGATCAGGAAGAAATAGAAAACCTGAACAGGCCAATAACCAGGGAGGAAATTGAAGCAGTCATCAAAAACCTCCCAAGACACAAGAGTACAGGGCCAGATGGCTTCCCAAGGGAATTCTATCAAATGTTTAAAGAAGAAATCATACCTATTCTACTAAAGCTGTTTGGAAAGATAGAAAGAGATGGAGTACTTCCAAATTCGTTCTATGAGACCAGCATCACCTTAATTCCAAAACCAGACAAAGACCCCACCAAAAAGAGGGGAATTACAGACCAATATCCCCGATGAACATGGATGCAAAAATTCTTAACAAGATACAAGACAATAGGATCCAACAGTACATTAGGAAAATTTTTCACCATGACCATGTAGGATTTATCCCCAGGTCACAAGGCTGGTTCAACACTCATAAAACCATCAATGTGATTCATCATAAGAGGAAGAGAAAAACCAAGAACCATATGATCCTCTCATTAGATGCAGAGAAAGCATTTGACAAAATATAGCATTCATTCCTGATCAAAACTCTTCAGAGCGCAGGGATAGAGGGAACATTCCTCAGCATCTTAAAAGCCATCTACGAAAAGCCCACAGCAAATATTGTTCTCAATGGGAAAGCACAGGGAGACTTTCACCTAGGATCAGGAACAAGACAGGGATGTCCACTCTCACCACTGCTATTCAACATAATACTGGAAGTCCTAGCCTCAGCAATGAGATATCAAAAAGACATTAAAGACATTCAAATAGGCAAAGAAGAATTCACACACTCCCTCTTCACTGATGACATGATACTCTACATAGAAAATCCAAAAGCCTCCCCCCAAAGATTTCTAGAACTCATACAGCAATATGGTAGCATGGCAGGATACAAAATCAATGCCTAGAAATCAATGGCATTTCTATACACTAACAATGAGACTGAAGAAAGAGAAATTAAGGAGTCAATCCCATTTAAAATTGCACCCAAAAACATAAGACACCTGGGAATATACCTATCCAAATTCGTAAAGGATCTATACCCTAAAAAGTATAGATCGCTTCTGCAAGAAATTGAGGAAGGCACAAAGAGATGGAAAAATATTCCATGCTCATGGATTGGCAGAATTAATATTGTGAAACTGTCAATGTTACCCAGGGCAATTTACACGTTTAATGCAATCCCTATCAAAATACCATGGACTTTCTTCAGAGAGTTAGAACAAATTATTTTAAGATTTGTGGGATCAGAAAAGAATACCCAGGCAATTTTTAAAAAGAAAACCATATCTGGGAGCATCACAATGCCAGATATCAGGTTGACCTACAAAGCTGTGGTCATCAAGACAGTGTGGTACTGGCAGAAAAACAGACACATAGATCAATGGAACAGAATAGAGACCCCAGAAGTGGACCCTGAACTTTATGGACAACAAATATTCAATAAAGGAGGAAAGATTATCCACTGGAAGAAATTCAGTCTCTTCAAGAGAAGGTGCTGGGAAAATTGGACATCCACATGCAGAAGAATGAAACTAGACCACTCTCTTTCACCAGACACAAAGATAAACTCAACATGGATGAAAGATCTAAATGTGAGACAAGAGTCCATCAAAATCCTAGAGGAGAACATAGGCAACTCCCTTTTTGAACTCAGCCAAGGTAACTTCTTGCAAGATTCATCCATGAATGCAAAAGAAACAAAAGCAAAAATGAACTCTTGGGACTTCATCGAGATAAGAAGCTTTTGCACAGCAAAGGATAGAGTCAACAAAACTAAAAGACAACCTACACAATGGGAGAAGATATTTAAAAATGACGTATCAGGTAAACGGCTAGTTTCCAAGATCTATAAATACTTCTTAAACTCAACACCAAAGAAACAAACAATCCAATCTTGAAATGGGCAAAAGACATGAACAGAAATCTCACAGAGGAAGACATAGACAAGGCCAACATACACATGAGAAAATGCTCTGCATCACTTGCCATCAGGGAAATACAAATCAAAACCACAATGAGATAGGATCTCACACCAGTGAGAATGGGGAAAATTAACAGCGCAGGAAACCACAAATGTTGGAGAGGATGCAGAGAAAAGGGAACCCTCTTACACTGCTGGTGGGAATGTGAACTGGTGCAGGCACTCTGGAAAACTGTGTGGAGGTTCCTCAAATAGTTAAAAATAGAATTGTCCTACGAACCAGCAGTTGCACTGTTGGGGATTTACCCCAAAAGATTCAGATGCATTGAAACGCCGGGACACCTGCTCTCCGATGTTTAAGGCAGCAATGTCCACAATGGCCAAACTGTGGAAGGAGCCTCAGTGTCCATCGAAAGATGAATGGATAAAGAAGATGTGGTTTACGTACATAATGGAATATTACTCAGCCATTAGAAATGACAAATTCCCACTATTTGCTTCAATGTGAATGGAACTGGAGGGTATTATGCTGAGTGAAGTAAGTCAATCGGAGAAGGACAAACATTGTATGTTCTCATTCATTTGGGAATATAAATAATAGTGAAAGTGAATATGACGGAAGGGAGAAAGAAATGTGTGGGAAATATCAGAAAGGGAGACAGAACACAAAGACTCCTATTTCTGGGAAATGTACTAGGGGTGATGGAAGGGTAGGAGGGCGGGGCGTGGGGGTGAATGGGTGACGGGCACTAAGGGGGGCACTTGACGGGTTGAGCAATTGGTGTTATTCTGTATGTTGGCAAATTGAACACCATTAAAAAATAAATATATTAATAAAAAAGAGAAAGAAGAAAGAAAGAAAGAAAGAAGAAAGAAAGAAAGAAAAAAAGAAAGAAAGAAGAAAGAAGAAAGAAAGAAAGAAAGAAAGAAAGAAAGAAAGAAAGAAAGAAAGAAAGAAAGAAAGAAAGAAAGAAGGCACCTGGGTGGCTCAGTCAGTGAACCTTCTACCTTATGCTCAGATCATAATCCAGGTCCCACAGCAGGCTCCCTGTTCAGCAGGGAACCTGCCTCTCCCTCTCCCTCTGCTCCTCTCGCTCATGCTTTTTCTCTCTTCTATCTCTCAAATAAATAAATACCATCTTTGAAAAAGAAACAACAAACAAACCCAGAAGGAAGAGAAATCTCCCATCTAGAAGAATTTCAAAAATTTGTGCAGACATTCCACCCTCAAGTTGATGAGCATAGCTTCTCACTCTTATGTGTGGAATATACATAGTAACTTCCTTCTACAAAATATATTATGAAAGGGTTAAAATAATAATAATAATAGTAATAATAATATAATGATAATAATAATAAGAATCACTTTACTATGGAGAAACCTGACAAACACTACCTCAGCAAGATGATCAGATCGATACCAAGACTGATGAATCATGCTGATAGCATCTATGCTTCATATGATATAATAAAAATGCAGTATATCTCTGTATATAGTCCAAAAAACCAGTTCAATCATGAGATAAACAACCGACATGTCCCAACTGAGGGAAATTTCACAGAATATTCTACTTCTCAAAATGTTCCAGTTCAACAACAACAAGGAAAGGCTGAAAGACTGTCACAATCCAGAGGAGCCTAAGAAAACATGGGGACACGGGATCCCTGGGTGGCGCAGTGTTTTCGCGCCTGCCTTTGGGCCAGGGCGCTATCCTGGAGATCCGGGATTGAATCCCACATCGGGTTCCCGGTGCATGGAGCCTGATTCTCCCTCTGCCTGTTTCTCTGCCTCTCTCTATCTCACTGTGTGCCTGTCATAAAAAAAAAAAAAAAAAAAAAAAAAAAAAAAAAAAAACGAGGACAAATAGAATGTGATATAAGGGATGGTAACTTAGCAAAAACTAAGGAAATTTGAATAAAGATTATTTTTTCTAATAAATAACATTTATTTTAATAATTGACTTAAATGAATCAGGCTCCAAGTGTGAAGACACTTTAAGAATAGTTTAATTAACTTTTGCCTCATTCTTAAAGAGTTCCCTCGATGGGAACAAAGTAAGAATTTTATATCAGAAGGAAAGAAAAACACTTATGAACACGTATAATGACTCCTAAACCAGAAAAGCAGGAAAGGATAATAAATAGCAAAAATCAGATAAAAATACTTCTATTATAATAGACACCATATTGCAAGTGCATTTAAAATTAACAATGCATAACATTTATTTCCTTGACATTTGTCTTCCAAAGAGTTCACAGTGTTTCAGTGTCAGTTGAAACAGGGGAAGAATCTCAGGGAAGAATCCTTCACATAATAATAGGATCATTGGGCGTAATGTCTCTCAGTTCTTTCCAAATCCATAAAGATGAATTTCGTGATGAGTGACTGAGCTGTGAAGAAAGAGATGAGGAACCCTCATCCCTCTGAATTACTTGTGTCAGTATATTTTAACTATAGTACTACAGATAGTAAATTATCCTTATTATCAGGCAATACATCTCAGATTGGAATCCTAGCAATCATATGGGCAGAGAAAAAATGCTTTGACTCACTTTTCATCTTATAAAGACAAAGGAGAGCTTGTCTATGTACAAAGTCAGTTGTCAAGATAGCCTTAGGGAATAAGATTCTGCAGCATCAAATCCTGCTACATAGCCAGTATGCCCGTGCTCCAGGTCTTCCTGATCCCAAATCACTGGTCCTGTGCCCCAACACAGGCTGCCACGCTGAGGTCATTTGAAATTGCTCTCTTAGGAGCTCCAGGGAACGGGGAAGGAGCTAGATAGGATGGGACGGGAGGCGTGGAGGCTGTGAAAATTAAGGCCATTCCAATTTAAGTTCAGTGTTAGCACACGTCCAGCTAGGGCCCTGCACTGACCACTCAGGGCCCAAGGGCAGGTTTTACAGCAAACCCCAGACTGAGGTCTCCTTTATCTGTAGACGTCTCCGTGTGCATCTTAGAGAAAGGGGATGCCCTGTGTCCGCAGGCCACCCACGCCATCCCCTCATTCCCCACCCCCACAGCATCCCCCTACACCATCATCCCCATGGCATCCCCCCAACACCATCCCCCTCACACCCACACAGCCCCACACAATCCCCACCCACACTAAACCCGAACACCGTCCCCCCTATACCATCCCCCACACTCCACCACCATCATACTCCTGAACTCATACCATCAACCCCCGCAACATCGTCCCCAAGCATGGACCCGGTGCAGCTCCCCCTGTGGGACATGCTCAGCCTTCCTGGCATTCTCTAGATACCCTGCTCCCAACTGAAGCACGGTGTCCCGTGCTTAGGGTACCCAGGGGTTGCAGGGAGGAGGGGAAGCAGGGAGCCCCCGACAGGGTGGGTGCAGATCAGTGATGCAGAGGACCCACTCTTCCCTGCCTCTGCCCACTGTCCCTCCTGGAGGGTGACACACCCTGCACAGGACACCCACCCCTAACTCAGAGGGACCAGGGCTGGCCTGGCCCCAGGCTCTGTGGGGGCCGGGGTGCTTTGAGCCTCCCCAAGGCCCAACACAAACACTAATGGGATCCAGCCCCCCATGGACCTGGCCAGCCCTGGATACTGGCCCCAGGCTGAGCAAGCCCTTTCACAGTTGGATGTGGCCTCCTGGGCCCTCGGCATGCCCCACAGATCCAGGTCGTTGAACTAGGGCAGCACTGGGGATCCCGGGACACCCCAGGGTGGGGAGAGCAGGGGTAGGCCGGTGGGTCCCACCCCCTCCCACAGAGGTGGCAGGCTCCTCCAGGTGTTGGGGCCCCAGGGGCCCCGAGGCCGGGATACAGCTGGTGTGCAGGGACCCATCGCAAGAGCCCATGAGCTGCAGGTCCAGTTCAGCACTGCTGTCCTCAGAACCATCTATCAGGGTGAAACCTCAGGACATACGCCCCACCCAGGTCCACAGATGATCCCAGGTGGGGGGCTCCAGCACCCGCCCTCAACCCCGTGTAATTCTTACCCTCCCCTAAAAGACAGAAAGGTCTCCCTCCCCAGCGGAACATGCACACCCTTTGCTGTAGAAAGTCAATAAATTGTTGTGGTGTGAAAATGCACAGCCAGCCTGTTTCTGTGTCTCCCAAATCACTGTGCATGGGGCGTGGAGAGACTCCCAGAGAGGAGGAGGGGGCACCACCCAGGCCCCAATCAGTGCCTGCATGGGCGCCGCCAGGCACAGACAGCTGACGTCCCCACGTGCCTTCCAGGACGCCTGGCCAGACCCCAGGACTTTACTGGGACTCAGCCTGTGCAATGAGGGCCAGCAGGGGCTGGGACAGAGTGACAGCCAGGGAGACTTAGGTCACCAGGGTCTGTGCAAAGCGACCTGGGAGGTCTGTGCTTCCTCTGTCCAGGGGGCCAGGGCTGGCCGTGTTCCGGGGCACTTCCTCCCATCCCCGCATCCCCGTGCCTGTGTGCCTGGGGTACAGAGGGCCAGCGGGGTGGTCAGCGAGGCCCTGAAAAAGATGTCAGGACAGCAGGCCCTTTTATTGTGCCCTAGATTGTGAATCCGGCAAACCACCAAGGAGCCAACACCGATGCAAACACAGGAGGGTTTCTTTACAAGCTCGAGCTTGGGTCCAAGTGCATCCGATACAGCAGAGCAGGGATTTGGACCCTGAGACTAACAGGCTTAGCAGCTTTATAGGGGCCAGTGGATACACAGAAAGTTGCACAGTCATGTGGGTCCACACGCAGGTGGCCAATTGAATTACACCTTACCCTATTGTATTCACTTGAGCTGGCCTATTACTTTGATCAGAATCTGCACACAGTTTTGGGGGGGCACAAAGCAGGGTTACATTGTTATGAGTCACTTCCCAATTAGGGTGTGCCCAGTGCCTTGAGTAGGGCAGGGCAGTGCCTTAAGAAGGTCATGTGTGGGTCATAACGGCGGTGACGGGTGTAGCACAAAATGGAAGCAGTCCTGCTCTGCTTGTCCAGGGATTGGGGATTTTTGTTAAATTTCGTGGGTCCCACACTTGCGTCTCATGCACCTGAACCACCCCCACCAGGTGGACTCAGCGTGCATACCTGTGGTGCTGGATCTCTCACACAAGCGTGTGTAGGGCACCCTCCTCGCCCTAGCGAGTAGGGGCTGGGTGAGCATTGGGCTCAGCCTGAAGGCCAGGCAGCACAGGGGACCGAGGATTCCCAGCCTGGTCCCCACACCGATTCCCACACAAAGGCAGCCCCATGTCTCCTTGCCATGGACAACCGGCTCCTCAGGAGCTCCCAGCGGGGCGGCCCCAAGGTCTGGCTCCCTGCTGGAGAGGCATCCTGGAGAAGAGAAGCAGCTGGAGCTTGGCGGGACAGACTGCCAAACATGGGAATGTGGCCAGGCTGGAACTTCCAGCTCAGCTGACCCTTCAGCAGAAAATCACTGCATGAGTGAGCCCCGGGTTGGCCAGGAGAGCCCAGCTAGCCACCCAGGGAAAGCACCAGAAATGTTGTTCCAACCATTGCGGCATTTGGGTGACCCAGCCAGAGGATCAGATAGCTGCACGTGATAGCTGCATGTGATAGACACACACACACCCCAAAACCAACAAAAGTCGGAATCCCCCCAGTGTTGTCAAACAGCACCAGATGGTTACATATACGACGCTGTGGTCCCCAATAGGATACATGGAAGACGCTATAAAGCATGACTGCAGGGGTCCTGGAGGCACTGAGATGTGCCTGCTGGTTTCCAGCAAGGAGCGCAGAGGGGCAGGAAGCATCCTACGGAGGTGGGGGCACTCCTAGGAAAGGACACCAGGACCCTGTGAAGGCTACGGATGGTGAAATCTGTCCTCCTCTCTTTAGCTTCTGGTTTTCCGCCTAAATGCCTTTTTCCTCAATCGTAATAGCAAAAATTTATTTTATGTTTTTAATTTTATTTTTATTGGTGTCCAATTTGTATGAGTTCTTTCTTCAGCAAGTGTGTCCTTCGGGATAGAAGGAGAGATAAAGAGTTTCCCAGACAGGCAAAATATAAAGGAGTTCATGACCACTAAACCAGTCCTGTTAGGAATTTTAAGAGGGACTCTTCTAGTGGGGGAAAAAAAGAGACCAAAAGCAACAAAGACTAGAAAGGACAAAAGAACGTCACCAGAAACACAAACCGTACCAGTAACACAAGGGCACTAAGTTCATATCTTTCAATAATCACTCTGAATGCTGAGAGACTGAATGCTTCAATCAAAAATATAGGGTATCAGAGTGGCTTAAAAAACAGGATCTTGGATGCCTGGGTGCCTCAGGGGTTGAATATCTGTTTTGGTTCAGGTCATGATCCCGGGGTCATGCAGGATCAAGTCCCACATCAGGCTCCCCGCATGGAGCCTCATTTTCCTTCTGCCTATACCTCTGCCTCTCTGTGTCTCTCATGAAAACATAAACAAAATATTTTAAAAAGAAAAGAGATAAAAAGATGAGAAAGGATCCAAATAAAATCACAAATGAGAAAAGAGAAATAATAACCAACACTAGAGAAATACTAATGATTATAAGAGAACATTGTGAAAAATTATATGCCAGCAACCTAGATCCTGGAATAAATTGATCAATTCATGGATATATATAGCATTGCAAGAATGAAAAAGGAAGAAATAAGAAACTTGAACAGACAGATAAGCAGCAAAGAAATTGAATCAGCAATCAAGAATCTCCAAATAGGAGACGCTTAGATCAATAGAACAGAATGGAAAGCCGAAACCAGATACAAACCTGTAACTCTATGATCCATTAATCGACAACAAGGCAGGAAGCAATATCCAATGGCACCAAGACAGTCTCTTGAACAAACACTAACCCTGACCCCAGGATAAGAACAAATGGTGTTGGGAAAACCAGGCAGCCACATGCAGAAGAATGAAACTGGACCACTTTCTTACACCATATATATAAAAAATAAATTCAAAATGGATGAAAGACCTATATGTGAGACCTGAAACCATAAAAAGAAGAAAAGATGGGCAGCAACGTCTTTGACATTGGCCATTGGATCTTCTTTCTAGTTATGCCTCAGAGGCGAGGGAAACAAAAGCAAAAATACTATTGGGACTTCATCAAATTGAAAAGCTTCCACAAAGTGAAGGAAACAACCAATGCTAAAAGGCAACATACAAAATGAGAGGAGATATTTGTAAACAACACATCCAATAAAGAGTTAGTATTCAAAATACATAAAGCAAACATAAATCTCAGCAACCTAAACACAAATTATCCAACCGCAGATTGGCAGAAGACATGCATGGATTTTGTCTCTGACAAGACATCCAAATGGCTGCCAGACACACGGAAAGACACTCAGCATCATCCATCATCAGGGAAATGCAAATCAAAACCACAATGAGATGTCACCTGACAGCCATCAGAATGACTAAAATTAACAACACAACTAACAACAGGTGTTGGGGAGGCTATCGAGAAGGGGGAGCCCCCTTACACTCCTGGTGGGCATGCGATCAGGTGCAGCCACGGTGGAAAACAGTGTGGAGGGTCCTTGAAAAGTTAAAAAAGGGGATCCTAGGGTGGCGCAGTGCTTTGTTGCCTGCCTATGGCCAAGGGCGCGCTCCTGGAGACTCGGGATCGAATCTCACGTCGGGCTCCCGGTGAATGGAGCCTGCTTCTCCCTCTGCCTGTGTCTCTGCCTCTCCCTCCCTCTCTCTCTCTCTCTCTATCTGTGACTATCATAAAAAATTATAAAAAAAGAAGTTAAAAATAGAGCTACCCTTCGATTCCAAAATTGCACAGCTAGGTATTTACCCCGAGGATACAAAAGTAGTTTAGTAGATTTGAAGAGAGACACACTGCCCCGTGTTTGTAGCAGTGTTATCAACAACAGCCAAACTGTGGATACAGCCCAGATGTCCATCGACAGATGAATGGGCAGAGACGATGTGGTAAATATACACACTGTGACATCACTCGATCATCAGAAGGGATGAAATAAAGCCATTTACAATGACGTGGGAGAAGTGGAAAGGACCTATCCTAAATGAAATCAGAGAAAGACAGATACCAAATACCATACAATTGCATTCACATGTGAATTTTAAGAAACCAAACAAACTGGCAAAGGCGCGGAGGGGGGATGAGAGATGCAAACCAAGAAACAGAAGTATGGTTGTGGTGACGTGGCCCCATGTCCTCCTGAAGCATATCCAGGGGCTCTTAGGAGGCCAGGGCTCCTGTCACTGTGAATGCGGCACCCAGCTTCCAGAAGCCTCAACTTATGTCTTGAGGGGCCTGAGAGCTCCTATCAGATTGGACACGGCGTCACATCTTCCTGAAGCCTCCCCGTGGGTCCTGAGGCCGCCCAGGGGCTCCTGTCTGCGTGGATTCAGGCCCACAATTTCCTGAAGCCTCCCCGCATGTCCTGAGGTGGCCCAGGGGCTCCTGTCAGAGTGGATGAGGGCCCACATCTTCCTGAAGCATCCCTGCGGGTCCTGAGGCAGCCCAGGGGCTCCTGTCTGCCTTGATGTGGGCCCACAATTTACTGAAGCCTCTGCGGGGGCCCTGAGGTGGCCCAGGGGCTCCTGTCAGCGTGGATGGGGGCCCACATCTTACTGAAGCCTCACCGAGGGTCCTGAGGAGACCGGGGCTCCTGTCACCATGAACTCGGCCCAATGTCCCCCTGAAGACTCACCGTGGGTCTTGAGGAGGCTGCGGGTCATCAGCTTGGACGCGTCCCCATGTCCTCCTCAGGCCACCCCAGCACAGTTGGGCTCCTGTTAGTGCAGGTGGAAGAGGCCTACTGCGCATGCGTGCCCACTGGGCGGGGCCTGGGCTAGGGTGTTCCCTGCGGGTCGCTCAGGCATTACAGGAGGCCCTCAGGAGGCGGCATGCCCCTGCTGGGCCGCACCTGCCTCCTTCCAGGCTCCAGCTGTGGCCTGTTAGGTTCGGAAACATCTCATTGAAATGGAGCCAAACACCCGGCTTCCCCAGAAATACTTAAGGATAATGAATTGGAACCCACAGGACACGAAATGAAAGGTGGAGCAGACTTTTACCACGTCCTTCAAAACTCACTCAACCCTCTTCCACTGTGGGCGGGACCGTGGGCTGGTAGAGCAGCCTGGAAACAGTGTGGAGGCTCCTCAGGAAGTTACAAATAGAGCTGCCCTGCGACCAGCAGGTGCATGGCCTGGAGCTCACTCTGAAGATACAGATGCAGTGAGACTCGGGACACCTGCACCCCATGTCCACAGCAGCCGGGTCCACAGTAGCCACACTGTGGGAGGAGCCTCGGTGCCCTCCGGCAGATGATGGATAAAGAGGATGGGAGATACATGATGGTCATAGAGAGGAATGGTACTCAGCTATCAAAGAGAATGAAATCTTGCCATTTGCAATGACTTGGATAGAACTAGAGGGATCATGTTAAGTGAAATAAGTCAGTCGGGAAAGAGAATGACCATGTGGTGTCATTCATAGGTGCAATTAAAGAAGCAAAGCAGATGAACATCTGTGAAGGGAAGGAAAAACAAATAAAATGAAAACAGATGCAGGAAATACAGACTCTTAATGATAGGAAACAAACTGCGGGTCGCTGGAGGGGAGGAGAGGGGGAGGGCATAACAGGGCCGGCATGAAGGAGGGCAAGTTATGTCAAGAGCACTGCTGTTATCTCCAACTGGTGAATACCTGAATTCTTCCCTGAAAGTATAATACACTATACGTTAATTCATTGGGTTTAAATTAAATTAAGTTAAAAATCAGTTGTATCAGAGCACATTTCCTTCTGGACTCTCTGTTCTGCTCCTTCAGCTTATGCCAGGACCACCCACCTTGGGTCTGGTTTGTTTAAGTAGGCACCACGCCTCGTCCATGGCCCAGCCCAGGGCTAGAACTCAGGACCCCGAGATCAGGACCAGAGGTGAGGTCAGGAGTTGGATGCTTAACCGACGGAGCCAGCCGGGGGCTTGAGAACCACACTGCTTTATCCTGTGTCTCTGTGACATCCTTTGAAATAGGAAAGTGCTGCATCCCACTCTGTCTTGCTTCTCCTATACTGATTTGCTCTCCAGGGTCATTTGTGGGGGTGGATGGATGTTATGGGTTCTTTTTTTCCTATTTCTAAGATCTGCCACCATGATTTTGATTGGAATGACATTGAAACTGAGGGTGGCTTCAGGAACTGCGGACATTTTCACAAGATGAGGTCCTACCCCACGAGCCCAGGATGGGCTCCCAGAGCCTGGTATGGCTCAGTGCACAAGTCTTGTGCTCCTTCAGTTCAGTCTCATTATTTAATCTCTGTGATGGTCCTTAAAAGGAAGTCACGTCCTTCATTTCCTTCCTGAGTGCTCATTGTCGGGACACAGCAAGGCTACTGAGCTCTGTAGGGTCAGGTTGTGTCCCATGACTTTACTGAACTCACTCCTTAGTTCTAACAGGTTTGTGTGGAGGCTCTCGGGTTTCCTGTTTCTAGTACCGTGTCTTCAGCAAATAGGGACAGTGTGACGTCCCCCGTCCAGGTGTGGAACCTTTGCTGTTTCCTGTCTATTGACTACGTTAGGACTTCCAGTGGTGAGAGGGGACCTCCTTGGCTTGTTCCTGCTCAGGGGAGATGATTTCAGGTTTTCACCCTTGAGGATAAAGGCACTTGTGGGCCTTCCTAGTGGCCTTTATTCTGTTGATAGAAATTTCCTCAAAACCACAAGGCTTTTGATGTTATATTTTGTCAAATGCTTTTTCTGCAACTCTTGACAGGATCCTATGCTTTTTGTCCTTTCTCTTGTTTTTCTTTTTTAAAAAGATTTTATTTACATATCCGTGAGAGACAGAGAGAGAGAGAGAGAGGCAGAGAAAGAGAGAGGCAGAGACACAGGCAGAGGGAGAAGGCGGCTCCATGTAGGGAAACCGACGTGGGACTCGATCTCAGGGCTCCAGGATCATGCCCTGGGCTGAAGGCAGGTGCTAACCTGCTGAACCATCCAGGCTGCCCCGTGTCCTTTCTCTGGTTAATGTGATGGATCCTGCTGACTGATGGACAGCGGGGTCATGGGTAGGACATGGGCAACATAGATGAACAATAGTAACAGCTATAAGCGTCTGGCTCTCAAATAAATAAGTCACAGAAATTTAGAAAGTACAGCCTAGGGAATAGAGTCAGTACTGTTGTGACAACTTTGTACGGGGACAGACGGTGATGCCGCTTCTCGTGGGGAGAGCTGAGTAAGGCACAGAATTGTCAAGTCACTAGTTGTAGCCCTAAAACGACTGCCACCTTGTGTGTCGACTGTACTTCAATAAATACCAAGGAATAGGGGTTTCTGGTAGGACTCCCGGTGGGTCTGTGAAAGACATTTACACGGTGGTTACACACACGAAGGCACCTCTGCAGAGGGGATAAAGATGCTCACATGTCTTCATGTTGATATTGAGAAGATTTACTTGATAGAGGGTGCAGTGGGGAGGGGCCGAGGAAGAGGGGGAACCTAGAGCAGACTCCTCAGCCACCGGAGCCCGAGCCCCACCCAAGGCTCCACACCACAACCTCGAAATCCTGACCTGAACCAAACTGAAGAGTCGACGTGGAACTGACTGAAGCACCCAGGAGCCCCTCAAATGTTCTTAAGTGCAACCCAATGTTCTGAACTCTGGGGGTCGGGGGGACATCTTTGACCCCAAGTCTGCCTAGATGGGTGGAAGGCCTGCAGGGCCCGAGGATGGGAACTGCGATGTGGGAGGGTGCCTGCATCCCCGTCCCACCCGGCGTGTGGAGAGGACCCTCCCCCGGGACCCTCAGCCTTCAGGGTGAAGGGCTAAGTGCTGATTGGATACTGCCTGCCCACAGTCATGATGCGGGACCCCACTGTGGTTGGAACTGTGCCGTCCCTGCGTTCCACCGTTGCCTGGCACTCACTGTGCGTCAGGAGACCTTCGGAAGCACTTGTGCTCTGGATCTGGCTCACAGGACCCGACTCTCCTGCTCTCTCCAGTAGCTCAGTACTCCCACTCTCCTCATTACCCCAACTCTCCCACTCTCCCCAGTACCCCAGAACATCCACTCTCCCCAGTTCCCCAACTCTCCCAATCACCCCAGTACCCCGGTACATAAAGAGGAGGCGCTCATAGAGTGACAGGTCACAGGTGAGTAGCCACTGATGCAGGCTCCCCGCGGGCCACTCTGGGGCCTGTGGGTATGGGTGGGGGCGCTGGCCTCCCGGGCTGGGGTTCAAAACACGCCGACCCCAATGCGATGACCGTGAGCACCTGCTGCATCCCTTCCACAGCCCCACAGGGTGAGGGCGGCCCCCTTAAGCCCTGTCCAGGGAAGGAGGGTGCAGTTGGAGTTTGGCAGCTCCCCCAGGACCCCCGCTCCCCTTTAAGCCCTGTGCTATGCAGAGAGACCCAATACATGACCTTTCTAGCCCATCCTAGGTGCATGGACCCCAACAGGGATGACACCCCCCCGCCCCACCCTGTGGTCAGAGAAGGACGGTCAGGGCCTGCTGGGGACCCCTGGCCAGTGAGAAGGCTTGCTCTTCACTCACTGGAACATGGAGTCCCTCGTGCTCCCCCCAGATCCCCCTCAGGCTATTCACACATCATTGCCCTCAGGGTGGGGAGTTGGGTCGCACTCTTGCTGGCATCAGGTTTGAATTTTGATGAAGTCCAGTCCGTTGCTATCTCCCCTTGTTCTTTGTGCTTGTGGAATCTAAGAGAAACCTTCGATCTCCCCTGGGCTGGGACACCTCACCTGAGCATCAGCTCGGCAGGTCCCTGGAGCCTCCTGGGTCCCCCGCCCGTGTGCTCCTGATACCGGGGTGGGAGCACTCTGTCATCCCAGCCTGACGGCGTGTCCTGGGACAGTGGCTGGGAAGGTGGACTGTAGGTGCGCGAGTGACAGACAGGCAGTGAGGGCCCGTGTGTGAGGGTCCAGCCCAGCCTGTGCTCTACAGGACTATGGGGTTGTCCCCACTCCATTCAGATGGCGGGGGACCTGTCCTCAGAGAGCACCGTGACGCATGTGTCTTTGGAAGGTTCTCATGCGCCATCATTCTTGGATGTGTTTGGTTTCCAGCACCATGCAGGAGGACTCAGAGACCCTGCTGGCCTTGCAAAGGGCCAATATCGTGGCCTACTACCATCAGGTGAGGCCCAGAAGGGACCATAGACAATACACACAAACGAGAGGGGGGACCATACTTGCAAGAGCAGGGGAGGCCCAGGAGAGGATCAGAGCCAAGGATGAGCCAGGTCAGCCAAGACAAGGACCATAGTCACCAGGAACAAGTGAGACCCTGGGGATGGTCCCGGTATCAGTTGCAACAAATGGTCCATCCTGGATCCTAGTCATTGGTAGCTGAGGAGCCCAGTCACCAGGTATGGTGAGGCCCAGGCGGGGACCACAGTCACCAAGTCCAGATGAAGTCCACAGCTACCATGTCCAGGCAAGGCCCAGGTGGAGACCAGAGTCACCAGGTCCAGGTGAGGACAAGGTGGAGACCACAGTCGCCAGGTCCACATGAGGCCAAGAAGGGGACCAGAGTCACTAGGCCCAGGTGAGGCCCAGTTGGGGACTGTAGTCACGAGGTCCTGCTGAGGCCCAGATGGGAACCACAGTCACCAGGTCCAAGTGAGGCCCAGGTGGTAACCGCCTTGATAGACATGCGAACTCTAGCTGTACTCTCTATAAATCTCAGGCCAAATTAATAGGTTTTCAGGATGATTTGAAAGTTAGCTAGGTCATTTGGTGGGGACAGGTGACTTGGGGACCCTACTCTTCGGCCATCTTGCCCCTCTGACAGGAATATTTTTAGCAGTGAACAGTAAAGTCCGTTTATTAAAGGTTGTTATTGAATTGTGCAAACAAACTTCTGTCGGCTTAAAGCAACTGTGAATCACACATATCCACACTGGCTAGAAAATTTTGTTAACCTGAGTTTCTAGATCATTTTCATTACGTGAGTGATTTCTTTCCAAAACTAATTCCCATAGGAAGTAGGGCAATGTGACAAGAGAAACAGCCAAGCAACATGAGAAAAAAGAAGCCAACAGAAACACGCTAAGCATTTTTCTTGGGATCAGAGAAATCCTGATAGCATAAGGTTTTTTCACCCTGCCCTGAGAGAAACCAATTCCCTGACTCAGATGCTTCAGGAGAGAACTGGGTTTCTGATCCAGTAAATCTTGACTGCCTCTGGCACTTGGTTCCCACAGCTGTGGATGTGGCCTCAGACCAGCTCGGTGGTTTCCAGGCTGCACTTTGAGGAGTTGGAAGGGCTCTGAACATGCACCTTAGGGGCAGCCTGGGATCCATACCCTACAGCTTTTAATTGATAGGTACACCAACTCACATTAAACTTTGTTAGAAAGAAGTCAAATTGTGTGTTTTAAGAAGACTTTAAAAAGGGCAGCCTGGGTGGCTCAGCCGTTTAGCACTGCCTTCTTCCCAGGGCATGATGCTGGAGACCCAGGATGGAGTCCCACTTTGGGCTCCCTGCATAGAGCCTGCCTCTCCCTCTGCCTGTGTCTCTGCCTCTCTCCCTCTCTCTCTGTTTCTCTCTCTCTCTCAAATGAATGAATAAATAAATAAGTAAGTAAATAAATAATAAATACATAAATAAATAAATAAAATAAAAAGTATATTGCAGCTATATTGGTAGCTATATTAATAAAATGTGTTGTTTTTACATTTTATGGTGACTGGACCTAGCAACTCTTTACATCAACAGCCATCACTTCTAGTCCTCACAACAGTGTTGTGGGACAAGTGGTATTATTTCCCTTTTAGAGATGAAATTGAAGACTTCAAGCACATGGGGTTCCTTCCTTTTCGTTTTTTTTGTTCAGAATATTCAAGCTATAAGTGAGTAAATTACAAGAAACCCATTTCGGTGATCAACACCTTTCCTTTCCTCAAATGATTTTAATATTTTTCTCAATTCTGAACTCCTTATCTGACTACTCCTTTTAAATAACTTAGGATACTAAATAAATCTTTAAAAAAAAAAGTGTAGCCCTGGTGGTGCAGCGGTTTAGTGCCGCCTGCAGCCTAGGGTGTGATCCTGGTGACTGGGATTGAGTCCCACATCGGGCTTCCTGCATGGAGCCTGCTTCTCCCTCTGCCTGTGTCTCTTCCTCTCTCGTGCTCTCTGAATGAATAAATAAATAAATCTTTAAAAAAATAACTTAGGATACATTTTCCCAGGACTTGTTCAGAGAACCATTCCCTGGATTAAAGTCTCTCCGTAAGTATGAATCAGTGACTTATAACAGACCCAGCATACACAGATTCTATTTATTCAACATCCATTCATTCCAAAAAGACATCTATTCGGCCTTCTATGGTAGGCACAGAGACAGGCTCTGTCCCCACTGGGTTTCAATCTATGTCCCCAGAGTACTACCTGCTGTCTTTTGAACTTCCTATCAGGAGCCTGAATGCTGATTTCTGAAAGCAAAACAAGCAAGTCCACAGTTCTCCTTCATACTTCCCCAGAAGACACTTGGGTTCTCTGCACAGAGTTGAACTGTTGTGATACTTACTGAGTCGTTGATTGTGTAGGTCAGTCACAGAGCAGCACTGCCATCCAAAACAAAAAGGAGGAAAAAAGGAGTTTGGAAGTAATTGGGTCTCACAAATCGTGGGGAGGGAATATGGAAACTGTGATAATGTTTCTTAGTGCACCTTTTCTCAGAGCCACATCTCTCCAGATGTGGAGACATAGACTAAACCCCATATGTCCCGAAACCAAAGTGCAGGTCCTGAGGAGGACGGGAGTCCTGTCAGTGTTGACGTGGCCCCACATTTTCCTCAAGCCTCACCATAAGACCTGAGGAGGCTGGGGGCTCCTGTCAGTGTGGATGCGGTCCACACATCTTTCGTAGGCCTCACATGGGCCCAGACAAGGCTGGGGTCTTCTGTCTGCATGGACACATCCCCATAATTCCTGAAGTCTACACCGGTGGTCCTGAGAAGGTCAGCGTCCTGTTGTGTGGATGTGGCCTCATGTCCTCCCGAAGCGAAACTGCGGGTTCTGAGGAGGCTGGGGTTCCTGTCACCGTGGATGCGATCCCCAGCTTCCAGAAGCCTGAACGTGTGTCCTGAGGGGCCCTGGAGCTCATGCCAGTGTGGACACGGTGCCACATTTTCCTGAAGGCTCCCCGCAGTTCCTGATGTGGCCCAAGGGCTCCTGTCAGCATGGATGCGGGCCCACATCTTCCTGAAGCCTCCACGCAGGTCCTGAGGAGGCTGGGGCTCATCAGCGTGGATGCGGCCCCACATCCTCCTCAGGCCTCCCCAGCACAGGCGGGCTCCTGTTAGTGTAGGCTAATGATGACTACTGAGAAAGCATGAACCCTGGGCGGGGCCTGGGCTCAGGCGCCTTCTGTGGAAGGCTCAGGTACTGCAGGAGGCTGTGCAGGGGGCAGGGTACCTGCACTGGGGCCCCACCTGCCTCCTTCCAGGCTCCAGCTGAGACCTGTGAGCTTTGGAAATGTCTCACTGAAACGGAGCCCAACACCCGGCTTCCCCAGAAATACTTAAGGACAATGAATTGGAGCCCACGGAACGCGACATGAAATGTGGACCAGACTTTTATCACACCCTGCAAAACTCACTCAACCCTCTTCCACTGTGGGTGGGATCGCGGGCTGGTGCAACCACCCTGGAAACAGTGTGGAGGCTCCTCAGGAAGTTCCCAATAGAGCCGCCCTGTGACCGGCATGTGCATGGTCTGGGGCACACTCCATAGATAAAGATGCAGTGAGACTCGGGGACACCTTCACCCCAGTGTCCACAGCAGGGGAGTCCACAGTAGCCACACTGTGGGAGTAGCTTCGGTGCCCTCGGGCAGATGATGGATAAAGAGGATGGGAGATAGGTGATGGTAAAAGATTATAGAGAGATTGATGATAGGAATGGTACTTCGCTATCAAAGAGAAGGAAATCTTGACATTTGCAATGACGTGGATAGTACTAAATGGATCATGTTAAGTGAAATAAGTCAGTCAGGAAACAAAATTACTGTATGGTTTCATTCATAGGTGAAGTTAAAGAAGCAAAGCAGATGGGCATCTTTGAACAGAAGGAAAAACAAATAAGATGAAAACAGAGATGGAGGGAACAGAGACTCAATCACAGGAAACAAACTGAGGGTCGCTAGAGGGGAGGGGAGTGGAGGGACAGGGTAACTGGTAGACGGGCATGAAGGAGGGCAGTGATGTCATGAGCCCTGGTGTTATCTCCAACTGGTGAATCCCTGAATTCTACCTCTGAAAGTATAATACAATATACTGCTAATTAATTGGGTTTAAATTAAATTAAGCTTAAAAAATCAGTTGACCGTATCAGAGTGCATTTTCTTCCAGGCTCTCTCTTCTGCTCCTTCAGCTTATGCCAGAACGACACCCCTGTGGGTTTGGTTGTTTAAGTAGGCTCTATGCCTCGTCCACAGCCCAGCACAGAACTAGGACTCATGACCCCGAGATCAAGACCAGGGGTGAGGTCAGGAGCCGGATACTTAACCAACGGAGCCAGCTGGGGGCCCGAGAACCACACTGCTGTCTCCTGTGTCTCTGTGACATAATTTGAAATAGGAGAGTGCAGTGTCTTGCTCTGTCAATGCTTCTCCTATACTGATTTGCTGTCCAGAGTCATTTGTGGGGGCAGAGGAATGTTACGAGTGCTTTTTGTATTTCTAAAATCGGTCACAATGATTTTGATAGGAATGACATTGGAACTGCGGGTGGCTTCTGGAACTGTGGACATTTTAACAAGATGAAGGCTCCGACCCCACGAGCCCAGGATGTCCTCCCAAAGTCTTGTAATTTTCAGTGTACAAGTTTTGCACTCTCTTGGTTCACTCTAATTATTTTGTTCTTTTGGATGCTCCTGATAAGGGAGTCATGTCCTTAATTTCCTTTCTGAGTGCTCATTGTTGAGACACAGGAAGGCTTCTGATCTCTGTTTATTTGGTGTCCCACTTTACTGAATTCACTCATTAGTTCTAACAGTTTTTGGTGGAGTCTCTCGGGTTTCCTGTTTCTAATGCCACATCTTCAGCAAATAGGGACATTTTGACGTCCCCCTTACAGGTGTGGAACCTTATCTGTTTCCTGTCTGTTGACTACGGTAGGACTTGCAGTGCTGAGAGGGGACCTCCTTGGCTTCTTCCTGCTCTTAGGGAAGACGATTTCAAGGTTTCACCCTTGAGGATGATGTCAGCTGCAGGCCTTCCTACACGGCCTTTATTCTGTTGATATATGTTTCCTCAAAACCCACTATGCCAAAAAAAATTTTTTTTAGAAAACCCGCTATGCTTTTTATGTTATATTTTGTCAAATGCCTCTTCTGCAACACTTGAGAGGATCGTATGCTTTGAAATTTCTCTTGTTTTTTTTAAAGATTTTATTTATTCTGCCATGAGAGACAGAGAGTGAGAGAGCAACAGCGAGAGAGAGAGATATGCAGAGACACAGTCAGAGACATAGAGGGAGAAGAAGCCTCCATGTAGGGAACCCGACATGGGACTCAACCCTAGGAATTCAGGTTCACGCCCTGGGCCAAAGGCCGGCGCTAAACCGCTGAGCCCTCTGGGCTGCCCCATGTCCTTCTCTTGTTAATGTGATGGATCATGGTGACGGATAGTCAGAGGGGACACCGATGGGAGTTGGGCAATAAAAATGAAGCATATTAAGAGCTATAATCATCTGGTCAAATAAATAATTCACAGATATTTAGAAAGTACAGCCTAGACAATAGAGTCAGTACTATTGTGACAACTTTGTATGCGGACAGAAGTTGATGACACCTCTCATGGGGACCTCTGAGTATGCACAGAATTGTCAAATCACTAGGTCGTAACCCTGAAACTGCTGTAACATTGTGTGTTGACTGTACTTCAGTAATATCAAAGAAAAGGGGTTTCTGAAGGGAGTCATTGTGGGTCCATGAAAGGCATTAAAATGGTCATTACACATGACATGAAGTCATTACACATGAAGTCACCTCTGAAGAGGGGATAAAGATGCTCACATGTCTTGATGTGCATTTTCAGAAGATTTACTTGAGAGAGGGTGCAGTGGGGAGGGGTGGAGGGATAAGGGGAATCTGGAGCAGACTCCTCACATACCAGTCACCAGTTCTGGGTGAGGACCACGTGAGGACCACAGGCAGCAAGTACAGGTGAGCCCCATGTGGTACCCAGAGCCACCAGGACCAGATGAGGCTCAGGTGGGGACCAAAAAGACCAGGTCCAGGTTGAGGCCCAGGTGGAGCCCAGAGGCACCAGGTTCAGGTGAGGCCCAGGTGGCAACCAGATTCACCAGGTCCAGGTGAATCCCAGGGTTACCAGATTCACCAACTCCAGGTAATGCCCAGGTGGGGACCAAAGTCACAAGGTCTGGATGAGGCCCAGGTGGGTACACAGCCTCCAGGTTCAGGTGAGGCAAAACTGAGGACCAGAGCCAACAGGTCTGGCTGAGGCACAAGAGGGGACCAGAGTCACCAGGTACAGATGAGGCCCAGATGAGGATCAGAGTTACCAGGTCCTGATGAGGCATAGAAGGAGACCACAGGACCCAGGTCCTGGTGAACCCCATGTGGGAATCAGAGTCACCAGGTCCATTTGCGGCCCAGGTGAAGACCACAGTCACCAGGTCCAGGTGAAGCCCAGGTGGGGACCAGAGCCACCAGGTCCATTTGCAGCCCAGGTGGTGACCAGAGTCACCAGGTCTGGATAAGGAACAGGTAAGGACCAGATTCACCAGGTCTAGGGGAGGCCCCGAGGGGGACCAGAGTAGCCAGGTCCAGGTGAGACCCAGGTGGCAACCACACTCAGCAGGTCCAGGTGAGGCCAAGCTGAGGACCAGTGTTACCAGGGCCAGGTGAGGTAGGAGGGGACCAGTCACCATGTCCACGTGAGGCCAGAAAGACACCACAGGTACCAGCTCCAGGTGAGGTCCGTGTGCAAACCAGAGTCACCCGGTCCAGGTGAGGCCCAGGACGAGACCAGAGTCACCAGGTCAAGGAGCAGCCCAGAAGGGGACCAGAATCCACTGGTCCAGGTGAAGCCCAGGTGTAGAACAGATTAACCAGGTCCGAAAGACACCCAGGTGAGGACCAGAGCAACCAAGTCAATGTATGGCTCAGATGGTGCTCAGAGTCACCAGGTTCAGGTGAGGCCAAGAAGGGGACCACAGTCACCATGTCCAGGTGAACCTGATGTGGGATATAGAGGCACACTATTCAGGTGAGGCCCATGTGGGTACCACAGAAAACAGATCCAGATGAAGCCCAGGATGGGACCAGAGTCACCAGGTCCAGGTGAACCCAGGTGGGAAACTGATTCACAAGGTCCGGGTGAGGTCCAGGTGGGGAACACAGTCACCAGATCCAGTTGAGGCACAGGTGGGGAACACAGTCACCAGGTCCAGGTAAGGCCAAGCAGAGGACCAGAGTCACCAGTTCCAGGTGAGCCCCAGGTGGGGACCGGAGTCACCAGGTACAGATGAGCCTAGAAGGAAATGAGAGACACAAGGTCCAGGTGAGGTCCATGTGGGAACCAGAGCCACCAGGTGCAGGTGAGACCAAGTGAGGACCAAAGTTAACAGATCCAGGGGTGTCCCAGTTGGGGATCAGAGAAACCCTGTCCTGATGATGCCTAGATAGGTACCAGAGACACCAGGTCCAGGTGAGGCCCAGGTGGGAACCAGTTACCAGATCCAGGTGAGGCCAAGCTGAGGGCCAGAGTCACCAGGTTCCAGTAAGACTCAGGTGAAGCCCAGGTGGGGATCAGAGTCATCAGATCCAGGTGAGGCCCAGGTGGGGACCACCGTCACCAGGTCCAGGTGGGGATCAGTGTCACCGGGGCCAGGTGAGGCACTGTTGGTGACCAGAGTCACCATGTCCATGTGAGGCCTAGAAGGAGACGACAGGACCCTGGTCCAGGTGAGCCCCATGTGGGAACCAGAGCCACCAGGTCCATTTGCGGCCCAGGTGATGACCAGAGTCACCAGGTCTGGATAAGGAAGAGGTAAGGACCAGATTCACCAGGTCTGGGGGAGGCCCCGGTGGGGACCAGAGTTGCCAGGTCCGGGTGAGATCCAGGTGGCAACCACACTCAGCCGGTCCAGGTGAGGCCAAGCTAAGGACGAGAGTCACCCGGTCCAGGTGAGGCCCAGGAGGGGACCAGAGTCACCAGGTCAAGGAGCAGCCCAGAAAGGGACCAGAATCCCCTGGTCCAGGTGAAGCCCAGGTGTAGAACTGATTAACCAGGTCCCAAAGACACCCAGGTCAGGACCAGAGCGACCAAGTCAAGGTATGGCCCAGATGGTGCTCAGAGTCACCAGGTTCAGGTGAGGCCAAGAAGGGGATCACAGTCACCATGTCCAGGTGAACCTGATGTGAGAACGAGAGGCACCATATCCAGGTGAGGCCCATGTGGGGACCACAGAAACCAGATCCAGATGAGGCTCAGGATGGGACCAGAATCAACAGGTCCAGGTGAGCCCAGGTGGGAAACAGATTCACCAGGTCCGGGTGAGGCCCAGGTGGGGAACACAGTCACCATATCCAGGAGAGGCACCGGTGGGGAACACAGTCACCAGGTCAAGGTAAGGCCAAGCAGAGGACCAGAGTCACCAGTTCCAGGTGAGGCCCAGGTGGGGACCGAGGTCACCAGGTACAGATGAGCCTAGAAGGAAATGAGAGACACAAGGTCCAGGTGAGGTCCATGTGGGAACCAGAGCCACCAGGTGCAAGTGAGGCCAGGTGAGGACCAAAGTTAACAGATCCAGGTGTGTCCCAGATGGGGATCAGAGAAACCCTGTCCTGATGATTTCTAAATAGGCACCAGAGACACCAGGTCCAGGTGAGGCCCAGGTGGGGACCACTATCACCAGGTCCAGGTGGGGACCAGAGTCACCGGGGCCAGGTGAGGCACAGTTGGTGACCAGAGTCACCAGGTCCGGGTGAGGCCCCGTTGGGGACAAGAATCACCAGGTCCAGGTTAGCTGCAGGTGGCAACCACACTCACCAGGTCCAGGTGAGGCCCTGGTGGGGACCAGAGTCACCAGGTTCATGAGACGCTAGAAACACTACAGCCACCAGGTCCACATGAGGTCCATGTGGGAACGAGAGTCACCAGGTACAGGTGAGGCCCAGGTGGGCCCAGATTGACCGGGTCCAGGTGGAACCCAGGTGGGAACCGCTGTCACCATGTCCAGGTGTGTCTTAGGTGAAGACCAGAGTTAATAGGTCCAGGTGGGTCCCTGTTAGGGAACAGTGTAACCATGTTCTGATGCTACCCAGGTGGGTACCAGAGACACCAGGTGCAGGTGAGACCCAGGTGGGGACCAGAGACATGAGGTCCAGGTGAGGTCCCAGTGGGAAGCACAGTCACCAGTTCCAGGTGAGGCCCAGGTGGGGCCAGTGTCACCAGGTACAGAAGAGGCCAAAGTGAGGACCAGAGTTACCAGGTCCAGGTGAGTCCCAGTGGGGAATAGAGTAACCATGTCCCGATGATGCCCAGGTAGCGACCAGAGTCATCAAGTCCAGATGAGGCCAGGTGGGGAGCATATTCACTAGGTCCACGTGAGGCTCAATTGAGGACCAGAGTCACCAGGTCAGGGTGAGGCCCAGAGGGGTTTGAGAGTCATCATGTCCAGGTGAGGCTTAGGTGTGGAATAGAGTAACCAGGGTCCAATGATGCCCAGGTGAGGACCAGAGTCACCAGTTCCAGGTGAGGCCAAGGAGTCCACAGCAATCAGGTCCTCGTGTGGCCCAGGTGGGAACCAAAGTCGCCAGGACTGGGTGAGCCCAGATGGGGACCAGATTCACCAGGTCCAGGTGAGGCCCAGGTGGTGACCAGAGTCACCAGGTCTGGGTGAGGACCAGGTAAGGACTGGATTTACCAGGTCCCTGTGAGGCCCACATGGGGACCTGAGTCACCAGGTATGGGTGAGGCCCAGGTGGCAATCACACTCACCAGGTCCAGGTGATGCTAATCTGCAGGCCAGAGTCACCAGATCCAGGTGAGACCCTTGTGGGGACCGGAGTCACCAGGTAAATGTGAGGCTAGAAGGACACCACAGTCACCCGGTCCAGGTGTGGTTCATGTGCGAATGAGAGTCACCAGGACCAGGTGACACTCAGGTGGGGAGGGACCACAGTCACCAGGTCCAGATTGAGGCCCAGGTGGGCCCCAGTCATCAGGGCCAGTTGAGGCAAAGTATAGATCAAATTTATCAGGTCCAGGTGAGTCCCAGGTGGGGAACAGAGTAACCATGTCCCAATGATGCCCAGGTGGGACCAGAGTAACAAGGTCCAGACGAGGACCAAGTGAGGAGTAGATTCACCAGGTCCAGTCGAGGCCCAATTGAGGCCCAGTCTCCCCAGCTCCGGGTGAGGCCCAGAGGGGGACCAGAGTCACCTGGTCCAGGTGACATCCTCGTGGCCAGAGTCACCACGTCAGGGTGAGGCACAGTGTGGGACTAGAGTCACTAGGTCCAGGTGAGGCCTCGATGTGGAACTGAGTAACCAGGACCCATGTTGCCCATGTGAGGACCAGATTCACCAGGTCCAGGTGAGGTCCATGTGGGAACCAGTCACCTGGTCCAGGTGAGGCCCAGGTGGGAACACAGTCACCAGGTCAGGGTGAGGTCCAGAGGGAGACCAGAGTCACCAGGTCAGGTGAGGCCCAGGTGTAGAAGAGAGGAACCAGGTCCCAATGATGCCCAGGTAAGGACTAGAGTCACCAGGTCCAGGTGAGGCCCAAATATGGATCGGGGTCACGAGTTCCAGGTGAGGCCAAGAAGGAGACCACAGGAATCAGGTTCAGGAGAGCCCCATATGGGAACCAGCGCCACAGATCCAGGTGAGGCCCAGGTGGGGACCATGGTCACGAGGTCCAGGTGATGCCCAGGTGGCGACAAGATTCACCAAGCCCAGGTGAGACCCAGGTGATGCCCAGAGTCACCAGGTCCAGGTGAGGACCAGGTAAGGACCAGATTCACCAGGTCCAAGTGAAGCCCAGGTGGGGACCAGAGTCACCAGGTAAGGGTGAGGCCCATAGGGGGACCAGAGTCCCGGGCCAGGTGACACCCAGGGGGGGACCAGAGTAACCAGTTAAGGGTGAGGCCCAGAGTGGGACCAGAGGTCCCCGGTCAAAGTGAACCCCGGTGTGCAAAAGAGTATCCAGGTCCCAGTGATGCCTCGGTGAGGACCAGAGTCACTAGGGCCATGTGAGGCCCAGATGGGGATCAGAATCACCAGGTCCTGGTGAGGCATAGAAGGAGACCACAGTCACCAGTATCAGGTGAGCCCCATGTGGGAACCAGAGCCACTATATCCAGCTGAGTCCCAGGTCCATGTGAGGCCCACGTGAGGACCAGATTCATCAGGTTGAGTTGAGGCATAGCTGGGGACGAGATTCACCAGGTCTGAGTTAGGTCAAAGTGGGGATGAGAGTCACCAGGTCCAGGTGAGGCCAAGCTGAGGACCAGAGTCACCAGATCCAGGTGAGGTCCATGTTGGAAAGAGAGTCACCAGGTCCAGGAGAGGTCCAGGTGGGGACCAGAGTCACCAGATCCAGGTGAGGCCCAGTTGGGGACCAGAGTCACCAGGTCCAGATGAGGCCCAGGCGAGGACCAGAGTAACCAGGTACATGTGAGGCCCAGGTGGGGACCAGAGGCAACAGGTCCGTGTGAGGCCGGCTGGGGACCATGGTCACCAGGTCTACGTGAGACCCAGGTGTGGAACACAGTAATCAGGTCAAGGTGAGTCCCAGGTGGTGACAACAGTCACCACATCCAGTTGAGACCCAGGTGGGGACCAGAATCTCCAGGTTCAGGGGAGGTCATTGAAAGAACCAGAGTCAACAGTTCGAGGTGAGGCACATGTGGCAACCAGAGTCAGCAGATCCAAATAAGGCCAAAGTGGGGTTCACAGTCACCAGGTCAGGGTGAGACCCAGAGGGAGACCAGAGTCACCTGGTTCAGGTGAGGCCCAGTTGTGGAACACAGTAACCGGGTCCCAATTATGCCCAGTTGAGGACCAGAGTCAACAGGGCCAGGTGAGGCCCAGATGGGGATCAGAGTCACCAGGTCCAAGTGAGGCCCAGGTGGGGACCACAGTCACCAGATCCAGGTGAGTCTCAGGTGCAGACCAGAATCAGCAGGTCCAGCGGAGGCCCAGGTGGGGAACACAATAACCATGTGCCAATGATGTCCACCTCAGGACCAGAGTCACCAGGTCCACTTAAGGACCAAGTGGGGACCTGATTCACCAGGTCCAGGTGAGGCCCAGGTGGAGACCAGAGTTACCAGTGAAAGCTGAGTCTAGAAGGACAACACGGGCACCAGGTCTAGGTGTGGTCCATGTGAGAACCAGATCACCAGGTACAGATGAGGCCCAGGTGGGAACCAGAGTCAGCAGGTCCGGGTGAGGCCCAGAGGGGGACCAGAGTCACCTGGTCCAGGTGAAAACAAGTTGATGACCAGTGTCACCAAATGCAGGTGAGGCCCGGGGTGGAGGGGGGACTGGAGTCACCAGGTACATGTGAGCCTAGAAGAACAGCAGAGACACCAGGTCCAGGTGAGGCCCAGGTGAGGACCAAAGTTAAATGTTCCAGAGTCTCACTGGGGAAACAGAGTAACCATATCCCGATGATGCCCAGGTGGGTACAAGAGTCACCAGGTTCCAGGTGAGGCATGCATGAGGACCAGAGTCACCAGGTCCAGGTCATACCCAGGAGGCGGCCTGATTCACCAGGTCCAGGTGAGGCCCAGGTGGAACAGTCACCTGGTCTGCTGAGGCCCAGGGGGGATAAATGTCATAAGACCAGTTGAGGCCCAGGTGGGAACACAGTCACCCGGTCCAAGTGAGGCCAAGCTAAGTACCAGAGACACCAGGTTCAGCTGAGGCCCAGTTGGGGACTGGAGTGACCAAGTATAGGTTACATTAGAAGGACACCGCAGTCATAAGAACACAGTTGGTTGAAAGCTGGCTTCTAAGGATGCTTCCTTGTGAGAGCTGAGTTCATGGCAGGACCCTCCTGCATCCTGACTGCCTGTAGACGAAGCCGCTAACATCCTTATGTTAGGCGCTGGGAGAGTTGGTGAGAAAAGCATGTGGAAGCGTCGGGCCTGTTCTCAGGTGTATCTGAGTTGAAAACAGCGATTTCCAACGACCTTCCTCAATTGAAAAGAATCGAAAATAATCGAATCGACTCGAAAAGAATCGAAAATAATCGAATCGACACGAATCAAATCGAATTGAATCGAAAATGATCGAATTGACTCGAATCGAATCGAAAAGAATCGTAAATAATCGAATCGATTCGAAAACAATCGAATCGAATCGAAAAGAATCGATTCGAATAGAAAATGATCAAAGAGAATCGATTCGAATCAAAAAGAATCAAAAATAATCGAATCGATATGAAAATAATCGAATTGAATCGAAAAGAATCGAATTGAATCGAAAACAATCGAATTGAATCGACTCGAATCGAAAAGAATAGAAAATAATGGAATTGATTCAAAAATAATCGAATCGAATAGAAAAAAATCGAATTGAATCGAATGGAAAGGAATTGAAAAGAATCGAATCGAATCCAAAATAATCGAATTGAATCGAAGAGAATTGAAACGTATAGAAAATACTCGAACCGAATCGAAAAGACTCCAAAATATTTGAAACAAATGGAATCGAATCGAAAATGATCGAATCGAATCAAATCAAAATGATCGAATTGAATCGAATCGAATCGAAAAGAATCGAAAATAATCGAATCGATTCGAAAACAACGGAATCGAATCGAATCGAATCAAAAATGATCGAATTGAATCGAATCAAATCAAAAAGAATCAAAAATAATCGAATCGATATGAAAATAATCGAAACAAATCGAATTGAATCGAAAACAATCGAATTTAATCGAATCGAAAAGAATCGAAAATAATCGAATCGATTCGATAATAATCAAATCGAAACAAAAAGAATCGAATTGAATCGAAAATAATGGAATTGCATCTAATCGAATTGAAAAGAATCGAAAAGAATCGAATCGATTTGAACAAGATCGAATCGAATTGAAAAGAATCAAATCGAATTGAAAATATTCGAATTGAATCGAATCGAATTGAAAAGAATCGAAAATAATCAAATGAAATTGAATTGAACGGAATCGAATCAAATTGAAAATAATCAATCGAAAAGAATCAAAAATAACCGAATCAACTCGAATCGAATAGAAAATAATCGAATCGAATTGAAAATAATTGAATTGTGTCGAATGGAATTGAATTGAATCTAAATTAATCGAAAAGAATAGAATCGAATCGAAAAGAATCAAATCGAATTGAAAACAATGGAATCGACTCAAAAATAATCAAATCGAAAGAATCGAATCGAATCCAAGAGAATTGAATAGTATAGAAAATACTCGAATCGAATCAAAAAGAATCCAAAATATTCAAAACCAATGGAGTCGAATGTAAAATAATCGAGTCGAATCGAATCGAAAATGATCGAATTGAATCGAATCGAATCAAAAAGAATTGAAAAGAATCGAATTGATTTGAAAATAATCGAATTGAATCGAAAAGAATAAAAAATAATCGAATTGTTTTGAAAATAATCAAATCAAAAAGAATCTAATTGAATCGAAAAGAATAGAAAATAATCGAATTGATTCAAAAATAATCGAATCGAAAAGAATTGAATTGAATCGAAAATGACGAATTGAATCTAATCGAATCGAAAAGAATCGAAAATAATCTAATCGATTCGAAAATAATCAAATCGAATCGAAAAGAATCAAAAATGATCGAATTGAATCAAATTTAATCGAAAAGAATTGAAAATAATCGAATCAAATTGAATTGAAAGGAATCGAATCTAATTGAAAACAATGAAATCGATTTGAATCAAATCGAAAATAATAAAAAATAACCGAATCGACACGAATCGAATTGAAAATAATCAAATCGAAAACTCGAATTGTATCGAATGGAATCGAATGGAATTGAAAAGAATCGAAAATAATTGATTTGAATCGAATCGAAAGGAACCGAATTGAATCTAATCAAAAAGAAGAAAATCAAAACAAATCAAAAAGAATCAAAAATAATCGAATCGACTAGAAAAGAAATGAAAAAAATCGAATCGACACGAATCAAATTGAAAATAATCGTATCGAATCGAAAAAAATCGAATTGAATCGAATGGGATGGAACTGAAAGAATCGAATCGAATCGAAAATAATCGAATTGAATCGAATCGAATCGAAGAGAATTGAATCATATAGAAAATACTCGAATCGAATCGAAAGAATCCAAAATATTCGAAACGAATGGAATCGAATCGAAAATAATCAAATCGAATCGAAAATGACCGAATTGAATCGAATCGAATCGAAAAGAATCCTAAATAATCGAATCTATTCGAAAACAATCAAAACGAATCGAAAAGAATCGAATCGAATAGAAAATGATCAAAGAGAATCGAATCGAATTGAAAAGAATAAAAAATAATCGAATCGATTTGAAAATAATCGAATCGAATCAAAAAGAATCGAATTGAATTGAAAACAATCAAATTGAATTGAATCGAATCGAAAAGAATCGAAAATAATCGAATCGATTCGAAAATAATCGAAACGAATTGAAAAAAATGGAATTGAATCGAATGGAGTGGAATTGAAAAGAATTGAATCGAATCCAAAATAATCGAATTGAATTGAAAAGAATTGAATCGTATAGAAAATACTCGAACCGAATCCAAAAGAATCCAAAATATTCAAAACGAATGGAATCGAATCGAAAATGATCGAATCGAATCGAATCAAAAATGATCGAATTGTATCGAATCGAATCAAATGAATCAAAAATAATCGAATCGATTCGAAAACAACCGAATCGAATCAAAAGAATCGAATCGAATCGAAAATGATCGAATTGAATCGAATTGAATTGAAGAGAATCGAAAATAATAGAATCGATTTGAAAATAATAGAAACAAATCAAATTGAATCGAATCAAAAATCAAAAATAATCGAATCGATTCGAAAATAATCGAATCAAATCAAAAATAATCGAATTGAATCGAAAATAATGGAATTGAATCTAATCGAATCAAAAAGAATAGAAAATAATCGAATCGATTTGAAAAAAATCGAATCGAATCGAAAAGAATCAAATCGAATCGAACATGATCAAATTGAATCGAATCGAATTGAAAAGAATCGAAAATAATCAAATCAAAATGAATTGAAAGGAAGCGAATCATATTGAAAATAATCAAATCGATTTGATTCAAATCGAAAAGAATCAAAAATAACCGAATAGACTCGAATCAAATTGAAAATAATTGAATCGATATAATCGAATTGTATCGAATGGAATCGAATCTAATTGAAAAGAATCGAAAATAATTGATTCGAATCGAATCGAAAAGAAGAAAATCAAATCAAATCGAAAAGAATCGAAAATAATCGAATCGACTCGAAAAGAATCGAAAATAATCGAATCGACTCGAATCGAATTGAAGAAGAGAATTGAATCATATAGAAAATACTCGAATCGAATCGAAAACCTTCCAAAATACTCAAAACGAGTGGAATCGAATCGAAAATAATCGAATCGAATCGAAAATGATCAAATTGAATCGAATTGAATGAAAAGAATCGAAAATAATCGAATCGATTCGAAAATAATCTAATCGAATCGAAAAGAATCGAAACAAATTGAAATTGATCCAATTGAATTGAATCGATTTGAAAAGAATTGAAAATAATCGAATTGATTTGAAAATAATTGAATCGAATCAAAAAGAATCCAATGGAATCGAAAATAATCAAATTGTATATAATCGAATCAAAAAGAATCGAAAATAATCGAATCGATTTGAAAAAAATCGAATAGAATCGAAAAGATTCGAATTGAATCGAAAACAATCGAAAATAATTGAATCGATTCAAAAACAACCGAATCAAATAGAAAAGAATCGAAAAAAATCGAAAATGATCGAATTGAATCTAATCGAATCAAAAAGAATTGAAAATAATCAAATCGAATCGAAAATAATCAGAACGAAACGAAAATAATCGATTCGAATCAAAACGAATTGAATCGAATCGAAAAGAATTGAAAGGAATCGAAACGAATTGAAAATAATCGAAAAGAATTGATAATAATCAAAACGAAATGAAAATAATAGAAAATAATTGATTTGAAAGGAAAGAATTGAATCAAAAACAACCAAATTGAATTAAAAGAAGCGAATCAAATCGAAAATATTCGAATCAAATTGAAAAGAAGCGAATTGAATCGAATTGAAAATAATCAAAAAGAATCGAATCGAATCGAAAAGAAGCGAATCGAATTGAAAATAATTGAATCGAATTGAAAAGAATTGAATCGAAAATAATCGAATCGAAAATAATTGAATCGAATCGAAAAGAATCGAATCGAATTGAAAACAATTGATTCGACTCAAAAATAATCGAATCGAAAGAATCGAATCTAATCGAAGAGAGTTGAATCGTATAGAAAATACTCGAATCGAATCGAAAAGAATCCAAAATATTCGAAACGAATGGAATCGAATTGAAAATACTCGAATCGAAACGAATTGAAAATGATCGAATTGAATCGAATCGAATAGAAAAGAATCGAAAATAATCAAATCGATTTGGAAATAATCTAATCAAAACAAAAAGAATCAAATTGAATCGAAAATAATCGAATTGAATCGAATCGAATCGAAAAGAATCGAAAATAATCAATTCGATTTGAAAAGAATCGAATCGAATCGAAAAGAATCGAATCGAAAATGATCGAATTGAATCGAATCGAATAAAAAATAATCAAATCAAATTGAATTGAAAGGAATCAAATCGAATTGAAAATAATCAAGTCGATTCGAATCAAATCGAAAAGATGCAAAAATAACCAAATTGACTCAAATCGAATTGAAAATAATCAAATCGAATCAAAAATAATCAAATTGTATCGAATGGAATTGAATCGAAAAGAATCGAAAATAATCAAATCAAATCGAAAATAATTGAACTGAAATGAAAATAATTGAAACCAATCGAAAAGAATCGAATCGAATCAAAAACTGTCTAATCGAAAGAATCGAATAAAATCGAATTGAAAATAATCAAAGGGAATCGAATTGAATGGAAAAGAAGCGAATCAAATCGAAAGTAATTGAATCTAAATGAAAAGAATCAAATAAAATCGAATTGAAAATAATCAAAAAGAATAGAATCGAAACGAAAAGAATCGAAAATAATCAAATCGAATCGAAAATAATCGAACTGAAATGAAAATAATTGATTCGAATCAAAAAGAATTGAATCGAATCGAAAAGAATCGAATCGAATCGAAAAGAATCGAAAGTAATCAAAACGAATCGTAAAGAATCGACAAGAATTGAAAATAATCAAAACGAAACAAAAATAATCGAAAATAATCGATTCGAAAGGAAGGAATCGAATCGAAAAGAATCGAATCGAATAAAATGAAGCCAATCAAATCAAAAATAATAGAATCGAATTGAAAAGAAACGAATCGAATTGAATTGAAAATAATCGAAAAGAATCTAATCGAATCGAAAACAGTCAAATCGGAAATAATCAAATCTAATCGAAAAGAATCGAAAGTAATTGAAATGAATCGACAAGATTCAAAAAGAATTAAAAATAATCTAACCAAAACGAAAATAATTGAAAATAATCAATTCAAATCAAAAAGAATCGAATCGAAAAGAAGCGAATCAAATAAAAAATAATCGAATCTAATCGAAAAGAATCGAAATGAATCGAATTGTAAATAATCGAAATGAATCGAATCAAAACGAAAAGATTCGAAAATAATCAAATCGAATCGAAAATAATTGAACCGAAATGAAAATAATTGAAACCAATTGAAAAGAATTCAATTGAATCGAAAACAGTCAAATCGAAAATAATCAAATCGAATAGAAAATAATAGAACCGAAACGAAAATAATTGATTTGAATCAAAAAGAATTGAATCGAATAAAAAATAATCGAATCGAATCAAATCAAACAAATCGAAAAGAATTGAAAAAAATCGAATCGAAAAGAATCGAATCGAATCGAAAAGGATTGAATGGAATAGATTTGAATCGAAAGGAATCGAAAATATTTGAATCAAATCAAAACCAAAGGAATCAAATCCAATTGAAAATAATCAAATCGATTCGAATCAAATCAAAAAGAATAAAAATAATCGAATGGACTCAAATCGAATTGAAAATAATCAAATCGAATGCAATCGGAAATAATTGAATTGTATGGAATGGAATCGAATCGAATCATAAATAATCGAATCAAATAGAAAAGAATCAAAAATAATAGAATCAAATTGAAAATAATCGAATCGAATCGAAAAGAATCTAATTGAATCGAAAATAATCGAATTGAATTGAATCAAATCGAAAATAAACAAATTGATTCGAAAAGAATCGAATCGAATCGAAAAGAATCGAATCAAATCGAATCAATAATGATCGAATTGAATCGAATCGAATCAAAAATAATCGAATCAAATTGAATTGAAAGGAATCGAATCGAATTGAAAATAATCAAATCGATTCGAATCAAATCAAAAAGATGCAAAAATAACCGAATCGACTTGAATCGAATTGAAAATAATCGAATTGAATCAAAAATAATCGAATTGTATCGAAAGGAATCGAATTGAAAATAATTGATTTGAATCGAATCAAAACGAATCGAATCGAATCGAATCAAAAAGAATCAAATCGAATCAAATGAATCAAATTGAAAAGAATCGAAAATAGTCGAATAGACTCGAAAAGAATCGAAAAGAATCGAATCGACTCAATCTCTTTTCGATTCGGTTCAAGTATTTTCTATACGATTCAATTCTCTTCGATTCAATTCAATTTTTTTCGATTCGATTCGATTATTTTCGATTCGATTTGGGTCAATTCGATTCTTTTCGATTTTTTTCGAGTCGATTCGATTATTTTCGATTCTTTTCGATTTGATTTGATTCGATTTGATTGTTTTCGATTCGATTCGATTCGATTCCTTTTGATTTGATTCGAATCAATTATTTTGAATCTTTTTGATTCGATTCGATTCCATCGATACAATTCGATTATTTTCGATTTGATTATTTTCAATTCGATTCAAGACGATTTGGTTATTTTCTATTATTTTCTATTTGATTCGAATCAATTTGATTGTTTTCAATTCGATTCAATTCCTTTCAATTCAATTTGATTCGATTATTTTCTATTCTTTTCGATTCGATTAGATTCAATTCGATCATTTTCGATTCTTTTCGATTCTTTTCGATTCGATTCGATACAATTCGATCATTTTTTATTCGATTCGATTCGATTATTTTCGTTTCGATTCCAATCGTTTTGAATATTTTGGATTCTTTTCGATTCGGTTCGAGTATTTTCTATACGATTCAATTCTTTTCGATTCAATTCGATGATTTTGGATTCGATTCGATTCTTTTCAATTCCATTCCATTCGATTCAATTCGATATTTTTCAATTCATTTCAATTATTTTCGAATCGATTCGATTATTTTCGATTCCTTTCGATTCGATTTGATTCAATTCGATTGTTTTCGATTCAATTCGATTCTTTTCTATTCGATTCGATTATTTTCGAATCAATTCCATTATTTTCTATTCTTTTTGATTCGAGTCGATTCAATTTGATTGTTTTCGATTCAATTCGATTCTTTTCGATTCGATTCGATTATTTTCAAATCGGTTCGATTATTTTCGATTCTTTTGGATTCGATTCGAGTCAATTCGATCATTTTCGATTCGATTTGATTATTTTCGATTCGATTCCATTCGTTTCAAATATTTCGGATTCTTTCGATTTGATTCGAGTATTTTCTATACGATTCAATTCTCTTCGATTCGATTCGTTTCAATTCGATCATTTTCGATTCGATTCGATTCTTTAAATTCCATTCCATTCGATTCAATTCGATTTTTTTCGATTCGATATGATTATTTTCGATTTGATTCGTGTCGGTTCGATTATTTTCGATTCTTTTCGAGTCGATTCGATTATTTTCGATTCTTTTCAATTGAGGAAGGTCGTTGGAAATCGCTGTTTTCAACTCAGATACACCTGAGAACAGGCCCGACGCTTCCACATGCTTTTCTCACCACCTCTCCCAGCGCCTAACATAAGGATGTTAGCGGCTTCCTCTACAGGCAGTCAGGATGCGGGAGGGTCCTGCCCTGAACTCAGCTCTCACAAGGAAGCATCCTTAGAAGCCAGCTTTCAACCAACTGTGTTCTTATGACTGCGGTGTCCTTCTAATGTAACCTATACTTGGTCACTCCAGTCCCCAACTGGGCCTCAGCTGAACCTGGTGTCTCTGGTACTTAGCTTGGCCTCACTTGGACCGGGTGACTGTGTTCCCACCTGGGCCTCAACTGGTCTTATGACATTTATCCCCCCTGGGCCTCAGCAGACCAGGTCACTCTGTTCACCTGGGCCTCAACTGGACCTGGTGAATCTGGCCCCCTCCTGGGTATGACCTGGACCTGGTGACTCTGGTCCTCATGTGCGCCTCACCTGGAACCTGGTGACTCTTGTACCCACCTGGGCATCATCGGGATATGGTTACTCTGTTTCCCCAGTGAGACTCTGGAACATTTAACTTTGGTCCTCACCTGGGCCTCACCTGGACCTGGTGTCTCTGCTGTTCTTCTAGGCTCACATGTACCTGGTGACTCCAGTCCCCCTTCCACCCCGGGCCTCACCTGCATTTGGTGACTCTGGTCCTCAGCTTGGTTTCACCTGGACCTGGTGACTGTGGTCCCCACCTTGGCCTCACCTGGACCTGCTGACTCTGGTTCCCACCTGGGCCTCATCTGTACCTGGTGATCTGGTTCTCACATGGACCACACCTAGACCTGGTGACCGTGTTGTCCTTCTAGACTCAGCTTTCACTGGTAACTCTGGTCTCCACCTGGACCTCACCTGGACCTGGTAAATCAGGTCCCCACTTGGTCCTTAAGTGGACCTGGTGACTCTGGTCCTGAGGTGGACATCATTGGCACATGGTTATTGTGTTCCCCACCTGGGCCTCCGCTGGACCTGCTGATTCTGGTCTGCACCTGAGACTCACCTGGATCTGGTGACTGTGGTCCCCACCTGGGCCTCATTTGGACCTGGTGACTCTGATCCCCATCTGGGCCTCACCTGGCCCTGTTGACTCTGGTCCTCAACTGGGCATAATTGGGACCCGGTTACTGTGTTCCACAACTGGGCCTCACCTGAACCAGGTGACTCTGGTCCCCCGCTGGGTCTCACCCTGACCTGGTGACTGTGAACCCCACTTTGGCCTTATTTGGATCTGCTGACTCTGGTTGCCACATGTGCCTCACCTTGAACTGTTGACTCTGGTTCTTTCAAGGACCTCCCCTGAACCTGGAGATTCTGGTCCCCACCTGGGCCTCACCTGGATGTGGTGACTGTTGTCACCACCTGGGACTCACCTGGACATGATTACTGTGTTCCACACCTGGGTCTCACGTACCTGGTGACCATGGTCCCCAGCCGGCCTCACACGGACCTGTTGCCTCTGGTCCCCACCTGGTCCTCACATGTACCTGGTTACTCTGGTCCTCACCTGGGCCTCATCTGGACCTGGTGACTCTGGTCCCCAACTGGGCCTCACCTGGATCTGGTGACTCTGGTCCCCACCTGGACCTCTCCTGGACCTGGTGACTCTCTTTCCAACATGGACCTCACCTGGATCTGGTGACTCTGGTCCTCAGCTTGGCCTCACCTGGACCTGGTGACTCTCATCCCCACTTTGACCTAACTCAGACCTGGTGAATCTCGTCCCCAGCTATGCCTCAACTCAACCTGATGAATCTGGTCCTCATGTGGGCCTCACATGGACCTGGGACTCAGCTGGATATAGTGGCTCTGGTTCCCACATGGGGCTCACCTGATACTGGTGACTGTGGTCTCCTTCTATGCCTCACCAGGACCTGGTGATTCTGATCCCCATCTGGGCCTCACATGGCCCTAGTGACTCTGGTCCTCACCAAGGCATCATTGGGACCTGGATACTCTTTTGCACACCTGGGTTCACTTTGACCGGGGACCTCTAGTCCCACTCTGGGCCTCACCCTTAACTGGTTACTCTGGTCCCCCCCTGGGTGTCACCTGGCCCGGGACTCTGGTCCCCCTATGGGCCTCACCCTTACCTGGTGACTCTGGTCCCCACCTGGGCTTCACTTGGACCTGGTGAATCTGGTCCTTACATGGTCCTCACCTGGACCTGGTGACTCTGGGCATCACCTGGGTCTCACCTGGGCTTGGTGAATCTTGTCGCCACCTGGGCCTTACCTGGACCTCGTGACCATGGTCCCCACCTGGGCCTCACCTGGATCTGTGGCGCTGGTTCCCATATGGGGCTCTCCTGAACCTGGTTCCTGTGGTCTCCTTCTTGGCCTCACCTGGAACTCGTGACCCCAATCCATATTTGGGCCTCACCTGGACCTGGTGACTCTAGTCCTTACCTGGGCATCATTGGGACCTGGTTCCTCTCTTCTACACCTGGGCCTCACCTGACCTGGTGACTCTGGTCTCCCTCTGGACCTCACCCTGACCTTGTGACTGTGGTCCCACCTGGGCCTCACCAGGACCAGGTGACTGGTTCCCACATGGACCTCACCTGGACCTGGTGAATCTGGTCCTCACATGGGCAACATGGGACCTGGTTACTCAGTTCCACATCGAGGCCTCACCTGGACTTAGTGACTCTAGTCCCACACTGGGCCTCACCCTGACGTGGTGACTCTGGTCCCACGAGGATGTCACCTGGACCAGGTGACTCTGGTCCCCCTCTGGGCCTCACCCGGAGCTGGGGAGACTGGGCCTCAATTGGGCCTCGACTGGACCTGGTGAATCTACTCCTCACTTGGGCCTTGTCTGGACCTTGTTACTCTGGTCCCACCTGGGCATCATTGGGACACGGTTACTCTGTTCCCCACCTGGGACTCACCTGGACCTGATAACTTTGATCTACACTTTGCCTAACCTGGCCCTGATGACTGGGCCCCACCTGGGCCTCAATCTGGACCTGGTGACTGTGGTCCCTCCCCACCTGGGTGTCACCTGGACCTGGTGACTCTCATTCGCACATGAACCACACCTGGACCGGGTGACTGCGGTGTCCTTCTAGCCTCACATTTACCTGGTGACTCCGGTCCCGACAAGGGCCTCACCTGGATCTGGTGACTCTGGCCTGCAGATTGGCATCACCTGGACCTGGTGAGTGTGGTTACCACCTGGACCTCACCCATACCTGGTGAGTCAGGTCCCCATGTGGGCCTCACAGGGACCTGGTAAATCCAGTCCTTACCTGGTCCTCACCCAGACCTGGTGACTCTGGTCACCACCTGGGCCTCACCTGGACCTGGTGAATCTGGTCCCCATCTGGGCCACACGAGGACCTGATTGCTGTGGACTCCTTCTTGGCCTCACCTGGAACTGGTGACTCTGGTCCTCACCTGGGCATCATTGGACCCTGGTTACTCTCTTCAACACCTGAGCCTCACCTGGACTTGAGGACTCTCGAACCCCTCTGGGCCTCACCCTGACCTGGTGACTCTGGTCCTCAACTGAGCCTCACCTGGACCTAATGAATATCTTCCCCACCTGGCTTCATCTGGACCTGATGACTCTAGTCGCTACCTGAGCATCATCGGGACATGGTTACTCTATTCCCCACTGGGACTCACCTGGACCTGGTAACTCTGGTCCTCACTTTGGCCTCTTCTGTACCTGGTGACACAGGCCCTACCTGGGCCTCACCTGGAACTGGTGACTGTGTTTCCCACCGGGACCTCACCTGGACCTCATGTCTCTGGTCCCCACCTGGGTCTCACCTGGACCTGGTGTCTCTGGTACCCACCTGGGTAGCATCAGAACATGGTTACACTGTTCCCTAACAGGGACCCACCTGGACCTATTAACTCTGGTCTTCACCTGGGATACACCTGGACATGGTGACAGTGGTTCCCACCTGGGTCCCACCTGGACCTGGTCAATCTGGGCCCACCTGGGCCTCACCTGTACCTGGTGACTCACGTTTCCACATTGACCTCATGTGGACCTGGTGGCTGTAGTGTTTCTAGCGTCTCATGTACCTGGTGACTCTGGTCCCCACCAGGGCTTAACCTGGACCTGGTGAGTGTGGTTGCCACCTGCACCTCACCTGGATCTGGTGATTCTTGTCCCCAACGGGGCCTCACCCGGACCTGGTGACTCTGGTCACCAACTGTGCCTCACCTGGCCCCGGTGACTCTGGTCCCCACCTGGACCTGGTGATAGTGGTCCCCACCTGGGCCTCACCTGGACCTGATGACTCTGATCCCCACCTGGGCCTCACCTGAGTCTTACTGGGACCTGGTGACTCTGGCCCTCAGCTTGGCATTACCTGGATCTGGTAACTGGTCCCCACCTGGGCCTCACCTGGACCTGGTGTCTCTGGTACCTATTTAGAAATCATCAGGACAGGGTTTCTCTGATCCCCATCTGGGACACACCTGGATCTGTTAACTTTGGTCCTCACCTGGCCTCATCTGCACCTGGTGGCTCTGGTTCCCACATGGGCCTCACTTGGACCTTGTGTCTCTCCTTTCCTTCTAGGCTCATCTGTACCTGGTGACTCCGGTCCCCACCTAGGCCTCACCTGGAACTGGTGACTCTGGTCTTCTGCTTGGCCTTACCTGGATCTGGTGACTGTGTTCCCCACCTGGGACTCACCCGGACCTGGTGAATCTGTTTCCCACCTGGAATCACCTGGACCTGGTGATTCTGGTCTCATCCTGAGCCTCATCTGGATCTGATTTCTGTGGTCCCCACATGGGCCTCACCTGGATATGGTGCCTCTGGTTCTCACATCAGGTTCACCTGGGCATGGTGACTGCGATCCCCTTCTTGGCCTCACCTGAACCTGGTGACTCTGAGCACCATCTGGGCCATACCTTGACTTGGTCGCTCTGGTCCTGACCTGGGTGTCTTTGGGACCTGGTTAATCTGTTCTACACCTGGGCTTCAATTGGACCAGTGGATTCTGGTCCCCTTCTGGGCTGCTCCTTAACCTGGTGACTCTGGTCCTCTCCTGGGCCTCACCTGGACCGGTTGACTCTGGTCCTTAGCTTGGCCTCACCTGGACCGGCTGAGTGTGGTTGCCACCTGGGTCTCACCCGGACCTGGCAACTCTGGTCCCAACCGGGGCCTCCCCCAGATCTGGTGAATCTGGTCCTTACCTGTTCCTTACCCAGACCTGGGGACTCTGGTCACCACCGGGGCTGCAAATGGACCTGGTGGCTCTGGTTCCCACATGGGGCTCACCTGGACTGGGGTCCTGTCATCTCCTTCTAGGCCTCACCTGGACATGGTGACTCTGGTCACCAACAGTGCCTCACCTGGCCCCGGTGACTCTGATCCCCACCCGGACCTGGTGACGGTGGTCCCCACCTGGGCCTCAGCTGGACCTGATGACTCTGATCCTCACCTGGGCCTCACCTGAGTCTTACTGGGATCTGGTGACTCTGGCCCTCAGCTTGGCCTCTCCTGGATCTGGTAACTGGTCCCGACCTGGGCCTCACCTGGACCTGGTGTCTCTGGTACCTATCTAGGCATCATCAGGACAGGGTTTCTCTGATCCCCAACTGGGACACACCTGGATCTGTTAACTTTGGTCCTCACCTGGCCTCACCTGCACCTGGTGGCTCTGGTTCCCACATGGACCTCACCTGGACCTTGTGTCTCTCATTTCCTTCTAAGCTCATCTGAAGGAATGACTGGTGACTCCGGTCCCCACCTAGGCCGACCTGGAACTGGTGACTCTGGTCCTCTGCTTGGCCTTACCTGGATCTGGTGACTGTGTTCCCCACCTGTGCCTCACCTGGATCTGGTGACTGTGTTCCCCACCTGGGCCTCACATGGATCTGGTGAATCTGTTTCCCTCCTGGGCTCACCTGGACCTGGTGACTCTGATCCCATCCTGGGCCTCATCTGGCTCTGGTTTCTGTGGTCCCCACATGGGCCTCACCTGGATATTGTGCCTCTATATCCCACATCAGGTTCACCTGGACATGGTGACTGTGGTCCCCTTCTTGGCCTCACCTGAACCTGGTGACTCTGAGCACCATCTAGGCCATACCTTGACTTGGTTGTTCTGGTCCTCACCTGGGTGTCTTTCGGACCTGGTTAATCTGTTCCACACCTGGGCTTCACCTGGGCCAGGGGATTCTGGTCCCCTTCTGGGCTGCTCCTTGAACTGGTGACTCTGGTCCCCTCCTGTGCCTCACCTGGACTGGGTGACTCTGGTTTGCACACGGACCTCACCTGGAGCTGGTACCTGTGGTGTCTTTCTGGCCTCACGTGGACATAGTGACTGGTCCCCACCTACCTCACCTGGCCCTGGTAACACTGGTCCTCAGCTTGGCCTCACCTGGACCTGTTGAGTGTGGTTGCCACCTGGGTCTCACCCGGACCTGGCGACTCTGGTCCCCCTTGGGGCCTCCGCCAGACCTGGTGAATCTGGTCCTTACCTGTTCCTTAACCAGACCTGGTGACTCTGGTCACCACCTGGGCCTCACCTGATCTTGGTGAATCTGGGCCCCACCTGGGCTTCACCTGGACCTGGTGACAGTGGTCCACACCTGGGCCGCAAATGGACCTGGTGACTCTGATTCCCACATGGGGCTCACCAGAACCTGGGTCCTGTGGACTCCTTCTATGCCTCACCAGGACCTGGTAACTCTGATCCTCATCTGGGCTTCATCTGTACCTGTTGACTCTGGTCCCCTCTTGTGCCTCAGCTGGACCTGTTGGCTCTGGTCCTCAGTTTTGCCTCATCTGGACCTGGAGACTGTGTCCCCACCAGGGCCTCATCCAGACCTTGTGACTTTGGTCCCCACCTGGGCCTTACCTGGAGTTGGTGAATCTGGTACCGCCTGGGATTCACCTGGACCTGGTGCCTCTGGGCTCCACCTGGGCCTCAACCTGGACCTGGTCCTTTTGGTCCCCACCTGAGCCTCATCTGGTCCTGGTGGCTCTGGGTCCCACATGGGGGCTCACCTGTACTTGCTGACTGTGGTCCTCACATGGTCCTCACCCAGACCTTGTGACTGGTATGTGAGGAGTCTGTTCCAGATTCCCCCTATCCCTCCACCCCTCCCCACTGCACCCTCTCTCAAGTAAATCTTCTGAAAATGCACATCAAGACATGTGAGCATCTTTATCCCCTCTTCAGAGGTGACTTCATATGTGTAATGACCATTTTAATGCCTTTCATGGACCCACCATGACTCCCTTCAGAAACCCCTTTTCTTTGATATTCCTGAAGTACAGTCAACACACAATGTTATAGCAGTTTCAGGGCTATGACCTAGTGATTTGACAATTCTGTGCATACTCAGATCTCCCCACGGGAAGTGTCATCAGCATCTGTCCGCATACAAAGTTGTCACAATAGTACTGACTCTATTGTCTAGGCTGTACTTTCTAAATACCTATGAATTATTTATTTGAGAACCAGATGATTATAGCTCTTAATATCCTTCATTTATATTGCCCAACTCCTACCGGTGTCCCCTCTGACTATCCTTCACCATGATCCATCACATTAACAAGAGAAAGGACATGGGTCAACCCAGGGTGCTCAGCGGTTTATCGCTGGCCATTGGCCCAGGGCGTGAACCTGGATTCCTAGGGTTGAGTCCCATGTTGTGTTCCATACATGGAGTCTGCTTCTCCCTCTATGTCTCTGACTGTGTCTCTGCATCTCTCTCTCTCTCGCTCTCGCTCTCTCACTCTGTCTCTCATGGGTGAATAAATAAAATCTTAAAAAAAAAACAAGAGAAATTTCAAAGGCATACGATCCTCTCAAGTGTTGCAGAAGAAGCATTTGACAAAATATAACATAAAAAGCATAGCGGGTTTTCTAAAAAAAAATTTTTTTTGGCGTAGTGGGTTTTGAGGAAACATATATCAACAGAATAAAGGCTGTGTAGGAAGGCCTTCAGCTGACATCATCCTCAAGGGTGAAACCTTGAAATCGTCTTCCTTAAGAGCAGGAAGAAGCCAAGGAGGTCCCCTCTCAGCACTGCAAGACCTATCATAGTCAACAGACAGGAAACAGATAAGGTTCCACACCTGTAAGGGGGACGTCAAAATGTCCCTATTTGCTGAAGATGTGGCATTAGAAACAGGAAACCCAAGAGACTCCACCAAAAACTGTTAGAACTAATGAGTGAATTCAGTAAAGTGGGACACCAAATAAACAGAGATCAGTAGCCTTGCTGTGTCTCAGCAATGAGCACTCAGAAAGGAAATTAAGGACATGAATCCCTTATCAGGAGCATCCAAAAGAACAAAATAATTAGAGTGAACCAAGAGAGTGCAAGACTTGTACACTGAAAATTACAAGACTTTGGGAGGACATCCTGGGCTCGTGGGGTCGGAGCCTTCATCTTGTTAAAATGTCCACAGTTCCAGAAGCCACCCGCAGTTCCAATGTCATTCCTATCAAAATCACTGTGGCCGATTTTAGAAATACAAAAAGCACTCGTAACATTCCTCTGCCCCCACAAATGGCGCTGGACAGCAAATCAGTATAGGAGAAGCGGGACAGAGCAAGACACTGCACTCTCCTATTTCAAACGATGTCACAGAGACACAGGAGACAGCAGTGTGGTTCTTGGGCCCCCAGCTGTCTCCGTTGGTTAAGCATCCGACTCCTGACCTCACCCCCAGTCTTGATCTCGGGATAATGAGTTCTAGCCCTGTGCTGGGCTGTGGACAAGGCATGGAGCCTACTTAAACAACCAAACCCACAGGGGTGTGGTTCTGGCATAAGCGGAAGGAGCAGAAGAGAGAACCTGGATGAAAATCCACTCTGATACAGTCAACTGATTTTTTAAGCTTAATTTAATTTAAACCCAATTAATTAGCAGTATATTGTATTATACTTTCGGAGGTAGGATTCAGGGATTCACCAGTTGGAGATAACACCAGGGCTCATGACATCACTGCCCTCCTTCATGCCCCTCTACCAGTTACCCTGTCCCTCCACTCCCCTCACCTCTAGCGAACCTCTGTTTGTTCCTGTGATTGAGTCTCTGTTCCCTCCATCTCTTTTTTCATCTTATTTGGTTTCCTTCCATTCACAGATGCCCATCTGCTTTGCTTCTTTAATTTCACCTATGAATGAAACCATACAGTAATTTTGTTTCCTGACTGACTTATTTCACTTAACATGATCCCTTTAGTTCTATCCACGTCCTTGTAAATGGCAAGATTTCCTTCTCTTTGATAGCGGAGTACCATTCCTATCATCAATCTCTCTATAATCTTTTACCATCATCTATCTCCCATCCTCTTTATCCATCATCTGCCCGAGGGCACCGAAGCTACTCCCACAGTGTGGCTACTGTGGACTCCCCTGCTGTGGACACTGGGGTGAAGGTGTCCCCGAGTCTCACTGCATCTTTATCTATGGAGTGTGCCCCAGACCATGCACATGCCGGTCACAGGGCGGCTCTATTGGGAACTTCCTGAGGAGCCTCCACACTGTTTCCAGGGTGGTTGCACCAGCCCGCGATCCCACCCACAGTGGAAGAGGGTTGAGTGAGTTTTGCAGGGTGTGATAAAAGTCTGGTCCACATTTCATGTCGCGTTCCGTGGGCTCCAATTCATTGTCCTTAAGTATTTCTGGGGAAGCCGGGTGTTGGGCTCCGTTTCAGTGAGACATTTCCAAAGCTCACAGGTCTCAGCTGGAGCCTGGAAGGAGGCAGGTGGGGCCCCAGTGCAGGTACCCTGCCCCCTGCACAGCCTCCTGCAGTACCTGAGCCTTCCACAGAAGGCGCCTGAGCCCAGGCCCCGCCCAGGGTTCATGCTTGCTCAGTAGTCATCATTAGCCTGCACTAACAGGAGCCCGCCTGTGCTGGGGAGGCCTGAGGAGGATGTGGGGCCGCATCCACGCTGATGAGCCCCAGCCTCCTCAGGACCTGCGTGGAGGCTTCAGGAAGATGTGGGCCCGCATCCATGCTGACAGGAGCCCTTGGGCCACATCAGGACCTACGGGGAGCCTTCAGGAAAATGTGGCACCGTGTCCACACTGGCAAGAGCTCCAGGGCCCCTCAGGACACACGTTCAGGCTTCTGGAAGCTGGGGACCGCATCCACGGTGACAGGAACCCCAGCCTCCTCAGAACCCGCAGTTTCGCTTCGGGAGGACATGAGGCCACGTCCACACAACAGGACGCTGACCTTCTCAGGACCACCGGTGTAGACTTCAGGAATTATGGGGATGTGTCCATGCAGACAGAAGACCCCAGCCTTGTCTGGGCCCATGTGAGGCCTACAAAAGATGTGTGGACCGCATCCACACTGACAGGAGCCCCCAGCCTCTTCAGGTCTTATGGTGAGGCTTGAGGAAAATGTGGGGCCACGTCAACACTGACAGGACTCCCGTCCTCCTCAGGACCTGCACTTTGGTTTCGGGACATATGGGGTTTAGTCTATGTCTCCACATCTGGAGAGATGTGGCTCTGAGAAAAGGTGCACTAAGAAACATTAACACAGTTTCCGTATTCCCTCCCCACGATTTGTGAGACCCAATTACTTCCAAACTCCTTTTTTCCTCCTTTTTGTTTTGGATGGCAGTGCTGCTCTGTGACTGACCTACACAATCAACGACTCAGTAAGTATCACAACAGTTCAACTCTGTGCAGAGAACCCAAGTGTCTTCTGGGGAAGTATGAAGGAGAACTGTGGACTTGCTTGTTTTGCTTTCAGAAATCAGCATTCAGGCTCCTGATAGGAAGTTCAAAAGACAGCAGGTAGTACTCTGGGGACATAGATTGAAACCCAGTGGGGACAGAGCCTGTCTCTGTGCCTACCATAGAAGGCCGAATAGATGTCTTTTTGGAATGAATGGATGTTGAATAAATAGAATCTGTGTATGCTGGGTCTGTTTTAAGTCACTGATTCATACTTACGGAGAGACTTTAATCCAGGGAATGGTTCTCTGAACAAGTCCTGGGAAAATGTATCCTAAGTTATTTTTTTAAAGATTTATTTATTTATTCATTCAGAGAACACGAGAGAGGAAGAGACACAGGCAGAGGGAGAAGCAGGCTCCATGCAGGAAGCCCGATGTGGGACTCAATCCCAGTCACCAGGATCACACCCTAGGCTGCAGGCGGCACTAAACCGCTGCACCACCAGGGCTACACTTTTTTTTTTTAAAGATTTATTTAGTATCCTAAGTTATTTAAAAGGAGTAGTCAGATAAGGAGTTCAGAATTGAGAAAAATATTAAAATCATTTGAGGAAAGGAAAGGTGTTGATCACCGAAATGGGTTTCTTGTAATTTACTCACTTATAGCTTGAATATTCTGAACAAAAAAAATGAAAAGGAAGGAACCCCATGTGCTTGAAGTCTTCAATTTCATCTCTAAAAGGGAAATAATACCACTTGTCCCACAACACTGTTGTGAGGACTAGAAGTGATGGCTGTTGATGTAAAGAGTTGCTAGGTCCAGTCACCATAAAATGTAAAAACAACACATTTTATTAATATAGCTACCAATATAGCTGCAATATACTTTTTATTTTATTTATTTATTTATGTATTTATTATTTATTTACTTACTTATTTATTTATTCATTCATTTGAGAGAGAGAGAGAAACAGAGAGAGAGGGAGAGAGGCAGAGACACAGGCAGAGGGAGAGGCAGGCTCTATGCAGGGAGCCCAAAGTGGGACTCCATCCTGGGTCTCCAGCATCATGCCCTGGGAAGAAGGCAGTGCTAAACGGCTGAGCCACCCAGGCTGCCCTTTTTAAAGTCTTCTTAAAACACACAATTTGACTTCTTTCTAACAAAGTTTAATGTGAGTTGGTGTACCTATCAATTAAAAGCTGTAGGGTATGGATCCCAGGCTGCCCCTAAGGTGCATGTTCAGAGCCCTTCCAACTCCTCAAAGTGCAGCCTGGAAACCACCGAGCTGGTCTGAGGCCACATCCACAGCTGTGGGAACCAAGTGCCAGAGGCAGTCAAGATTTACTGGATCAGAAACCCAGTTCTCTCCTGAAGCATCTGAGTCAGGGAATTGGTTTCTCTCAGGGCAGGGTGAAAAAACCTTATGCTATCAGGATTTCTCTGATCCCAAGAAAAATGCTTAGCGTGTTTCTGTTGGCTTCTTTTTTCTCATGTTGCTTGGCTGTTTCTCTTGTCACATTGCCCTACTTCCTATGGGAATTAGTTTTGGAAAGAAATCACTCACGTAATGAAAATGATCTAGAAACTCAGGTTAACAAAATTTTCTAGCCAGTGTGGATATGTGTGATTCACAGTTGCTTTAAGCCGACAGAAGTTTGTTTGCACAATTCAATAACAACCTTTAATAAACGGACTTTACTGTTCACTGCTAAAAATATTCCTGTCAGAGGGGCAAGATGGCCGAAGAGTAGGGTCCCCAAGTCACCTGTCCCCACCAAATGACCTAGCTAACTTTCAAATCATCCTGAAAACCTATTAATTTGGCCTGAGATTTATAGAGAGTACAGCTAGAGTTCGCATGTCTATCAAGGCGGTTACCACCTGGGCCTCACTTGGACCTGGTGACTGTGGTTCCCATCTGGGCCTCAGCAGGACCTCGTGACTACAGTCCCCAACTGGGCCTCACCTGGGCCTAGTGACTCTGGTCCCCTTCTTGGCCTCATGTGGACCTGGCGACTGTGGTCTCCACCTTGTCCTCACCTGGACCTGGTGACTCTGGTCTCCACCTGGGCCTTGCCTGGACATGGTAGCTGTGGACTTCATCTGGACTTGGTGACTGTGGTCCCCGCCTGGGCCTCACCATACCTGGTGACTGGGCTCCTCAGCTACCAATGACTAGGATCCAGGATGGACCATTTGTTGCAACTGATACCGGGACCATCCCCAGGGTCTCACTTGTTCCTGGTGACTATGGTCCTTGTCTTGGCTGACCTGGCTCATCCTTGGCTCTGATCCTCTCCTGGGCCTCCCCTGCTCTTGCAAGTATGGTCCCCCCTCTCGTTTGTGTGTATTGTCTATGGTCCCTTCTGGGCCTCACCTGATGGTAGTAGGCCACGATATTGGCCCTTTGCAAGGCCAGCAGGGTCTCTGAGTCCTCCTGCATGGTGCTGGAAACCAAACACATCCAAGAATGATGGCGCATGAGAACCTTCCAAAGACACATGCGTCACGGTGCTCTCTGAGGACAGGTCCCCCGCCATCTGAATGGAGTGGGGACAACCCCATAGTCCTGTAGAGCACAGGCTGGGCTGGACCCTCACACACGGGCCCTCACTGCCTGTCTGTCACTCGCGCACCTACAGTCCACCTTCCCAGCCACTGTCCCAGGACACGCCGTCAGGCTGGGATGACAGAGTGCTCCCACCCCGGTATCAGGAGCACACGGGCGGGGGACCCAGGAGGCTCCAGGGACCTGCCGAGCTGATGCTCAGGTGAGGTGTCCCAGCCCAGGGGAGATCGAAGGTTTCTCTTAGATTCCACAAGCACAAAGAACAAGGGGAGATAGCAACGGACTGGACTTCATCAAAATTCAAACCTGATGCCAGCAAGAGTGCGACCCAACTCCCCACCCTGAGGGCAATGATGTGTGAATAGCCTGAGGGGGATCTGGGGGGAGCACGAGGGACTCCATGTTCCAGTGAGTGAAGAGCAAGCCTTCTCACTGGCCAGGGGTCCCCAGCAGGCCCTGACCGTCCTTCTCTGACCACAGGGTGGGGCGGGGGGGTGTCATCCCTGTTGGGGTCCATGCACCTAGGATGGGCTAGAAAGGTCATGTATTGGGTCTCTCTGCATAGCACAGGGCTTAAAGGGGAGCGGGGGTCCTGGGGGAGCTGCCAAACTCCAACTGCACCCTCCTTCCCTGGACAGGGCTTAAGGGGGCCGCCCTCACCCTGTGGGGCTGTGGAAGGGATGCAGCAGGTGCTCACGGTCATCGCATTGGGGTCGGCGTGTTTTGAACCCCAGCCCGGGAGGCCAGCGCCCCCACCCATACCCACAGGCCCCAGAGTGGCCCGCGGGGAGCCTGCATCAGTGGCTACTCACCTGTGACCTGTCACTCTATGAGCGCCTCCTCTTTATGTACCGGGGTACTGGGGTGATTGGGAGAGTTGGGGAACTGGGGAGAGTGGATGTTCTGGGGTACTGGGGAGAGTGGGAGAGTTGGGGTAATGAGGAGAGTGGGAGTACTGAGCTACTGGAGAGAGCAGGAGAGTCGGGTCCTGTGAGCCAGATCCAGAGCACAAGTGCTTCCGAAGGTCTCCTGACGCACAGTGAGTGCCAGGCAACGGTGGAACGCAGGGACGGCACAGTTCCAACCACAGTGGGGTCCCGCATCATGACTGTGGGCAGGCAGTATCCAATCAGCACTTAGCCCTTCACCCTGAAGGCTGAGGGTCCCGGGGGAGGGTCCTCTCCACACGCCGGGTGGGACGGGGATGCAGGCACCCTCCCACATCGCAGTTCCCATCCTCGGGCCCTGCAGGCCTTCCACCCATCTAGGCAGACTTGGGGTCAAAGATGTCCCCCCGACCCCCAGAGTTCAGAACATTGGGTTGCACTTAAGAACATTTGAGGGGCTCCTGGGTGCTTCAGTCAGTTCCACGTCGACTCTTCAGTTTGGTTCAGGTCAGGATTTCGAGGTTGTGGTGTGGAGCCTTGGGTGGGGCTCGGGCTCCGGTGGCTGAGGAGTCTGCTCTAGGTTCCCCCTCTTCCTCGGCCCCTCCCCACTGCACCCTCTATCAAGTAAATCTTCTCAATATCAACATGAAGACATGTGAGCATCTTTATCCCCTCTGCAGAGGTGCCTTCGTGTGTGTAACCACCGTGTAAATGTCTTTCACAGACCCACCGGGAGTCCTACCAGAAACCCCTATTCCTTGGTATTTATTGAAGTACAGTCGACACACAAGGTGGCAGTCGTTTTAGGGCTACAACTAGTGACTTGACAATTCTGTGCCTTACTCAGCTCTCCCCACGAGAAGCGGCATCACCGTCTGTCCCCGTACAAAGTTGTCACAACAGTACTGACTCTATTCCCTAGGCTGTACTTTCTAAATTTCTGTGACTTATTTATTTGAGAGCCAGACGCTTATAGCTGTTACTATTGTTCATCTATGTTGCCCATGTCCTACCCATGACCCCGCTGTCCATCAGTCAGCAGGATCCATCACATTAACCAGAGAAAGGACACGGGGCAGCCTGGATGGTTCAGCAGGTTAGCACCTGCCTTCAGCCCAGGGCATGATCCTGGAGCCCTGAGATCGAGTCCCACGTCGGTTTCCCTACATGGAGCCGCCTTCTCCCTCTGCCTGTGTCTCTGCCTCTCTCTTTCTCTGCCTCTCTCTCTCTCTCTCTGTCTCTCACGGATATGTAAATAAAATCTTTTTAAAAAAGAAAAACAAGAGAAAGGACAAAAAGCATAGGATCCTGTCAAGAGTTGCAGAAAAAGCATTTGACAAAATATAACATCAAAAGCCTTGTGGTTTTGAGGAAATTTCTATCAACAGAATAAAGGCCACTAGGAAGGCCCACAAGTGCCTTTATCCTCAAGGGTGAAAACCTGAAATCATCTCCCCTGAGCAGGAACAAGCCAAGGAGGTCCCCTCTCACCACTGGAAGTCCTAACGTAGTCAATAGACAGGAAACAGCAAAGGTTCCACACCTGGACGGGGGACGTCACACTGTCCCTATTTGCTGAAGACACGGTACTAGAAACAGGAAACCCGAGAGCCTCCACACAAACCTGTTAGAACTAAGGAGTGAGTTCAGTAAAGTCATGGGACACAACCTGACCCTACAGAGCTCAGTAGCCTTGCTGTGTCCCGACAATGAGCACTCAGGAAGGAAATGAAGGACGTGACTTCCTTTTAAGGACCATCACAGAGATTAAATAATGAGACTGAACTGAAGGAGCACAAGACTTGTGCACTGAGCCATACCAGGCTCTGGGAGCCCATCCTGGGCTCGTGGGGTAGGACCTCATCTTGTGAAAATGTCCGCAGTTCCTGAAGCCACCCTCAGTTTCAATGTCATTCCAATCAAAATCATGGTGGCAGATCTTAGAAATAGGAAAAAAAGAACCCATAACATCCATCCACCCCCACAAATGACCCTGGAGAGCAAATCAGTATAGGAGAAGCAAGACAGAGTGGGATGCAGCACTTTCCTATTTCAAAGGATGTCACAGAGACACAGGATAAAGCAGTGTGGTTCTCAAGCCCCCGGCTGGCTCCGTCGGTTAAGCATCCAACTCCTGACCTCACCTCTGGTCCTGATCTCGGGGTCCTGAGTTCTAGCCCTGGGCTGGGCCATGGACGAGGCGTGGTGCCTACTTAAACAAACCAGACCCAAGGTGGGTGGTCCTGGCATAAGCTGAAGGAGCAGAACAGAGAGTCCAGAAGGAAATGTGCTCTGATACAACTGATTTTTAACTTAATTTAATTTAAACCCAATGAATTAACGTATAGTGTATTATACTTTCAGGGAAGAATTCAGGTATTCACCAGTTGGAGATAACAGCAGTGCTCTTGACATAACTTGCCCTCCTTCATGCCGGCCCTGTTATGCCCTCCCCCTCTCCTCCCCTCCAGCGACCCGCAGTTTGTTTCCTATCATTAAGAGTCTGTATTTCCTGCATCTGTTTTCATTTTATTTGTTTTTCCTTCCCTTCACAGATGTTCATCTGCTTTGCTTCTTTAATTGCACCTATGAATGACACCACATGGTCATTCTCTTTCCCGACTGACTTATTTCACTTAACATGATCCCTCTAGTTCTATCCAAGTCATTGCAAATGGCAAGATTTCATTCTCTTTGATAGCTGAGTACCATTCCTCTCTATGACCATCATGTATCTCCCATCCTCTTTATCCATCATCTGCCGGAGGGCACCGAGGCTCCTCCCACAGTGTGGCTACTGTGGACCCGGCTGCTGTGGACATGGGGTGCAGGTGTCCCGAGTCTCACTGCATCTGTATCTTCAGAGTGAGCTCCAGGCCATGCACCTGCTGGTCGCAGGGCAGCTCTATTTGTAACTTCCTGAGGAGCCTCCACACTGTTTCCAGGCTGCTCTACCAGCCCACGGTCCCGCCCACAGTGGAAGAGGGTTGAGTGAGTTTTGAAGGACGTGGTAAAAGTCTGCTCCACCTTTCATTTCGTGTCCTGTGGGTTCCAATTCATTATCCTTAAGTATTTCTGGGGAAGCCGGGTGTTTGGCTCCATTTCAATGAGATGTTTCCGAACCTAACAGGCCACAGCTGGAGCCTGGAAGGAGGCAGGTGCGGCCCAGCAGGGGCATGCCGCCTCCTGAGGGCCTCCTGTAATGCCTGAGCGACCCGCAGGGAACACCCTAGCCCAGGCCCCGCCCAGTGGGCACGCATGCGCAGTAGGCCTCTTCCACCTGCACTAACAGGAGCCCAACTGTGCTGGGGTGGCCTGAGGAGGACATGGGGACGCGTCCAAGCTGATGACCCGCAGCCTCCTCAAGACCCACGGTGAGTCTTCAGGGGGACATTGGGCCGAGTTCATGGTGACAGGAGCCCCGGTCTCCTCAGGACCCTCGGTGAGGCTTCAGTAAGATGTGGGCCCCCATCCACGCTGACAGGAGCCCCTGGGCCACCTCAGGGCCCCCGCAGAGGCTTCAGTAAATTGTGGGCCCACATCAAGGCAGACAGGAGCCCCTGGGCTGCCTCAGGACCCGCAGGGATGCTTCAGGAAGATGTGGGCCCTCATCCACTCTGACAGGAGCCCCTGGGCCACCTCAGGACATGCGGGGAGGCTTCAGGAAATTGTGGGCCTGAATCCACGCAGACAGGAGCCCCTGGGCGGCCTCAGGACCCACGGGGAGGCTTCAGGAAGATGTGACGCCGTGTCCAATCTGATAGGAGCTCTCAGGCCCCTCAAGACATAAGTTGAGGCTTCTGGAAGCTGGGTGCCGCATTCACAGTGACAGGAGCCCTGGCCTCCTAAGAGCCCCTGGATATGCTTCAGGAGGACATGGGGCCACGTCACCACAACCATACTTCTGTTTCTTGGTTTGCATCTCTCATCCCCCCTCCGCGCCTTTGCCAGTTTGTTTGGTTTCTTAAAATTCACATGTGAATGCAATTGTATGGTATTTGGTATCTGTCTTTCTCTGATTTCATTTAGGATAGGTCCTTTCCACTTCTCCCACGTCATTGTAAATGGCTTTATTTCATCCCTTCTGATGATCGAGTGATGTCACAGTGTGTATATTTACCACATCGTCTCTGCCCATTCATCTGTCGATGGACATCTGGGCTGTATCCACAGTTTGGCTGTTGTTGATAACACTGCTACAAACACGGGGCAGTGTGTCTCTCTTCAAATCTACTAAACTACTTTTGTATCCTCGGGGTAAATACCTAGCTGTGCAATTTTGGAATCGAAGGGTAGCTCTATTTTTAACTTCTTTTTTTATAATTTTTTATGATAGTCACAGATAGAGAGAGAGAGAGAGAGGGAGGGAGAGGCAGAGACACAGGCAGAGGGAGAAGCAGGCTCCATTCACCGGGAGCCCGACGTGAGATTCGATCCCGAGTCTCCAGGAGCGCGCCCTTGGCCATAGGCAGGCAACAAAGCACTGCGCCACCCTAGGATCCCCTTTTTTAACTTTTCAAGGACCCTCCACACTGTTTTCCACCGTGGCTGCACCTGATCGCATGCCCACCAGGAGTGTAAGGGGGCTCCCCCTTCTCGATAGCCTCCCCAACACCTGTTGTTAGTTGTGTTGTTAATTTTAGTCATTCTGATGGCTGTCAGGTGACATCTCATTGTGGTTTTGATTTGCATTTCCCTGATGATGGATGATGCTGAGTGTCTTTCCGTGTGTCTGGCAGCCATTTGGATGTCTTGTCAGAGACAAAATCCATGCATGTCTTCTGCCAATCTGCGGTTGGATAATTTGTGTTTAGGTTGCTGAGATTTATGTTTGCTTTATGTATTTTGAATACTAACTCTTTATTGGATGTGTTGTTTACAAATATCTCCTCTCATTTTGTATGTTGCCTTTTAGCATTGGTTGTTTCCTTCACTTTGTGGAAGCTTTTCAATTTGATGAAGTCCCAATAGTATTTTTGCTTTTGTTTCCCTCGCCTCTGAGGCATAACTAGAAAGAAGATCCAATGGCCAATGTCAAAGACGTTGCTGCCCATCTTTTCTTCTTTTTATGGTTTCAGGTCTCACATATAGGTCTTTCATCCATTTTGAATTTATTTTTTATATATATGGTGTAAGAAAGTGGTCCAGTTTCATTCTTCTGCATGTGGCTGCCTGGTTTTCCCAACACCATTTGTTCTTATCCTGGGGTCAGGGTTAGTGTTTGTTCAAGAGACTGTCTTGGTGCCATTGGATATTGCTTCCTGCCTTGTTGTCGATTAATGGATCATAGAGTTACAGGTTTGTATCTGGTTTCGGCTTTCCATTCTGTTCTATTGATCTAAGCGTCTCCTATTTGGAGATTCTTGATTGCTGATTCAATTTCTTTGCTGCTTATCTGTCTGTTCAAGTTTCTTATTTCTTCCTTTTTCATTCTTGCAATGCTATATATATCCATGAATTGATCAATTTATTCCAGGATCTAGGTTGCTGGCATATAATTTTTCACAATGTTCTCTTATAATCATTAGTATTTCTCTAGTGTTGGTTATTATTTCTCTTTTCTCATTTGTGATTTTATTTGGATCCTTTCTCATCTTTTTATCTCTTTTCTTTTTAAAATATTTTGTTTATGTTTTCATGAGAGACACAGAGAGGCAGAGGTATAGGCAGAAGGAAAATGAGGCTCCATGCGGGGAGCCTGATGTGGGACTTGATCCTGCATGACCCCGGGATCATGACCTGAACCAAAACAGATATTCAACCCCTGAGGCACCCAGGCATCCAAGATCCTGTTTTTTAAGCCACTCTGATACCCTATATTTTTGATTGAAGCATTCAGTCTCTCAGCATTCAGAGTGATTATTGAAAGATATGAACTTAGTGCCCTTGTGTTACTGGTACGGTTTGTGTTTCTGGTGACGTTCTTTTGTCCTTTCTAGTCTTTGTTGCTTTTGGTCTCTTTTTTTCCCCCACTAGAAGAGTCCCTCTTAAAATTCCTAACAGGACTGGTTTAGTGGTCATGAACTCCTTTATATTTTGCCTGTCTGGGAAACTCTTTATCTCTCCTTCTATCCCGAAGGACACACTTGCTGAAGAAAGAACTCATACAAATTGGACACCAATAAAAATAAAATTAAAAACATAAAATAAATTTTTGCTATTACGATTGAGGAAAAAGGCATTTAGGCGGAAAACCAGAAGCTAAAGAGAGGAGGACAGATTTCACCATCCGTAGCCTTCACAGGGTCCTGGTGTCCTTTCCTAGGAGTGCCCCCACCTCCGTAGGATGCTTCCTGCCCCTCTGCGCTCCTTGCTGGAAACCAGCAGGCACATCTCAGTGCCTCCAGGACCCCTGCAGTCATGCTTTATAGCGTCTTCCATGTATCCTATTGGGGACCACAGCGTCGTATATGTAACCATCTGGTGCTGTTTGACAACACTGGGGGGATTCCGACTTTTGTTGGTTTTGGGGTGTGTGTGTGTCTATCACATGCAGCTATCACGTGCAGCTATCTGATCCTCTGGCTGGGTCACCCAAATGCCGCAATGGTTGGAACAACATTTCTGGTGCTTTCCCTGGGTGGCTAGCTGGGCTCTCCTGGCCAACCCGGGGCTCACTCATGCAGTGATTTTCTGCTGAAGGGTCAGCTGAGCTGGAAGTTCCAGCCTGGCCACATTCCCATGTTTGGCAGTCTGTCCCGCCAAGCTCCAGCTGCTTCTCTTCTCCAGGATGCCTCTCCAGCAGGGAGCCAGACCTTGGGGCCGCCCCGCTGGGAGCTCCTGAGGAGCCGGTTGTCCATGGCAAGGAGACATGGGGCTGCCTTTGTGTGGGAATCGGTGTGGGGACCAGGCTGGGAATCCTCGGTCCCCTGTGCTGCCTGGCCTTCAGGCTGAGCCCAATGCTCACCCAGCCCCTACTCGCTAGGGCGAGGAGGGTGCCCTACACACGCTTGTGTGAGAGATCCAGCACCACAGGTATGCACGCTGAGTCCACCTGGTGGGGGTGGTTCAGGTGCATGAGACGCAAGTGTGGGACCCACGAAATTTAACAAAAATCCCCAATCCCTGGACAAGCAGAGCAGGACTGCTTCCATTTTGTGCTACACCCGTCACCGCCGTTATGACCCACACATGACCTTCTTAAGGCACTGCCCTGCCCTACTCAAGGCACTGGGCACACCCTAATTGGGAAGTGACTCATAACAATGTAACCCTGCTTTGTGCCCCCCCAAAACTGTGTGCAGATTCTGATCAAAGTAATAGGCCAGCTCAAGTGAATACAATAGGGTAAGGTGTAATTCAATTGGCCACCTGCGTGTGGACCCACATGACTGTGCAACTTTCTGTGTATCCACTGGCCCCTATAAAGCTGCTAAGCCTGTTAGTCTCAGGGTCCAAATCCCTGCTCTGCTGTATCGGATGCACTTGGACCCAAGCTCGAGCTTGTAAAGAAACCCTCCTGTGTTTGCATCGGTGTTGGCTCCTTGGTGGTTTGCCGGATTCACAATCTAGGGCACAATAAAAGGGCCTACTGTCCTGACATCTTTTTCAGGGCCTCGCTGACCACCCCGCTGGCCCTCTGTACCCCAGGCACACAGGCACGGGGATGCGGGGATGGGAGGAAGTGCCCCGGAACACGGCCAGCCCTGGCCCCCTGGACAGAGGAAGCACAGACCTCCCAGGTCGCTTTGCACAGACCCTGGTGACCTAAGTCTCCCTGGCTGTCACTCTGTCCCAGCCCCTGCTGGCCCTCATTGCACAGGCTGAGTCCCAGTAAAGTCCTGGGGTCTGGCCAGGCGTCCTGGAAGGCACGTGGGGACGTCAGCTGTCTGTGCCTGGCGGCGCCCATGCAGGCACTGATTGGGGCCTGGGTGGTGCCCCCTCCTCCTCTCTGGGAGTCTCTCCACGCCCCATGCACAGTGATTTGGGAGACACAGAAACAGGCTGGCTGTGCATTTTCACACCACAACAATTTATTGACTTTCTACAGCAAAGGGTGTGCATGTTCCGCTGGGGAGGGAGACCTTTCTGTCTTTTAGGGGAGGGTAAGAATTACACGGGGTTGAGGGCGGGTGCTGGAGCCCCCCACCTGGGATCATCTGTGGACCTGGGTGGGGCGTATGTCCTGAGGTTTCACCCTGATAGATGGTTCTGAGGACAGCAGTGCTGAACTGGACCTGCAGCTCATGGGCTCTTGCGATGGGTCCCTGCACACCAGCTGTATCCCGGCCTCGGGGCCCCTGGGGCCCCAACACCTGGAGGAGCCTGCCACCTCTGTGGGAGGGGGTGGGACCCACCGGCCTACCCCTGCTCTCCCCACCCTGGGGTGTCCCGGGATCCCCAGTGCTGCCCTAGTTCAACGACCTGGATCTGTGGGGCATGCCGAGGGCCCAGGAGGCCACATCCAACTGTGAAAGGGCTTGCTCAGCCTGGGGCCAGTATCCAGGGCTGGCCAGGTCCATGGGGGGCTGGATCCCATTAGTGTTTGTGTTGGGCCTTGGGGAGGCTCAAAGCACCCCGGCCCCCACAGAGCCTGGGGCCAGGCCAGCCCTGGTCCCTCTGAGTTAGGGGTGGGTGTCCTGTGCAGGGTGTGTCACCCTCCAGGAGGGACAGTGGGCAGAGGCAGGGAAGAGTGGGTCCTCTGCATCACTGATCTGCACCCACCCTGTCGGGGGCTCCCTGCTTCCCCTCCTCCCTGCAACCCCTGGGTACCCTAAGCACGGGACACCGTGCTTCAGTTGGGAGCAGGGTATCTAGAGAATGCCAGGAAGGCTGAGCATGTCCCACAGGGGGAGCTGCACCGGGTCCATGCTTGGGGACGATGTTGCGGGGGTTGATGGTATGAGTTCAGGAGTATGATGGTGGTGGAGTGTGGGGGATGGTATAGGGGGGACGGTGTTCGGGTTTAGTGTGGGTGGGGATTGTGTGGGGCTGTGTGGGTGTGAGGGGGATGGTGTTGGGGGGATGCCATGGGGATGATGGTGTAGGGGGATGCTGTGGGGGTGGGGAATGAGGGGATGGCGTGGGTGGCCTGCGGACACAGGGCATCCCCTTTCTCTAAGATGCACACGGAGACGTCTACAGATAAAGGAGACCTCAGTCTGGGGTTTGCTGTAAAACCTGCCCTTGGGCCCTGAGTGGTCAGTGCAGGGCCCTAGCTGGACGTGTGCTAACACTGAACTTAAATTGGAATGGCCTTAATTTTCACAGCCTCCACGCCTCCCGTCCCATCCTATCTAGCTCCTTCCCCGTTCCCTGGAGCTCCTAAGAGAGCAATTTCAAATGACCTCAGCGTGGCAGCCTGTGTTGGGGCACAGGACCAGTGATTTGGGATCAGGAAGACCTGGAGCACGGGCATACTGGCTATGTAGCAGGATTTGATGCTGCAGAATCTTATTCCCTAAGGCTATCTTGACAACTGACTTTGTACATAGACAAGCTCTCCTTTGTCTTTATAAGATGAAAAGTGAGTCAAAGCATTTTTTCTCTGCCCATATGATTGCTAGGATTCCAATCTGAGATGTATTGCCTGATAATAAGGATAATTTACTATCTGTAGTACTATAGTTAAAATATACTGACACAAGTAATTCAGAGGGATGAGGGTTCCTCATCTCTTTCTTCACAGCTCAGTCACTCATCACGAAATTCATCTTTATGGATTTGGAAAGAACTGAGAGACATTACGCCCAATGATCCTATTATTATGTGAAGGATTCTTCCCTGAGATTCTTCCCCTGTTTCAACTGACACTGAAACACTGTGAACTCTTTGGAAGACAAATGTCAAGGAAATAAATGTTATGCATTGTTAATTTTAAATGCACTTGCAATATGGTGTCTATTATAATAGAAGTATTTTTATCTGATTTTTGCTATTTATTATCCTTTCCTGCTTTTCTGGTTTAGGAGTCATTATACGTGTTCATAAGTGTTTTTCTTTCCTTCTGATATAAAATTCTTACTTTGTTCCCATCGAGGGAACTCTTTAAGAATGAGGCAAAAGTTAATTAAACTATTCTTAAAGTGTCTTCACACTTGGAGCCTGATTCATTTAAGTCAATTATTAAAATAAATGTTATTTATTAGAAAAAATAATCTTTATTCAAATTTCCTTAGTTTTTGCTAAGTTACCATCCCTTATATCACATTCTATTTGTCCTCGTTTTTTTTTTTTTTTTTTTTTTTTTTTTTTTTTTTTTTTTATGACAGGCACACAGTGAGATAGAGAGAGGCAGAGAAACAGGCAGAGGGAGAATCAGGCTCCATGCACCGGGAACCCGATGTGGGATTCAATCCCGGATCTCCAGGATAGCGCCCTGGCCCAAAGGCAGGCGCGAAAACACTGCGCCACCCAGGGATCACGTGTCCCCATGTTTTCTTAGGCTCCTCTGGATTGTGACAGTCTTTCAGCCTTTCCTTGTTGTTGTTGAACTGGAACACTTTGAGAAGTAGAATATTCTGTGAAATTTCCCTCAGTTGGGACATGTCGGTTGTTTATCTCATGATTGAACTGGTTTTTTGGACTATATACAGAGATATACTGCATTTTTATTATATCATATGAAGCATAGATGCTATCAGCATGATTCATCAGTCTTGGTATCGATCTGATCATCTTGCTGAGGTAGTGTTTGTCAGGTTTCTCCATAGTAAAGTGATTCTTATTATTATTATCATTATATTATTATTACTATTATTATTATTATTTTAACCCTTTCATAATATATTTTGTAGAAGGAAGTTACTATGTATATTCCACACATAAGAGTGAGAAGCTATGCTCATCAACTTGAGGGTGGAATGTCTGCACAAATTTTTGAAATTCTTCTAGATGGGAGATTTCTCTTCCTTCTGGGTTTGTTTGTTGTTTCTTTTTCAAAGATGGTATTTATTTATTTGAGAGATAGAAGAGAGAAAAAGCATGAGCGAGAGGAGCAGAGGGAGAGGGAGAGGCAGGTTCCCTGCTGAACAGGGAGCCTGCTGTGGGACCTGGATTATGATCTGAGCATAAGGTAGAAGGTTCACTGACTGAGCCACCCAGGTGCCTTCTTTCTTTCTTTCTTTCTTTCTTTCTTTCTTTCTTTCTTTCTTTCTTTCTTTCTTCTTTCTTCTTTCTTTCTTTTTTTCTTTCTTTCTTTCTTCTTTCTTTCTTTCTTTCTTTCTTCTTTCTCTTTTTTATTAATATATTTATTTTTTAATGGTGTTCAATTTGCCAACATACAGAATAACACCAATTGCTCAACCCGTCAAGTGCCCCCCTTAGTGCCCGTCACCCATTCACCCCCACGCCCCGCCCTCCTACCCTTCCATCACCCCTAGTACATTTCCCAGAAATAGGAGTCTTTGTGTTCTGTCTCCCTTTCTGATATTTCCCACACATTTCTTTCTCCCTTCCGTCATATTCACTTTCACTATTATTTATATTCCCAAATGAATGAGAACATACAATGTTTGTCCTTCTCCGATTGACTTACTTCACTCAGCATAATACCCTCCAGTTCCATTCACATTGAAGCAAATAGTGGGAATTTGTCATTTCTAATGGCTGAGTAATATTCCATTATGTACGTAAACCACATCTTCTTTATCCATTCATCTTTCGATGGACACTGAGGCTCCTTCCACAGTTTGGCCATTGTGGACATTGCTGCCTTAAACATCGGAGTGCAGGTGTCCCGGCGTTTCAATGCATCTGAATCTTTTGGGGTAAATCCCCAACAGTGCAACTGCTGGTTCGTAGGACAATTCTATTTTTAACTATTTGAGGAACCTCCACACAGTTTTCCAGAGTGCCTGCACCAGTTCACATTCCCACCAGCAGTGTAAGAGGGTTCCCTTTTCTCTGCATCCTCTCCAACATTTGTGGTTTCCTGCGCTGTTAATTTTCCCCATTCTCACTGGTGTGAGGTCCTATCTCATTGTGGTTTTGATTTGTATTTCCCTGATGGCAAGTGATGCAGAGCATTTTCTCATGTGTATGTTGGCCTTGTCTATGTCTTCCTCTGTGAGATTTCTGTTCATGTCTTTTGCCCATTTCAAGATTGGATTGTTTGTTTCTTTGGTGTTGAGTTTAAGAAGTATTTATAGATCTTGGAAACTAGCCGTTTACCTGATACGTCATTTTTAAATATCTTCTCCCATTGTGTAGGTTGTCTTTTAGTTTTGTTGACTCTATCCTTTGCTGTGCAAAAGCTTCTTATCTCGATGAAGTCCCAAGAGTTCATTTTTGCTTTTGTTTCTTTTGCATTCATGGATGAATCTTGCAAGAAGTTACCTTGGCTGAGTTCAAAAAGGGAGTTGCCTATGTTCTCCTCTAGGATTTTGATGGACTCTTGTCTCACATTTAGATCTTTCATCCATGTTGAGTTTATCTTTGTGTCTGGTGAAAGAGAGTGGTCTAGTTTCATTCTTCTGCATGTGGATGTCCAATTTTCCCAGCACCTTCTCTTGAAGAGACTGAATTTCTTCCAGTGGATAATCTTTCCTCCTTTATTGAATATTTGTTGTCCATAAAGTTCAGGGTCCACTTCTGGGGTCTCTATTCTGTTCCATTGATCTATGTGTCTGTTTTTCTGCCAGTACCACACTGTCTTGATGACCACAGCTTTGTAGGTCAACCTGATATCTGGCATTGTGATGCTCCCAGATATGGTTTTCTTTTTAAAAATTGCCTGGGTATTCTTTTCTGATCCCACAAATCTTAAAATAATTTGTTCTAACTCTCTGAAGAAAGTCCATGGTATTTTGATAGGGATTGCATTAAACGTGTAAATTGCCCTGGGTAACATTGACAGTTTCACAATATTAATTCTGCCAATCCATGAGCATGGAATATTTTTCCATCTCTTTGTGCCTTCCTCAATTTCTTGCAGAAGCGATCTATACTTTTTAGGGTATAGATCCTTTACGAATTTGGATAGGTATATTCCCAGGTGTCTTATGTTTTTGGGTGCAATTTTAAATGGGATTGACTCCTTAATTTCTCTTTCTTCAGTCTCATTGTTAGTGTATAGAAATGCCATTGATTTCTAGGCATTGATTTTGTATCCTGCCATGCTACCATATTGCTGTATGAGTTCTAGAAATCTTTGGGGGGAGGCTTTTGGATTTTCTATGTAGAGTATCATGTCATCAGTGAAGAGGGAGTGTGTGAATTCTTCTTTGCCTATTTGAATGTCTTTAATGTCTTTTTGATATCTCATTGCTGAGGCTAGGACTTCCAGTATTATGTTGAATAGCAGTGGTGAGAGTGGACATCCCTGTCTTGTTCCTGATCCTAGGTGAAAGTCTCCCTGTGCTTTCCCATTGAGAACAATATTTGCTGTGGGCTTTTCGTAGATGGCTTTTAAGATGCTGAGGAATGTTCCCTCTATCCCTGCGCTCTGAAGAGTTTTGATCAGGAATGAATGCTATATTTTGTCAAATGCTTTCTCTGCATCTAATGAGAGGATCATATGGTTCTTGGTTTTTCTCTTCCTCTTATGATGAATCACATTGATGGTTTTATGAGTGTTGAACCAGCCTTGTGACCTGGGGATAAATCCTACATGGTCATGGTGAAAAATTTTCCTAATGTACTGTTGGATCCTATTGTCTTGTATCTTGTTAAGAATTTTTGCATCCATGTTCATCGGGGATATTGGTCTGTAATTCCCCTCTTTTTGGTGGGGTCTTTGTCTGGTTTTGGAATTAAGGTGATGCTGGTCTCATAGAACGAATTTGGAAGTACTCCATCTCTTTCTATCTTTCCAAACAGCTTTAGTAGAATAGGTATGATTTCTTCTTTAAACATTTGATAGAATTCCCTTGGGAAGCCATCTGGCCCTGTACTCTTGTGTCTTGGGAGGTTTTTGATGACTGCTTCAATTTCCTCCCTGGTTATTGGCCTGTTCAGGTTTTCTATTTCTTCCTGATCCAGTTTTGGTAGTTTCTGGCTTTCCAGGAATGTGTCCATTTCTTCTTGATTGCCTAATTTATTGGCGTTTAACTGTTCATAGTGTTTTCAAAACTGTTTTTATTTCCTTGCTGTTGGTAGTGATCTTCTTTTCTCACTCGTGATTTTATTAATTTGAGTCTTCTCTCTCTTCTTTTTAATAAGGTTGGCTAATGGTTTATCTATCTTATTAAATCATTCAACGAACCAACTCCTGGTTCTGTTGATCTGTTCCACACTTCTGGTCTCGATTTCATTGAGTTCTGCTCGAATCTTAATTAACTCTCTTCTGCTGGGTGTAGTTTTCATCTGCTGGATTTTCTCTAGCTCCTTTATGTGTAAGGTTAGCTTTTGTAGTTGAGTTCTTTCCAGATTTTGAATGGATGCTTGTATTGCGATGTATTTCCCCCTTAGGACTGCTTTTGCTGCATCCCAAAGGTTTTGAACGGTTGTATCTTCATGCTCATTAGTTTCCATTAGTCTTTTTAATTCTTCCTTAATTTCCTGGTTGACCCTTTCTTCTTTTAGCAGGATGGTCCTTAACCACCATGTGTTTGAGGTCCTTCCAAACTTTTTGTTGTGATTTAGTTCTAATTTCAAGGCATTATGGTCTGAGAATATGCAGAGGATGATCCCAACCTTTGGTATCATTTCAGACCTGATTTCTGACCCAGTATTTGGTCTATTCTGGAGAAAGTTCCATGTGCACTTGAGAAGAATGTGTATTCAGTTGAGTTTGGATGTAAAGTTCTGTAGATATCTGTGAAATCCATCTGGTCCAGTGTATCATTTAAAGCTCTCGTTTCTTGGAGATGTTGTGCTTAGAAGACCTATCGAGGGTAGAAAGAGCTAGATTGAAGTCGCCAAGTATAAGTGTATTATTATCTAAGTATTTCTTCACTTTGGTTTTTAATTGGTTTCAATATTTGGCAGCTCCCACCCTCGGGGCATATATATTGAGGATTGTTAAGTCTTCTTGTTGGATAGATCCTTAAATATGAGATAGTGTCCCTCTTCATCTCTCACTACAGTCCTTGGGGTAAATTTTAGTTTATCTGATTTAAGGATGGCTACCCCGGCTTTATTTTGAGGACCATTTGAATGGTAAATGGTTCTCCAACCTTTTATGTTCAAGTTGTACATGTCCTTCTGTCTAAAATTCTGTAGATTTACAGCAAATCGATGGGTCCTGCTTTTTTATCCAGTCTGAAACCCTGCGCCTTTTGATGGGGTCATTAAGTCCATTCACGTTCAGAGTTACTCTTAACAGATATGAGTTTAGTGTCATCATGATATGTATTCAGTCCTTATTTTTGAGGATTGTTCCACTGAACTTCTTCTTAAAGGGGAATTTTAAGAGTCCCCCTTAAAATGTCTTGCAGAGCTGGTTTGGAGGTCACATATTCTTTCACTTCCTGCCTGTCTTGGAAGCTCTTTATCTCTCCTTCCATTTTGAATGAGAGCCTTGCTGCACAAAGTATTCTTGGTTGCATGTTCTTCTCATTTAGGACCCTGAATATATCCTGCCAGCCCTTTTTGGCCTGCCAGGACTCTGTAGACATGACTGCTGTTACCCTAATTCTCCTCCCCATAAAGTTCAGGGATTCCTGTCCCTTGCTGCTTTAAGGATCTTCTCTTTATCTTTGGAATTTGCTAGCTTCACTATTAAATGTTGAGGTGTTGGATGGTTTTTATTGATTTTAGGGGGGGATCTCTCTATTTCCTGGATATGAATGCCTGTTTCCTTTCCTAGATTGGGAACGTTTTCAGCTATGATTTGCTCAAATACATATTCTGGCTCTCTGTCCCTTTCGGCGCCCTCGGGAACCCCAATTAAACATAGGATTTTCTTCCTCAGGCTCTCCTTTATTTCCCTTAATCCGTCTTAATGGTCTTTTAATTGTCTGTCTCTTTTTTCCTCAGTTTCCCTCTTTGCCAGCAACTTGTCTTCTATATCACTCACTCATTCTTCCACCTAGTTAACCCTGGTCGGTTGGACTACTAGTTTGGATTGCATCTCATTCAGTTGATTTTTAATTTCTGCCTGATTGGATCTAAATTCTGCAGTCATCAAGTCTCTTGAGTCCTTTATGCTTTTTACTAGAGCCACCAGTAGCTCTATAATAGTGCTTCTGAATTGGCTTTCTGACATTGAATTGCAATCCAGATTTTGTAACTCTGTGGGAGAGAGGACTGCTTCTGATTCTTTCTTTTGAGGTGAGGTTTTCCTTCTAGTCACTTTGCTCAGTGCAGAGTGTCCAAAAACACGTTGTATTGGGAAAAGGAGAAAAAGAGAGAGACAGAAGGAAAGAAAAGAGAAAAAGAATAAAGAGGAAAAGAAGAAAAAGAAGAATAAAGAGAAGAAAATGGGAAAGAAAAGGGTGAAAAAAGGTGGGGGAAGCAATCAGAAATCAAAAAGAAAAAAAAAGAACACACAGGGGAGTATCGTCTGATTCTCTATACGTTAAGGCCCTTTACTTCCTCTGGAACTTGTCCCTCTAGCTGGTCTTCTGGGCAAGTGGCCTGTTGTGCTGATTATCATGTGTTAGTACTTGGGGGATCTGCTCTGACCCCGCCTGTTGAAGGGCCCAGTGGGGTTTTTTTACCCCCTGAGGCCCCTGGAGGAACAACCCCAGTGGCTGCGGCAGCTCTGGAAACCTGGATTCAGCCCCCACAAATAACTCTCTCTCTGCAGGGGTGTGGAGGTTCCAGGGCGGGGCGCTGATCTGCTCAGTTCGGGGCAGGAGCATCCTTGCTGTCCTGGGCACTCCCGGCTTCTTCCTGTCCCGGAGGAGGCCAGATCTTGGGCTGTGTGCCAGCACCCTCTGCTCCCAGTCTGCGGTGTTGGATTCGCACTCTTGGCCATGCAGGCGCCTCTCTGCAGAGCCGCCCCCTAGCCCCTCCAAGCTGCTCAAGGCCATGCAGCCCCCTCCAAAGAACCGCGCCTGAAACCCTCAAAGTTGCTCCCGGAGCTGCACAGCCCCCTCCGCACTGAGCCTCTTCCTCTGCCAGAGCTCCTGCCGCTGACCTGCTCCCGGGGCCGCACAGACCACTCCATGCAGAGCCGCCCCCCAAGCCCCTCCGAGCTGCTCCCAGGTCAATGCCTGCACGCTGCAGCTCGTAGTGTGCTCAGAGCACTCTCGTGTGTGAGCAGGTGTCTGTTAGTGTCACAGGGAGCCCGAGGACATCTCCACCTTACTGGGGTCCTACTCTACTTGCAGGCGCCATTCCGCCCAGGACATTTGGTACAGCTCCTGCTACTCTGTCACAGAGCTCTCCTGTCCTGGAGGCACTTGCCCTGGACTTAGCCCAGCTCCTCGTGGGGCTCCTCCCCCTTGGATGCTTTTTGTATCTTTATTTCTTTTTCCCCATCTTCCTACCTTGATTGAAGCCCGAACTTTTCACAATGTAGCATTCCAGCTGGTCTCTCTTTAAATCTCAGGCCTAATTCGAAGATTTTCAGGATGATTTGAAGGTTATCTAGGTAATTTGGTGGGGACAGGTGATTTGGGGACCCTACTCTTCCGCCATCTTGCCCCACCTCCTGTATGTTGCCCTTTAGCTTTGGTTGTTTCCTTCATTTTGCGGAAGGTTTTCAACTTGATGAAGTCCCAATAGTATTTTGCTTTTGTTTCCCTCACATTAGAGGCATATCTAGAAAGAACATCCAATGGCCAATGTCAATGACGTTCCTGCCTATCTTTCCTTCTTTTTATGGTTTCAGGTCTCACTTTTAGGTCTTTAATCCATTTTGAATTTATTTTTTATAAATGTGGTGTAAGAAAATGGTCGTGGTCCAAAAATGCACAGGGTGTGATATCAACCTTCTTGTACGTGTTGTACCTGTTGAGGGCTGATTTGTGGGCCGTGATATGATCTGTTCTGGAGAATGTCCCATGTGCACTTGAAAGGAATCTGTATTCTGCTCTAGGATGAAATGTTCTGACTATTCGTGTTGAGTCCCTGTGGTCCAGTGTGTCAAGGTTATTGTTCCCCTGTTGTTTTTCTGCATAGACGTTTGGTCCTTTGCCATAAGTGGGTGTTAAAATGCCCTGTCATTGTATTATTATCAGTGAGTTCCTGTACGTTTGTTGTTAATTGGTTTCTATATTTAGGTACCCCATGTTGGCAGCATAAATATTTAGTTGTTTGATCTTGATAGAGAGTCTTTTTAATTATGAAATAATGCCCTTCTTCATCTCTTCTTACAGTATTTGTTCTTTTTTGATATTTAATTAATTTATTTATTCATTCATGAGAGATGCACTGAGAAGCAGAGGCAGAAACATAGGCAGAGGGAGATGCAGGCTCCCCAAAGGGAGGCCGATATGGGACTCGATCCTGGGATCCCATGATCACACCCTGAGCCGAAGGCACATGCTCAGCCACTGAGCTACCAGGTGTCCCCCAGGGTTTGGTGTCAAATCTAGTTTGTCTGATATAAGAATGGGTCCTCCAGCTTTCCTTTGATATCCATTAGCATGATAGATGATTTTCCATCCCCCGACTTTCAATCTGTTGGTGTCTATAGGTCTAAGGTGAGCATCTTGTAGGCAGCATACAGATGGATCTTGTTTTTTTATTAATGATTTTATTTATGAGAGAGAGAGATAGGCAGAATATTAGGCAGAGAGAGAAGCAGGCTCCCCACCAGAAGCCCAATATGGGACTCGATCCCAGACTCCAGTATCACTCCCTGAGTCAAAGGCAGACGCTCAACCCCTGAGTCACCCAGGCTTCCGGGATCCTGTTTTGTAAGCCACTCTGATAGCATATATCTTTTGATTGGAGGATTTAGTCCATCAGCATTCAGAGTGATTATTGAAAGATATGAACTTAGTGCCTCTGTGTTACCGGTAGAGTTTGTGTTTCTGGTGATGTTCTCTGGGACTTTCTAGTCTTTGTTGCTTTGGGTCTCTTTTTTCCTCTACTAGAAGAGTCCCCCTTAAAATTCTTTACTGGACTGGTTTAGTGGTCATGAACTCCCTTATTTTTTGTCTGTCTGGGAAACTCTTTTTCTCTCCTTCTATCCTGAAGGACACCCTTGCTGAAGAAAGAACTCATACAAATTGGACTCCAATAACAAGAAATTAAAAGCATAAAATAAATTTTTGCTATTATGATTCAGGAAAATGGCATTTAGGTGGAAAACCAGAAGCTGAAAGAGAGGAGGACAGATTTCACCATGCGTAGCCTTCACAGGGACCTGGTGTCCTTTCCTAGGAAGGGACCCCCTCCGTAGGATGCTTCCTGCCCCTCTGCGCTCCTTGTTGGAACCCACCAGGCACATCTCCGTGCCTCTAGCACCTCTGCAGTTGTGGTTCATAGCGTCTTCCATGTGTCCTTTGGGGACCAATGTGTCGTGTATGTAGCCATCAGGATGCTGTTTGACAACATTGGGGTCTGACTTTTGTTGGTTTTGTGGTGTGTGTGTGTCTATCACATGCAGCTATCTGATCCTCTGGCTGGGTCACCCAACCGCTAATATGGTTGTCACAATATCATTTCTGTTGGTGGTGCTGGGCGGCTAGCTGTGCTCTCCTGGCCGACCCGGGGAATGCTTGTGCAGTGACATTCCGCTGGAGGGTCAGCTGAGCCGGAAGGTCAGGCTCGGACACATTCCCCAGTCCCACACTGGCTCCCGCCGAGCACCCCCTGCTTCTCTTCTCCCTGATGCCTCTCCAGCCGGGACCAGATCTCGGGGCCACCCTGGGGGGAGTTCCTGAGGAGCCGCCTGCCCATGGCAGGGAGCCCTGGGGCTGCCTGTATGTGGGAGTCGGGGTGGGGATGGGACTGGGTTTCCTCAGTCACCTGTACTGCCTGGCCTTCAGGCCGAGCCCCATGCTCACCCAGCCCCTACACACTAGGGCGAGGAGGGTGCCCTCCACATGCTGGTGTGAGTGATCCAGCACCACATGGTGTGCACGCTGATTCCACCAGGTGAGGGTGGCCCAGGTGTGGGAGCTGCCAGTTTGGGACTCAGGAAATTTAACAAAAATCCCCTTCCCCTGGACAAGCAGAGCTGGACTGATTCCATTTTGTGCTACACCCACCACCTCCCCTTTGACCCCCACAACCTGCTTATGGCTTAAGGAGTTGCCCCACCATAGTCAGGCCGCTGGGCACACCGATATCGGAAATCGGCTCATAACAATGAAATCTTGCTTTGTGACCACCAAAACTGAGTGCTGATTCTGACCAAAGTAATAGACCAGCTCAAGTGGATACTATAGGGTAAGGTATAATTCAATGGGCCACCTGTGTGTGGACCGACATGACTGTGCAACTTTCTGCATATCCCATGGGCCTCTGGCCCCTATAAAGCTGCTATGCCTCTTAGTCTCGGGATCCAAGTCCCTGCTCCACTGTGTAGAGTGCACTTGGAACCAAGCTCCAGCTTGTAAATAAAAGCTCGGAGTTTGCATCGGTGTCGGCAACTTGATGGTTTCTAGGGCTCGCAATCTTGGGCAAAACACAAGGGCTTGCTGTCCTGACAACCCTTCTTGGGCCACGCTGACCAGCCCGCAGGCCCTCTGTGCCCCAGGCAAACAGGCACCATGATGCGGGGAGGGGAGGAAGTGACCTGGAACAGGGCCTGTGTTGGGGGACAGGACCAGGGATTTGGGATCAGGAAGACATGGAACGCAGGTGACCCAGCTATGCAGCGGCATTCCATGCTACAGACTCTTATTCCCTAAGGCTATCTTGAAAACTGACTTTGCACATAGAAAAGCTCTTCTTTGTCTTTAAAAGATGGAGAGCGGGGGAGGAGGCGCAAGATGGCGGAAGAGTAGGATCCCCAAATCACCTGTCCGCACCAAATTACCTAGATAACCTTCAAATCATCCTGAAAATCTACCAATTCGCCCTGAGGTTTAAAGAGAGACCAGCTAGAACGCTACAGTGAGAAGAGTTCGCGCTTCTATCAAGGAGAGTGCACCGAATGTCCACAATAGCCAAACTGTGGAAGGAGCCTAGGTGTCCATCGAAAGATGAATGGATAAAGAAGATGTGGTTTATGTACACAATGGAATATTACTCAGCCATTAGAAACGACAAATACCGACCATTTGCTTCAACGTGGATGGAACTGGAGGGTATTATGCTGAGTGAAGTAAGTCAATCGGAGAAGGACAAACAGTGTATGTTCTCATTCATTTGGGGAATATAAATAATAGCGAAAGGGAATATAAGGGAAGGGAGAAGAAATATGCGGGAAATATCAGCAAGGGAGACAGAACATAAAGACTCCTAACTCTGGGAGACGAACTGGGGATGGTTGAAGGGGAGGGGGGCGGGGGGTGGGCCTGAGTGGGTGGCGGGCACTGATGGGGATACTTGATGGGATGAGCACTGGGAGTTATTCTGTATGTTGATAAATTGAACACCAATAAAAAATTAAAAAAAAAAAAAAAAGGAGAGTGCACCGAGCTCCCTAAGGGCTGCAGCGCGCACAGCGGGACCCGGAGCAGCTCAGAGGGGCTCAGGCGGCAGCTCCGGCTCCGCGGAGGGGGCTGCGGGGCTCCGGGAACAGCTCCGCGGCGGCGGCTCCCGCAGAGGAAGAGGCTCCGCGGGGAGGGAGCTGCGCGGCCCCGGGAACAGCTCTGAGGCGGCGGCTCCCGCAGAGGAAGAGGCTCCGCGGGGAGGGGGCTGCGCGGCTCCGGGAACAGCTCCGAGGCGGCGGCTCCCGCAGAGGAAGAGGCTCCGCGGGGAGGGGGCTGCGTGGCTCCGAGAACAGCTCCCCCAGAAGACCAGCTGGACAGACAAGTTCCAGGGGAAGTCAAGGGACTTAAAGAAGACGGAATCAGAAGATACTCCCCCGTGTGTTTTGTATTTTTGGGGTTTTTTTGTTTTTTGTCTTTTAAGTTCTTTTTTGTTTTTGTCTTTGTTTTTTCTTTTTCCTTTTGATTTCTGATTGCTTCCCCCACCCCCTTTTTTTTTCACCTTTCTTTTTCCTTCTCTTCTCATTTTTCATTCTTTCTTCCTTTTTTCTTGTTTCCTCTTCTTTTTCTCTTTTCTTTCCTTCTCTCTCTCTCTTTTTTTCTTTTCCTAATACAACTTGCTTTTGGCCACTCTGCACTGAACAAAATGACTAGAAGGAAAACCTCACCTCCAAAGAAAGAATCAGAAACAGTCGTCTCTCCCACAGAGTTACAAAATCTGGATTACAATTCAATGTCAGAAAGCCAATTCAGAAGCACTATTATACAGCTATTGGTCTCTCTAGAAAAAAGCATAAAGGACTCAAGAGACTTTATGACTGCAGAATTTAGATCCAATCAGGCAGAAATTAAAAATCAATTAAACGAGATGCAATCCAAACTAGAAGTCCTAACGACGAGGGTTAACGAGATGGAAGAACGAGTGAGTGACATAGAAGACAAGTTGATGGCAAAGAGGGAAACTGAGGAAAAAAGAGACAGGCAATTAAGAGACCATGAAGACAGATTAAGGGAAATAAACGACAGCCTGAGGAAGAAAAACCTACGTTTAATTGGGGTTCCCGAGGGCGCCGAAAGGGACAGAGGGGCAGAATATGTATTTGAACAAATCCTAGCTGAAAACTTTCCTAATCTGGGAAGGGAAACAGGCATTCAGATCCAGGAAATAGAGAGATCCCCCCCTAAAATCAATAAAACCCGTTCAACACCTCGACATCTAATAGTTAAGCTTGCAAATTCCAAAGATAAAGAGAAGATCCTTAAAGCAGCAAGAGACAAGAAATCCCTGACTTTTATGGGGAGGAGTATTAGGGTAACAGCAGACCTCTCCACAGAGACCTGGCAGGCCAGAAAGGGCTGGCAGGATATATTCAGGGTCCTACATGAGAAGAACATGCAACCAAGAATACTTTATCCAGCAAGGCTCTCATTTAAAATGGAAGGAGAGATAAAGAGCTTCCAAGACAGGCAGGAACTGAAAGAATATGTGACCTCCAAACCAGCTCTGCAAGAAATTTTAAGGGGGACTCTTAAAATTCCCCTTTAAAAAGAAGTTCAGTGGAACAATCCACAAAAACAAGGACTAAATAGACATCATGATGACACTAAACTCATATCTTTCGATAGTAACTCTGAACGTGAATGGGCTTAATGACCCCATCAAAAGGCGCAGGGTTTCAGACTGGATAAAGAAGCAGGACCCATCTATTTGCTGTCTACAAGAGACTCATTTTAGACAGAAGGACACCTACAGTCTGAAAATAAAAGGCTGGAAAACCATTTACCATTCGAATGGTCCTCAAAAGAAAGCAGGGGTAGCCATCCTTATATCAGATAAACTAAAATTTACCCCGAAGACCATAGTGAGAGATGAAGAGGGACACTATATCATACTTAAAGGATCTATTCAACAAGAGGACTTAACAATCCTCAATATATATGCCCCGAATGTGGGAGCTGCCAAATATTTAAACCAATTATTAACCAAAGTAAATAAATACTTGGATATTAATTCAATTATACTTGGGGACCTTAATCTAGCTCTTTCAATACTAGATAGATCTGCTAAGCACAATATCTCCAAAGAAACGAGAGCTTTAAATGATACACTGGACCAGATGGACTTCACAGACATCTACAGAACTTTACATCCAAACTCAACTGAATACACATTCTTCTCAAGTGCACATGGAACTTTCTCCAGAATAGACCACATACTGGGTCACAAATCGTGTCTGAACTGATACCAAAAGATTGGGATCGTCCCCTGCATATTCTCAGACCATAATGCCTTGAAATTAGAACTAAATCACAATAAGAAGTTTGGAAGGACCTCAAACACATGGAGGTTAAGGACCATCCTACTAAAAGACGAAAGGGTCAACCAGGAAATTAAGGAAGAATTAAAAAGATTCATGGAAACTAATGAGAATGAAGATACAACTGTTCAAAATCTTTGGGATGCAGCAAAAGCAGTCCTAAGGGGGAAATACATCGCAATACAAGCAGCCATTCAAAAAATGGAAAGAACTCAAATACAAAAGCTAACCTCACACATAAAGGAGCTAGAGGGAAAACAAAAGATGGACCCTACCCCCAGCAGAAGAAGAGAGTTAATTAAAATTCGGGCAGAACTGAATGAAATCGAGATCAGAAGAACTGTGGAACAGATCAACAGAACCAGGAGTTGGTTCTTTGAAAGAATTAATAAGATAGATAAACCATTAGCCAACCTTATTAAAAAGAAGAGAGAGAAGACTCAAATTAATAAAATCATGAATGAGAAAGGAGAGATCACTACCAACACCAAGGAAATACAAACGATTTTAAAAACATATTATGAACAGCTATATGCCAATAAATTAGGCAATCTAGAAGAAATGGACGCATTCCTGGAAGGCCACAAACTACCAAAACTGGAACAGGAAGAAATAGAAAACCTGAACAGACCAATAACCAGGGAGGAAATTGAAGCGGTCATCAAAAACCTCCCAAGACACAAGAGTCCAGGACCAGATGGCTTCCTAGGGGAATTCTATCAAACGTTTAAAGAAGAAATCATACCTATTCTACTAAAGCTGTTTGGAAAGATAGAAGGAGATGGAGTACTTCCAAATTCGTTCTATGAGGCCAGCATCACCTTAATTCCAAAACCAGACAAAGACCCCACCAAAAAGGAGAATTACAGACCAATATCCCTGATGAACATGGATGCAAAAATTCTCAACAAGATACTAGCCAACAGGATCCAACAACACATTAAGAAAATTATTCACCATGACCAAGTAGGATTTATCCCCGGGACACAAGGCTGGTTCAACACTTGTAAAACAATCAATGTGATTCATCATATCAGCAAGAGAAAAACCAAGAACCATATGATCCTCTCACTGGATGCGGAGAAAGCATTTGACAAAATACAGCATCCATTCCTGATCAAAACTCTTCAGAGTGTAGGGATAGAGGGAACTTTCCTCGACATCTTAAAAGCTATCTACGAAAAGCCAACAGCAAATATCATTCTCAATGGGGAAGCATTGGGAGCCTTTCCCCTACGATCAGGAACAAGACAGGGATGTCCACTCTCACCACTGCTTTTCAACATAGTATTGGAAGTCCTAGCCTCAGCAATCAGACAACAAAAAGACATTAAAGGCATTCAAATTGGCAAAGAAGAAGTCAAACTCTCCCTCTTCACCGATGACATGATACTCTACATAGAAAACCCAAAAGCCTCCACCCCAAGATTGTTAGAACTCATACAGCAATTTGGTAGTGTGGCAGGATTACAAAATCAACACCCAGAAATCAATGGCATTTCTATACACTAACAATGAGACTGAAGAAAGAGAAATTAAGGAATCAATCCCATTTACAATTGCACCCAAAAGCATAAGATACCTAGGAATAAACCTAACCAAAGAGGTAAATGATCTATACCCTAAAAACTATAGAACACTTCTGAAAGAAATTGAGGAAGACACAAAGAGATGGAAAAATATTCCATGCTCATGGATTGGCAGAATTAATATCGTGAAAATGTCAATGTTACCCAGGGCAATTTACACGTTTAATGCAATCCCTATCAAAATACCATGGACTTTCTTCAGAGAGTTAGAACAAATTATTTTAAGATTTGTGTGGAATCAAAAAAGACCCCGATATCAGGGGAATTTTAAAAAAGAAAACCATATCTGGGGGCATCACAATGCCAGATTTCAGGTTGTACTACAAAGCTGTGGTCATCAAGACAGTGTGGTACTGGCACAAAAACAGACACATAGATCAATGGAACAGAATAGAAAATCCAGAAGTGGACCCTCAAGTTTATGGTCAACTAATATTTGATAAAGGAGGAAAGACTATCCATTGGAAGAAAGACAGTCTCTTCAATAAATGGTGCTGGGAAAATTGGACATCCACATGCAGAAGAATGAAACTAGACCACTCTCTTTCACCATACACAAAGATAAACTCAAAATGGATGAAAGATCTAAATGTGAGACAAGATTCCATCAAAATCCTAGAGGAGAACACAGGCAACACCCTTTTTGAACTTGGCCACAGTAACTTCTTGCAAGATACATCCATGAAGGCAAAAGAAACAAAAGCAAAAATGAATATTGGGACTTCATCAAGATAAGAAGCTTTTGCACAGCAAAGGATACAGTCAACAAAACTAAAAGACAACCTACAGAATGGGAGAAGATATTTGCAAATGACATATCAGATAAAGGACTAGTTTCCAAGATCTATAAAGAGCTTCTTAAACTCAACACCAAAGAAACAAACAATCCAATCATGAAATGGGCAAAAGACATGAAGAAAAATCTCACAGAGGAAGACATAGACATGGCCAACATGCACATGAGAAAATGCTCTGCATCACTGGCCATCAGGGAAATACAAATCAAAACCACAATGAGATACCACCTCACACCAGTGAGAATGGGGAAAATTAACAAGGCAGGAAACCACAAATGTTGGAGAGGATGCGGAGAAAAGGGAACCCTCTTACACTGTTGGTGGGAATGTGAACTGGTACAGCCACTCTGGAAAACTGTGTGGAGGTTCCTCAAAGAGTTAAAAATAGACCTGCCCTACGACCCAGCAATTGCACTGTTGGGGATTTACCCCAGAGACTCAGATGCAATGAAACGCCGGGACACCTGCACCCCAATGTTTCTAGCAGCAATGTCCACAATAGCCAAACTGTGGAAGGAGCCTAGGTGTCCATCGAAAGATGAATGGATAAAGAAGATGTGGTTTATGTACACAATGGAATATTACTCAGCCATTAGAAACGACAAATACCCACCATTTGCTTCAACGTGGATGGAACTGGAGGGTATTATGCTGAGTGAAGTAAGTCAATCGGAGAAGGACAAACAGTGTATTTTCTCATTCATTTGGGGAATATAAATAATAGCGAAAGGGAATATAAGGGAAGGGAGAAGAAATATGCGGGAAATATCAGCAAGGGAGACAGAACATAAAGACTCCTAACTCTGGGAGACGAACTGGGGATGGTTGAAGGGGAGGGGGGTGGGGGGTGGGCCTGAGTGGGTGGCGGGCACTGATGGGGATACTTGATGGGATGAGCACTGGGAGTTATTCTGTATGTTGATAAATTGAACACCAATAAAAAATAAAAAAATAAAAAAATAAAAAAAAATAAATAAAATAAAAGATGGAGAGCGAGTCAATGCATTTTTTCTCTGCCCATCCGATTGCTCAGATTCCAATCTGCAACGGATTTCCTGTTAATAAGGATAATTTCCTATCTGTAGTACTATGGTTAAAATATTCTGACACAGGTAATTCAGAGGGTTGAGGTTTTCTCATCTCTTACTTCTCAGCTCAGTCACTCATCAGGAAATGCATCTTTATGGATTTGGAAAGAACTGAGAGACATTGCTTCCAATGGTCCTATTACTATCTGAAGGATTCTTCCCTGAGGTTCTTCCCCTGCTTCAAGTGACAGTGAAACACTGTGAACTCTTTGGAAGACAAATGTCAAGGAAATAAATGTTATGCATTGCTAATTTTAAATGCACTTGCAATATGGTGTCTATTATAATAGAAGTATTTTTATCTGATTTTTCTATTTATTATCGTTTCCTGCTTCCCAGGTTGAGGAGGCATTATACGTGTTCATAAGTGTTTTTCTTTCTTCTGATAGAAAATCCTTACATTGTTCACATTGAGGGAACTCTTTAAGAATGAGACAAAAGTTAATTAAACTATTCTTAAAATGTCTTCACACTTGGAGCCTGATTCATTTAGTCAATTTTCAAAATAAATCTTATTGATTAGAAAAAAAAACAAAGATTTATTGGGAAATTGAGAAGATAGTACAGAGAATTCTCATGCACTTGCACTCAACTTCTCCAATTCTTGATATATTATATTAGTACAGTACAAATATTAGCTAATGAATCAATATTAAAATACTCGCATTAACGAAAGACCGTACTTTATTCAGATTTCCTTAGTTTTTGCTAAGTTACCATCTCTCATATCACATTGCATTTGTCCTCATGTTTTCTTAGGCTACTCTGGATTGTGACAGTCTTTCAGCCTTTCCTTGTTGTTGTTGAACTGGAACACTTTGAGACATAGAGTATTTTGTAAAATTTCTCTCAGTTGGGACATGTCTGTTGTTTATCACATGATTGAACTGTTTTTGTGGATGCTATACACAATATACTGCCATTTTTATTATATCATATAAAGGATGGATACTATCAGCATGATTTATCAGTCTTGGTACCCATCTGATCATCTTGCTGAGGTAGTGTTTGTCAGCTTTCTCCATAGGAAAGTGATTCTTTATTATTATTATTATTATTATTATTATTATTATTATTATTATTATATTATTATTATCATTATTATTTTAACTTTTTCATAATATATTTTGTAGAAGGTAGTTACTACGTGTATTCCACACATAAGAGTGGGAAGCTATGCTCATCAACTTGAGGGTAGAATGTCTGCACAAATTGTTAGAAATTCTTCAACATGGGAGATTTCTCTTCCTTCTGGGTTTGATTATTTGTCTCTTTTGCAAAGATGTTATTTATTTATTTGACAGAGAGAGGAGAGAAAAAGCATGAGTGAGTGGGGCAGAGGGAGAGGGAGAAGCAGGTTCCCTGCTGAACAGGGAGCCTGCCTTGCGACCTGGATCATGATCTGAGCCTAAGGCAGAAGCTTAACTGACTGAGCCACCCAGGTGCCACTCTTTCTTCTTTCTTTCTTTCTTTTTTTTTTTTCTTTCTTTCTTTCTTTCTTTCTTTCTTTCTTTCTTTCTTTCTTTCTTTCTTTTTCTTTCTTTCTTTCTATTTCTTTCTTTCTTTCTTTCTTCTTTTTGATAATAATTTTATTTTTATTGGTGTTCAATTTGCCAACAAACAGAATAACGCCCAGTGCTCATCCTGTCAAGTGCCCCCTTGGTGCCCGTCACCCATTCACCCTAACCCTGTGCCTTCCTCCACTTCCACCACCCCTGGTTCATTTCCTAGAGTTGAGTCTTTTTGTTCTGTCTCCATTTATGATATTTCTCACACATTTCTTCTCCCTTCCCTTATATTCCCTATCACTATTATATATATTCCCCAAATGAATGAGAACATACACTGTTAGTCCTTCTCTGATTGACTTACTTCACTCAGCATAATACCCACCAGTTCCATCCACGTTGAAGCAAATGGTGGGTATTTGTCGTTTGTAATGGCTGAGCAAGACCCACCTTTTCTCTCTCTTCATCTTCTGAGTCTCTTATGATATGAATGGTATTGTTTTAATAAGTGGCTGAGTTCCCTAAGTCTGCCTCTGTGGTCCATAACCTTTCTTGTTTGTAAGGCTTCCACTTGGGACTGCCTCTCAGTTATAGCATTTTTAACATTGGCCTGTCTAGATTTAAGTTCTTTTATATCTACAGTAAGGGATTCTCTAGTTTTCTTCTGTCCTCATTTTCCAGCCAAGCTGCTATCTTTATTATCATTGTTTTAAACTGTAGTTAGATATCATATATGTTTATCGATGAACTTCCTGGCTGTGAGTACTACCTCATGTTATTTTATGGAGATGAATTTCTCCATCTCATTCTTTTTTCCAGAAAAGAAAGAAGGAAGAAAAAGGAAAACAATAACAACTCCCCTCCCGATAAAAACACCAGGTTATTTTAGCCTGCTTTTTAAAAGATTTTAAATCCCAAAATAAGAAACACAATTAAAGTACCATGAAAGTAAAAATAAGAAATATATAAGGTACATATATAAAAATTAAAATAAGACAATTAATAAGAAAGATTCAAAGAAAAAAATGAAAAAGAAGCACAAAGTACAAAGGAAGCTAGACCCTACTTTGCAGGCGGAGCTGATGCTCTGCAGACTCTGTGGTCTGACAAGTTGGTGGCAGCGAGTGGACTGTGCGGGGTTTAGGGATGGGCCATGTCGCTGATTGTCAGGTGCACATCTGCCTGGGAAATGCAGCTGTAGGTCACAGGCTTGATGGGCGTCAGCGCCTCTGGCATCCAGTGGGCAGCGCTGTGCTGCTCCCTGAGACTCAGTGCTGATAGGAGGGATGCGGATAGGGATGCTGGGTCCTCTGGCTCTGGTGCTTAGCATCCCGCCCCCAGTCTGCAGTGGCCTATACAGAAGAGCCCCCAAGCCCCTGGGTTTCCGCTGCTCCTCTCAGAACCCTGCGTTCACTCTGCCTGCCTCCCATCTTCTTTTGTTTTTGTTTTTTTTTTATCTCAGACTGTTGTGCCCAAGATTACGAATCCAAGAAACCACTGAGAAGCCAACACTGATGCAAACACACGAGGGTTTCTTTACAAGCTCGAGCTTGTGTCCAAGTATACCCGACACAGAAGAGCAGGCCTTGGAACCCGAGGTGTGGATTAGCTTAGTTTTAAGGACTGGTCTTGGGGACCTCCAGAAAGTCTGGAGCAATTCCTCAAGTTCTGCTTACATTTTGATATGGCGCCTTCAAGGGCAATGAGCTCTATTCTCATTCTAATAGGGGCTTCCTGCCCTTGGCCAGGACTCAGTTTTTATTGTTTTGTGGGGATTTCTAGGACATTATGCTGTAAACAGCAAAGGTTCCACACCTGGAAGGGGGACGTCACACTGTCCCTATTTGCTGAAGACACGGTACTAGAAACAGGGAACCTGAGAGCCAGGGATCCTTGGGTGGCACAGTGGTTTAGAGCCTACCTTTCGCCCAGGGCATGATCCTGGAGAACGAGGATTGAATCCCACGTCAGGCTCCCGGTGCATGAAGCCTGCTTCTGTCTCTGCCTATGTCTCTGCCTCTCTCTCTCTCTCTCTCTCTCTCTCTTTCTCAATCTCTCTGTGTGTGCGTGACTATCATAAATAAATTAAAAATTTTAAAATAAGGAAACAGTACAGCCTCCACCAAAACCTGTTAGAAATAAGGAGTGAGTTCAGTAAAGTCATGGGACACAAACTGACTCTACAGAGCAGAGTAGACTTGCTGTGTCCTGACAACGAGCACTCAGGAAGGAAATGAAGGAGGTGACTCCCTTCTCAGGAGCAACACAGAGAATAATGAGACTGAACTTAAGGAGCACAAGACTTGTGCACTGAGCAATACCAGGCTCTGGGAGGCCGTCCTGGGCTCATGGGGTGCGAGCCTCATCTTGTGAAAATGTCCACAGTTCCTGAAGCCACCCTCAGTTTCAATGTCATTCCTATCAAAATCATGGTGGCAGATCTTAGAAATAGGAAAAGAAAACCCATAACATCCATTCGCCCCCACAAATGACCCCGGACAGCAAAATCAGTATAGGAGAAGCAAGACAGAGTGGGACGCAGCACTTTCCTATTTCAAAGGATGTCACAGAGACACAGGATAAAGCAGTGTGGTTCTCGGGCCCCCAGGTGGCTACATCGGTTAAGCAGCTGACTCCAGACCTCACCTCCGGCCCTGATCTTGGGATCGTGAATTCTAGCCGTGGCCTGGCCATGGATGAGTCGTGGTGCCTACTTAAACCAGACCCATGGGGGGTGGTCCTGGCATAAGCTGAAGGAGTAGAACAGAGAGTTCAGAAGGAAATGTGCTCTGACACAACTGATTTTTTTAACTTACTTTAATTTAAACCCAATTAATTAACGTATAGTGTATTATACTTTCAGAGGAAGAATTCAGGAATTCACCAGTTGGAGATAGCAGTGCTTGTGACATCATGTGCCCTCCTTCATGCCGGTCCCCTGTTATCCCCTCCCCCGCTTCAAGCGACCCTCAGTTTGTTTCCTATCATTAAGAGTCTGTATTTCCTGCATCTTTTTTCATCTTATTTGTTTTTCTTTCCCTTCACAAATGTTCATCTGCTTTACTTCTTAAATTCCACCTATGAATGACACCACACAGTCATTCTCTTTCCCGACTGACTTATTTCACTTAAGATGATCCCTCTAGTTCTATCCACGTCATTTCAAATGGCAAGATTTCCTTCTCCTTGATAGCTGAGTACCATTCCTCTCTCTATGACCATCATCTATCTCCCATCCTCTTTATCCATCATCTGCCCAAGGGCACTGAGGCTCCTCCCACAGTGTGGGAACTGTGGACATGGCTGCTGTGGACATTGTGGCACAGGTGTCCTGAGTCTCACTGCATCTGTATCTTCAGAGTGAGATCCAGGGCATGCACCTGCTGGTCGCAGGGCGGCTCTATTGGTAACTTCCTGAGGAGCCTCCACACTGTTTCCAGGGCAGATGCACCAGCCCACAGTCCCGCCCACAGTGGAAGAAGGTTGAGTGAGTTTTGAAGGACGTGGTAAAAGTCTGGTCCACATTTCATTTCGCATCCTGTGGGCTCCTATTCATTGTCCTTAAGAATTTCTGGGGAAGCTGGGTGTTGGGCTCCATTTCAGTGAGACGTTTCCGAAGCTAACAGGCCACAGCTGAGGCCTGGAAGGAGGCAGCTGCGGCCCTGGCAGGGGCAGGCCACCTCCTGAGGGCCTCCTGTATTGCCTGAGCTTCCAGCAGGGAGAGCCTGAGCCCAGGCCCCGCCAAAGTGGCACGCATACACAGTAGGCCTCTTCCGCCTGCACTAACAGCAGCCCGCCTGTGTTGGCCAGGCCTGAGGAGCATATGGGGACGCATCCACGCTGATGACCCGCAGCCTCCTCTGGACCCGCGCTGAGTCCTCAGGGGGACATTGGGCCACGTTCATGCTGACAGGAGCCCCGGTCTCCTCAGGACCCGCAGTGAGGCTTCAGGAAGATGTGGGACCTCATCCACTCTGACAGGAGCTCCTGGGCCACCTCAGAACCCACGGTGAGGCTTCAGGAAGATGTGGGCCCGCATCCACTCTGATAGGAGCCCCTGGCCCGCCTCAGGACCAGCGGGGAGGCTTAAGGAAATTGTGGGCCCGATCCACGCTGACAGGAGCACCTGGACTGCCTCAGCACGAGCAGGGAGGCTTCAGGAAGTTGTGGGCCCACATCCATGCTGACAGGAGCCCCTAGGCCGCCTCAGGACACGCGGGGAGGCTTCCGGAAGATGTGGGCCAGCATGCACACTGACAGGAGCCCCTCGGCTGCCTCAGGACCCACGGGGAGACTTCAGGAAGATGTGGCACCGCGTCCACTCTGGCAGGAGCTCCCAGGCCCCTCAGGACATAAGTTGAGCCTTCTGGAAGCTGGGGGCCGCATTCACGGTGACTGGAACCCTGGCCTCCTCAGGACCCGTGGTCACACTTCGGGAGGACATGAGGCCAGGTCCACACAACCGGACACAGACTTCCTCGGGTCCCCCGGTGTAGACTTTGGGAAATATGGGAATGCATCTGTGTGGACAGAAGCCCCCAGCCTTGTCAGGGCCTGTGGTGAGGCCAAAGAAAGATGCCAGTGCTGCATCCACACTGACAGGAGTCTCCGGCCTCCTCAAGACCCACTGTGAAGGTTTGGGAAGATTTGGGGCCACGTCCATACTGACAGGAGTCCCCAGCCTCCTCAGGTCTTATGGTCAGGCTTGAGGAACACGTGGGGCCATGTCAACACTGACAGGATCCCCGTCCTCCTCAGGACCTGCACTTTGGCTTCGTGACATATGGGGCTGTGTCTATGCTGACAGGAGCCCACAGCCTCCTCAGGAACCGTGGTGAGATTTTGGGGGGCAGAGGGGCCATGTCCAGGCTGACAAAAGCCCTTGGCCTACTAAGGACCTGCTGTGAGGCTCCCAGACGATGTGAGGTCTTGCCACAGACCCAGGACTCCCAGCGTCCTCAGGACCCACCGACTATGACTCAGGTACACGTGGGGCCACGTCCACACTCACAGGAGCCTGGCTTCCTCAGGACCCCCTGGAGGACTGTGGAGGCACCGTTGGGGGCCACGTCCACATCAGAAGGGACTCCTCAGAACCACAGGGTAAGTGAATGGGTGGAATGAATGGTAGGGTTGGGGGGGGCAGTTGGTGGTTAGGCTTAGGTTAGATGTTAGGGTTTAGAGATTATGCTTATGGTTACAGAATAGAGGTTAGGGTGAGGGATAAGGGTAGGTGTCAGTGGTTAGGAGTTAGGATGGGGTTTAGGGATTAGGGAATGGGGTTAGGGTTTGGGATAGGATTTAGAGTTATGGTTAGGGTTTAGGCTTTAGGGATTAGGGCAGGAGGTTAGGAGTTGGGGTTAGGGTTATGGATAGAGTTAGGGTTGGTCTTAGGTTTGCAGTTAGGGTTAGGGGTTAGGGTGGGCCTTAGGGTTAGGGGTTAGGGTTAGGTGTTAGGGTTAAAGTTAGGGCTAGCTTTAGGGTTAGGGCTAGGTTTAGGGTTAGGGCTAGGGTTAGAGTTAGTGTTTGGTTATTGGTTAGGGTTAGGGTCAGCTCAGGGTCAGGTCAGGGTACGGTTTTGGAAAAGGTAAGAGATAGCGTTAGGGAGTGCATTAGGGGCTAATTTTAGGGTACGGGTAATGGTACAGTTTGGGGTATGTATAGGATTAGTATTACAGGGTTAGGGTTAGGGAACAGGTTAAGATTAGGAAGAGGATTTGAGTACATTAAGTTGTTAGGGATAGGGTTAGATTTAAGGTAGGGGTCAGGGTTAAGGGTTAAGAATAGGTTTAGGAGTTAGGGTGAGGCTTGGCAGGAAGGTTCAGTGAATGTGTTTCGGTCTTGGGGTTTGTGTTTGGTTTTCGATTAGTGATAGGTCTTGTTTAAGGGTTAGGTTATTAGGATTAAGTGTAGGGTTAGGGTTATGTCTGTGTATGGTTCGAGTTTGGGTCATGGCTGTGGCTGCACTGGGACTCCTTGTATCTTGGGCACTTTAGTTTTATGCACTCTATTTGGGTTTTGGGTTCAAAGATAGCCTGACTCCACCAAGTCAGTGGCCTCCCCAGAGAATCAAATTCCAGGCATCTGCTGGGGTCAGAATAGACATGGCAGGCTTCTCCTGAGCTGAGCTAAGGGGGGGATTTGTGGCTCTAAATACTCTTTATTTGGATTTTCAGTTTCCTTTCTGATTTAATCTCTTGTGCACACATGTTTCATCAATACGACCAATTAATATTTTAAAGTTTTACTTGAATTCCTGTTTGTAAACACAGTGTGATATAGTCTCAGGTTTACCACATAGTGATTCAACCCTTGGATACAACGCCTGGTACTGGTCACAGGTGCCCTCCACTAACCCCATCCCCTGATTCCCCATTCCCCCCACCTTCCTCTGGTATTTATTAGTTTATTCTATGTGGTTTGAGTGTGTTTCTTGGTTTGCATCTCTCATCCCCCCCTCCGCGCCTTTGCCAGTTTGGTTTCTTAAATTTCACATGTGAATGCAATTGTATGGTATTTGGTATCTGTCTTTCTTTGACTGAGTTCATTTAGGATAAGTCCTTTCCACTTCTCCCACATCATTGAAAATGGCTTTATTTCATCCCTTCTGATGACCAAATGATATTACCTGTGTGTATATTTACCACATCGTCTCTGCCCGTTCATCTGTCGATGAACATCTGGGCTGTATCCACAGTTTGGCTGTTGTTGACAACACTGCTAAAAACACTAGGCGGCGTGTCTCTCTTCAAATCTACTAAACTACTTTTGTATCCTTGGGGTAAATACCTAGCTGTGCAATTTTGGAATCGAAGGATAGCTCTATTTTTAACTTCTTTTTTTATAATTTTTTTGTGATAGTCGGGGGGGGGAGCAGAGACACAGGCAGAGGGAGAAGCAGACTCCATGCACCGGGAGCCTGATGTGAGATTCGATCCCGAGTCTCCAGGATCGCGCCCTGGGCCAAAGGCAGGCGAGAAAGCACTGCGCCACCCTAAGATCCCCTATTTTTAACTTCCCGAGGACCCTCCACACTGTTTTCCACCGTGACTGCACCTGATCGCATGCCCACCAGGAGTGTAAGGGGGCTCCCCCTTCTCCATAGCCTCCCCAACACCTGTTGTTTCTTGTGTTGTTAATTTAATCATTCTGACCGCTGTCAGGTGACATCTCATTGTGGTTTTGGTTTACATTTCCCTGATGGTGCGTGTCACTGAGTGTCTTTCCGTGTGTCTGGCAGGCATCTGGATGTCTTGTCAGAGACAAAATCCATTCATGTCTTCTGCCAATCTGCGGTTGGATAATTTGTGTTTAGGATGCTGAGATTTATGTTTGCTTTATGTATTTTGAATACTAACTCTTTATTGGATGTGTTGTTTACAAATATCTCCTCTCATTTTGTTTTTTTTTAAATAAGATTTTATTTATTTATTCATAGAGATGCAGAGAGAGAGAGAGGCAGAGACACAGGCAGAGGGAGAAGCAGGCTCCATGCAGAGAGCCTGACATGGGACTCGATCCCGGGTCTCCAGGATCATGCCCTGGGCTGCAGGCGGCGCTAAACCGCTGCGCCACCGGGGCTGCCCTTTCCTCTCATTTTGTATGTTGCCTTTTAGCGTTGGTTGTTTCCTTCACTTTGCGGAAGCTCTTCAATTTGATGAAGTCCCAATAGTATTTTTGCTTTTGTTTCCCTCACCTCAGAGGCATAACTAAATTGAAGATCCAATGGCCGATGTCAAAGACGTTGCTCCCCATCTTTTCTTCCTTTTATGGATATAGGTCTCACATTTAGGACTTTCATCCATTTTGAATTTATTTTTTATATATATGGTGTAAGAAAGTGGTCTAGTTTCATTCTTCTGCATGTGGCTGCCTGGTTTTCCCAACACCATTTGTTCTTATCCTGGGGTCAGGGTTAGCGTTTGTTGAAGAGACTGTCTTTGTGCCATTGGATATTCCTTCCTGCCTTGTTGTTGATTAATGGATCATAGAGTTACAGGTTTGTATCTTGTTTCGGCTTTCCATTCTGTTCTATTGATCTATGCGTCTCCTGTTGCGAGATTCTTGATTGCTGATTCAATTTCTTTGCTGCTTATCAGTCTGTTCAAGTTTCTTATTTCTTCCTTTTTCATTCTTGCAATGCTATATATGTCCATGAATAGATCTATTTCTTCCAGGTTCTAGGTTGCTGGCATATAATTTTTCATAATGTCCTCTTATAATCATTTGTATTTCTCTAGTGTTGGTTGTTATTTCTCTTTTCTCATTTGTGATTTTATTTGGGTCCTTTCTCATCTTTTTATCTTTTTTCTTTTTTAAATATTTTGTTTATGTTTTCACGAGAGACACAGAGCAACAGAGGTATAGGCAGAAGGAAAATGAGGTTCCATGCGGGGAGCCTGATGTGGGACTTGATCCTCGAGGACCCCGGGATCATGACCTGAGCCAAAGCAGATACTCAACCCCTGAGGCACCCAGGCATCCAGGATCCTGTTTTTTAAGCCACTCTGATACCCTAGATTTTTGATTGAAGCATTCAGTCTATCAGCATTCAGAGTGATTATTGAAAGATGTGAACTCAGTGCCCTTGTGTTACGGGTAGTGTTTGTGTTTCTGGTGATGTTCTCGGGTCCTTTCTAATCTTTGTTGCTTTTGGTCTCTTTTTTTCCCCCACGAGAAGAGTCCGTCTTAAAATTCCTAACTGGACTGGTTTAGTGGTCATGAACTCCTTTATATTTTGCCTGCCTGGGAAATTCTTTATCTCTCCTTCTATCCTGATGGACACCCTTGCTGAAGAAAGAACTCATACAAATTGGACTCCAATAAAAGGAAAATTAAAAAGATAAAATTAAATTTTGCTATTATGATTGAGGAAAAAGGCATTTAGGAGGAAAACCAGAAGCTGAAAGAGAAGAGGACAGATTTCACCATCAGTAGCCTTCACAGGGACTTGGTATCCTTTCCTAGGAGGGCCCCCACCTTCGTAGGATGCTTCCTGTCCCTCAACGCTCCTTGCTGGAACCCAGCAGGCACATCGCCGTGCCTCCAGGACCTCTGCAGTCGTGGTTTACAGCGTCTTCCGTGTATCCTATTGGGGACCACAGCGTCGTGTATATAAGCATCTGGGTGCTGTTTGACAACATTGGGGGGATTCCGACTTTTGTTGGTTTTGGGTTATGTGTGTGTCCATCACATGCAGCTATCACGTGCAGCTATCTGATTCTCTGGTTGGGTCACTCAAATGCCCCAATTGTTGGAACATCAGCATTTCTGGTGCTGGCACTGGGCAGCTAGCTGGGCTCTCCTGGTCGACCGGGGGCTCGCTCGTGCAGTGATTTTCCGCTGGAGGATCAGCTGAGCTGGAAGGTCCAGCTTGGCCACATTCCCATGTCTGGCAGTGGGTCCCACCAAGCCCAGGCTGCTTCTCTTCTCCGGGATTCCTCTCCAGCAGGGAGCCAGAACTCGGGGCCTCCCTGGGGGGAGCTCCTGAGGAGCCAGTTGTCCATGGCATGGAGACCTGTAACTGCCTGTGTGTGGGAGTCGGGGTGGGGACGGGGCTGGGGTTCCTTGGTCCCCTGTGCTGCCTTGCCTTCAAACGAGCTCAATGCTCACCCAGCCCCTACTCACTAGGGTGAGGAGGGTGCCCGCCACACGCAGGTGTGAGAGATCAAGCACCACAAGGTGTGCACGATGAATCCACCTGGTGTCCGTGGCCCAGGTGCATGAGCTGCAAGTGTGGGACCCAGAAAATTTAACAAAAATCCCCAACCCCTGGACAAGCAGAGCAGGACTGCTTCCATTTTGTGCTACACCCACCACCGCCCCTATGACCCACACATGTCCTGCTAAAGGCGCTGCCCTGCCCTACTCAAGGCACTGGGCACACCCTAATTGGAAATTGGCTCATAACATTGTAACCCTGCTTTGTGCCCCCCAGAATTGCACGCAGATTCTGATCAAAGTAATAGGCCAGCTCAAGTGAATACTATATGGTAAGGTGTAATTCAATTTGCCACCTGCGTGTGGACCCACATGACTGTGCAACTTTCTGCGTATCACGTGGGCCACTGGCCCCTATAAAGCTGCTATGCCTCTTAGTCTCGGGGTCCAAGTCCATGCTCCACTGTGTTGGGTGCACTTGGACCCAATCCCGAGCTTGTCAACAAACCTTCGTGTGTTTGCATCGGTGTCGGCTCCTCGGTGGTTTCTCGGATTCTCGATCTTGGGCACAACACAAGGGCCAGCTGTCCTGACATTCCTTCTAGGGCCACGCTGTCTGCCCAGCAGACCCTCTGTGCCCCAGGCACACAGGCATGGGGATGCGTGAAGTGGAGGAAGTGCCCCGGAACCCGGCCTGCCCGGCCCCTGGATAGAGGGAGCACAGGCCTTCCAGGTGGCTTTGCACAGACCCTGGTGACCGGAGGCTCCCTGGCTGTCACTCTGTCCCAGCCCCTCCTGCCCCACGGGGTACAGGCTGAGTCTCAGTAAACTTTGTGGGGTCCTGACCCTGGTGTCTAGCCGCTCCTTGAAGGCACGTGGGATGTCAGTCGTGCGTGCCTGGTGGATCCCCTACAGAGGCTGGTAGGGGCCTAGGTGTTTCCCCCTCCTCCTCTCTGGGAGTCTCTCCACACCCCGTGAACAGAGTTGTGGTAGGCACAGAAACGGGCTTGCTGTGCATTTTCACACCACAACACTTTATTGACTTTCTACAGCAAACAGTCTCAGAGCCCAGTGTGTGCGCCTTCCCCTGGGTAGGGAGACCTTTGTGTCCTTTAGGGGAGGGCAAGAATCACACGGGGTGGAGGGGGCCGGTGCTGGAATACCCCACCTGGGAGCATGTGTGGCCTCCTGGTGGGGTCGTGTGTCCCGAGGTTTCAGCCTGAGAGATGGTTCTGAGGACAGCAGAGCTGACCTGGACCTGCAGCTCATGGGCTCCTGTACTGGGTCCCTGCAGTGCCACTGGACCCCCACCTCATGCCCCCTGGTGCTCCAGCACCTGGAGGAGCCTGCCTCCTGGTGTGGGTGTGGGTATGGTCCACCGGCCTACCCCTGCTCTCCCCAACCTGAGGTGTCCCGGGATCCCTGGGGCTTCCCTAGTTCAGTGACCTAGATCTGTGGGGCACGCCCAGGGCCCAGGAGGCCACATCCAGCTGTGAGAGGGCTCGCTCAGCCCGGGGTCAGAATCCAGGCCTGGAAAGGGCCATTTGGGGTTGAATCCTATTAGTCCTTGTGTTGGGCCTGGGGAGGGGCTCAAATCACCCCAGCCCCCACAGAACACAGGACCAGGCCAGCCCAGGTCCCTGTGGGTTAGGGGCTGGTGTCCTGTGCAGTGTGTACCGCACTCCAGGAGGGACCGTTGGAGAAGTCAGGGCACAGTGTGTCCTCTGCTCCACCCACCTGCACCCACCCTGTCAGGGGCTCCCTGTCTCCCCTCCTCCCTGCAACCCCTGGGTACTCTATGGGACACCCATGCTTCCGATGGGAGCAGGGTATCCAGAAAACCCTGGGGAGGTTGGGCTTGTCTCACAGGGAGCACCTGCACTGGGTCCATGCTGGGGTACGATAGTGTGGGGGTGGATGTTGTGGGGGCAGAGGTTTGATGGTGGTGGATTGTGATGCATGGTGTGGGGGGATGGTGTTGGAGTATAGTTTGGATGGGGATTGTGTGGGGCTGTGTGGGTGTGAGGGGGATGGTGTAGGGGGGATGCCATGGGGGATGGTGATGTAGGGAGATGGTGTGGGGGTGGGGAATGAGGGGGATGCCGTGGGGTGCCTGCGGATAAAGGGCATCCCCTTTCTCTAAGATGCACAAGGAGACGAGTACAGATAAAGGCGACCCCAGTCTGGTTTTGCTCTGACACCTGCCCCTGGGGCCCCATGTGGTCAGAGCAGGGCCCTGGCTGGACCCGGGACATTATATGGACTCATCAAACTATGGATGTTTACAAATTGCAAATTGTCTCAAATTAAAAGCATAGAATTCAGAAATATATAAAGCACCAAGGGTGGGTGTCACCCTGACCTGTCCGACACTCATCAGATCGATATGTGTCCTGCCCCAGCCACAGCCATGCCGCCTGGCCCCCAGGTACTCTTACTGCCCCCCACGGCCCCCACCACAGCCCCCTACTTCTCAGGGGCCATCCCTCACCCCTTTGCGGTTCAGCTCCCATGACACTCCCTGGAGGCCCCATCCTAATGGCCTCTTTATCCTCGAGGCCCCGGGTGTGGGGGCACGGGGTCATCCCCCGCACCCTACCATGCAGTGGTGTGTTATTGGCTCTTTTTGCTCCCCCCAGCCTCAGAAGCCCCGTGTTCCCAATGCAGAACCCCATCGGGCCTTCCCCGGGGCTCCATACCCCCCAGGCCCAGCAGCCTCACCTGACTCCCTAGCAGTCCCAAAATATTATGTGGCTGCCAAACATCCTGGTGACATCCAGGTCTACCTGCGTGAGGTCCCTGGAGTTGACCAGGGCCTCCTCCTTCATTTCCTGTGGGAAAACCTGGGAGGAGGAGCCGGTGTCAGGGACACAGACCCAGACCTCTCACAAACTGTCATCCTCGGCAGGGAGCCCGGGGGCCACCATGGGAGTGCATCCTGCCAAAACTTCCTACCTTTCCCTGGGAGGCCAGAGATGGCGAGAGTGCCCATCGTCCCCGTGGGACCTGTGTGAGGGCCTGTGCCCAGCTGTTGTGGGTGGGGAGGTGACTGAGGGTCAGCCTGGGTGGGAGGGGACAGGGAGTCAGCCCAGGGGGGAGGGGACATGGGGGTGTTTTGCCCAAGATTGCAAAACCGAGAATCCACTAAGGAGCGGACACCGATGCAAACACAGGAGGGGTGATTTACAAACCCAAGCTTGCGTCCAAGTACTCCCGACACAGCGGAGCAGGGACTTGGACCCCAAGGTGCGTTTTAGCTAAGTTTTAAGGGCTGGTCTCAGGGACCTCCAGAAGGGCTGGAGCAATTCCTCAAGTTTTGTTTACATTTTGATATAGGGCCTTCAAGGGCATTGAGCTCTGTTCTCATTCTAATATGGGGCTTTCTGGGACCTTAAGCTGTAAGCTGGTTTTTCATTTTTTCCTGTAACTGAAGTAATGTAAATTTTAGCTCTTATTCACAGGGGCCTGGCATGGCAGTACTTGTGCTAACACTGAACTTAAAGTGGAACGGCCTTAATTTTTTTATTATTTTTTTTATTTATGATAGTCACACAGAGAGAGAGAGAGAGAGGCAGAGACACAGGCAGAGGGAGAAGCAGGCTCCATGCACCAGGAGCCCGATGTGGGATTCCATCCCGGGTCTCCAGGATCGCGCCCTGGGCCAAAGGCAGGCGCCAAACCATTGCGCAACTCAGGGATCCCGGTCTTTCTTCTTTTTTTAATAATAAATTTATGTTTTATTGGTGTTCAATATGCCAACATGCAGAATAACACCCAGTGCTGATCTGGACAAGTGTCCCCCTCAGTGCCCATCACCCATTCACCACCACCCCCCACTCTCCTTCCCCTCCATCACCCCTAGTTCATTTCCCAGATTTAGGAGTCTTTATGCTCTGTCTCCCTTTCTGATATTTCTCACACATTCCTTCTCCCTTCCCTTATATTCCCTTTCACTATTCTTTATATTCCCCAAATGAATGAGAACATACAATGTTTGTCCTTCTCCGATTGACTTACTTCACTCAGCATAATACCTTCCAGTTCCATCCACGTTGAAGCAAATGGTGGGTATTTGTCATTTATAATGGCTGAGCAAGGCCCACATTCTCTCTCTTCATCTTCTGAGTCTCCTATGATATGAATGTTATTGTTTAAATAAGTGGCTGAGTTCCCTAAGTCTGCCTCTGTGGTCCATAAACTTTCTTTTTTTAAGGCTTCCACTGGGGACTGCATCTCAGTTATAGCATTTTTAACATTGGCCTGCCTAGATTTTAGTTCTTTTATTTGTACAGTAAGGGATTCTCTAGTTTTCTTCTGTGTTCTTTTCCAGCCCAGCTGCTATCTTTATAATCACTGTTTTAAACTGTAGTTAGACATCATATATGTGTATTGATAAACTTCCTGGCTGTGAGTACTATCTCATGTTATTTTATGGAGGTGCATATCTCCATCTCATTTTTCTCTCCAGAAAAGAAAGAAGAAAAAGTAAAACCAAAAAAACAATAACAACTACCCTCCCATAAAAAACACCAGATAATTTTCGCCTGCTTGTTAAAATATTCTAAATCCCAAAATAAGAAACACAATTAAAGTACCATGAAGGTAAAAATAAGAAATATATAAGGTACATACATAAAAATTAAAATAAGGCAATCAATAAAAACAAGCAAAGAAAATAAATGAAAATAAAGCACAAAGTACAAAGGAAGCTAGACCCCACTTTCCAGGCAGAGCTGAAGCTCTGCAGCCTCTGTGATCCAACAACTTGGTGGCAGTGAGTGGTCTGTGCGGGATCTGGGGATGGGCCTTGGTGCTGATTGTCAGGTTCACATCTGCCTGGCTGATGAAACTGCGGGATCAGAGGTGGGGTGGGCATCAGCGCCTCTGGCCTCCAGCGGGCAGCGCTGTGTTGCTCCCTGAGACTGTCCCTTGATGGGTGGGATGCAGGTGGGGATGCTGTATCCTCTGGCTCTGGGGCTGAGCATCCAGCCCCCCAGTCTTCATGGGCCTCCACAGAAGAGCCCCCAAGCCCCCGGGTCTCCGCCACGTCTCTCAGGACACTGCGTACACTCTGCCTGCGTCCGAGTTTCTTTTGGTTTTGTTTTTTTTATCTGAGACTGTTGTGCCCAAGATTGCAAATCCGAGAAACCACCAAGAAGCCGACACCGATGCAAACACAGGAGGGTTTATTTACAAGCTCGAGCGTGGGTCCAAGTATACCCGACACAGTGGAGAATGGACTTGGACACAGAGGTGGGTTTTAGCTTAGTTTTTAGGGCTGGTCTCGGGGACCTCCAGAAGGGCTGGAGCAATTCCTCAAGTTCTGTTTACATTTTGATGTGGGGCCTACAAGGGCATTGAGCTCTGTTCTCGTTTTAATGGGGGCTTCCTGCCCTTGGCCTGGGCTCAGATTTTATTCTATTCTGGGGCTTTCTAGGACATTAAGCTATAAAGTTTTGTTTTTTCCCTGTAACTGAAGTAATGAAAATTTCAGCTCTTCTTCGCTGGGGCCTGGGTTGGCTGGACATGTGCTAATGCTGAACTTAAAGTGGAATGGCCTTAATTTTCTGGACCTCCAAGCATCCCGTCCCATCCTATCTGGCTCCTTCCCCCTTCCCTGGAGCTCCTAAGAGAGCAATTGCAAATGACCTCAGCTTGGCAGCCTGTGTTGGGACACAGGACCAGGGGTTTGGGATCAGGAAGACCTGGAGCAGGGGCCTCCCAGCTGTGCAGCTGGATTCCATGCTGCAGACTTTTATTCCCTAAGGCTATCTTGACAACTGACTTTGTACATAGAAAAGCTCTCCTTTGTCTTTAAAAGATGAAGGGCTAGTCAAAGCTTTTTTCTCTGCCCGTCTGATTGCTCAGGTTCCAATCTGAGATGTATTTCCTGTTAATAAGGATAATTTACTATCCGTAGTACTATGGTTAAAATATACTGACACAAGTAATTCAGACGGATGAGGGTTTCTCATCTCTTTCTTCACAGCTCAGTCAGTCATCAGGAAATGCATCTTTATGCATTTGGAAAGAACTGAGAGACATTATTACCAATGGTCCTATTATGATCTGAAGGATTCTTCCCTGAGATTCTTCTCCTGTTTCAACTGACACTGAAACACTTCCAAACTCTTTGGAAGATATATGTTAAGGAAATAAATGTTATGCATTGCTAATTTTAAATGCACTTGCAATATGGTGTCTATTGTAGTAGAAGTATTTAATCTGATTTTTTTAATAATAAATTTATTTTTTATTAGTGTTCAATTTACCAACATACAGAATAACACCCAGATCTCATCCCATCAAGTGCCCCCTCAGTGCCCTTCACCCATTCACCCGACCCCACGCTTTCCTCCCCTTCTATCACCCCTAACTTGTTTCCAAGAGTTAGGCATCTTTATGTTATGATTTTTGCTATTTATTATCGTTTCCTGCTTTTCAGGTTCAGGAGGCATTATAAGTGTTCATAAGTGTTTCTCTTTCCTTCTGATGAAATTCTTACTTTGTTCCCATTGACAGAACTCTTTAAGAAAAGGGCAAAAATTAATTAAACTATTCTTAAAATGTCTTCACACTTGAAGCCTGATCCATTGAAGTCATTTTTCAAAATAAATCTTATTGATTAGAAAAAAACCAAAGATTTATTGGGAGATTGAGAAGATATTACAGAGATTTCTCATGCACTTGCCCTCAATTTCTCCAATTATTGATATATTATATTAGTACGGTACAAATATTAGCTAATGAATCAATATTAAAATATTTGCATTAACCAAATACCATACTTTATTCAGATTTCCTTTGTTTTTGCTAAGTTACCATCCCTCATATCACATTCCATTTGTCCTCATGTTTTCTTAGGCTCCTCTGGATTGTGACAGTCTTTCAGGCTTTCCTTATTGTTGTTGAACTGGAACACTTTGAGAAGTAGAGTGTTTTGTAAAATTTCCCTCAGTTGGGACATGTCTGTTGTTTTTCTCATGATTGAACTGTGATTGTGGATGATATACAGAGATATATTGCCATTTTTACTGTATCATATAATGGATAGATACTATCAACATGATTTATCAGTCTTGGTATCGATCTGATCATCTTGCTGAGGTAGTGTTTGCCAGCTTTCTCCATAGTAAAGTGATTCTTTATTATTATTTTTTATTATAACTTTTTCATAATCTATTTTGTAGAGGGAAGTCAGTATGTGTAATCCTCACATAAGAGTGGGAAGCTGTGTTCATCAACTTGCGGGTGGAATGTCTGCACAAATTGTTGATCTTCTACATGGGAGATTTCTCGTCCTTCTGGGTTTGTTTGTTTCTTTTTTCAAGGATGTTATTTATTTATTTGAGAGAGAGAGGAAAGAAAAAGCATAAGCGAGAGCAGCAGAGGGAGAGGAAAAGCAGATTCCCTGCTGAACAGGGAGCCTGCCTTGGGACCTGGATCATGATGTGAGCCTAAGGCAGAAGCTTAACTGACTGAGCCACCCAGGTGCCCCTCTTTCTTTCTTTCACCATTTTTAATATTAGTATAGATTCATGGATATTTATTTTACGCTTTGGGTTATAATCCAGCGATACTTACTTAATCAGGGCTGATGGTTGTTCTGATACACAAATTTATTATTTCTAATGGCTTGGACCCATATACCCACCGCTTGTGATATAAAGGAATATAATTTTGGGGATTTTCTTTTTTTTATTAATTAATTTTTTATTGGTGTTCAATTTACCAACATACAGAATAACACCCAGTGCTCATCCCATCAAGTGTTTCCCTCAGCGCGTATCACCCATTCAGCCCCACCCCCCACCCACCTCCCCTTCAACCACCCCTAGTTCGTTTCCCAGAGTTAGGAGTCTATGTTCTGTCTCCCTTGCTGATATTTCCCACACATTTCTTCTCCTTTCCCTTATATTCCCTTTTGCTATAGATTTGGGGATTTTCTATCGCCATAGGAAAGAACCCTAAAATACTCAGGATCTATGTTCAGAGTTAGTTTTATATTTTAGCAGTTGAGCATATATAAGATCCCCCATCTTTTTGTGCTCAGTATAGAGTGTCTAGGACCCCACAGCAGCATTTCAGGTCTGAGAGGGAACTGAGGGATCATCAGCTCTGGTCCTCTCTTCTGAGGCACAGGAAAGAAACTGAGAGTTCCAGAGGATTGGATTGTCCAAGTTCACATGCTTATTGGTGGTGGAGCTAGGTCTGAAAAAGGTCTTCCTAGAGGTGGTTCCATCAAGACAGACACCATTGAACATAATTAGTTTAGATAGGCTTTTATGAAATAGACAATTTTGGGTTACTCATTCTGCTTTTATACTTTCATATAAAGGTATGACTGTGTGGGACCCAGGAAATTTAACAAAAATCCCCAACCCCTGGACAAGCAGAGCAGGACAGATTCCATTTTGTGCAACACCCACCACCTCCAGTATAACCCCACATAACCTGCTTATTGCTTAAGGCGCTGCCCCACCCTAGCAAAGCCGCTGGGCACACCCTAATCAGAAATCGGCTCCTAACAATGTAACCCTGCTTTGTGTCCACCAAAACTGCGTGCCGATTCTGACCAAAGTAATAGGCCAGCTCAAGTGGATACGATAGGGTAAGATGTAATTCAATCCACCACTTGCGTGTGGACCGAAATGACAGTGCAGCTTTCTGTGTATCCCATGGGCCACTGGCCCCTATAAAGCTGCTATGCCTCTTCGTCTCAGAGTCCAAGACCCTGCTGCGCTGTGTCGGGTACACTTGGACCCAAGCTCGAACATGTAAATATTCCCTCGTGTGTTTGCATCGGTGTCGGCTCCTCGGTGGTTTCTCGAATTGGCAATCTTGGGCACAATAAAACTCTCCCTCTTCACCGATGACATGATACTCTACATAGAAAACCCAAAAGCCTACACCCCAAGATTCCTAGAACTCATACAGCAATATGGCAGCGTGGCAGGATACAATATCAATGCCCAGAAATCAGTGCCATTTCTATACACTGAGACTGAAGAAAGAGAAATTAAGGAGTCAATCCCATTTATGATTGCACCCAAAAGCATCAGATAACTAGGAATCAGGCTAACCAAACAGGTAAAGGATCTATACACTACAAATGATAGAACACTTCTGAAAGAAATGGAGGAAGACACAAAAAGATGGAAAAATATTCCATGCTCATGGATTGGCAGAATGAATATTGTGAAAATGTCAATGTTACCCAGGGCAATGTACATGTTTAATGCAATCCCTATCAAAATACCATGGATTTTCTTCAGAGAGTTAGAACAAATTATTTTAAGATTTGTGAGGAATCACAAAAGACTCTGAATAGCCAGGGAAATTTTTAAAAAGAAACCATATCTGGGGCCTCACAATGCCAGTTTTCAGGTTGTACTACAAAGCTGTGGTCATCAAGACAGTGTGGTAGTGGCACAAAAACAGACACATAGATCAATGGAACAGAATAGAGAATCCAGAAGTGGAACCTCAACTTTATGGTCAACTAAAATTCAATAACGGTGGAAAGACTATCCACTGGAAGAAAGACAGCCTCTTCAATAAATGGTGCTGGGAAAATGGGACATCCACATGCAGAAGAATGAAACTAGACCACTCTCTTGCACCAGACACAAAGATATACTCAAAATGGATGAAAGATCCAAATATGAGACAAGAGTCCATCAAAATCCTAGAGGAGAACACAGGCGACACCCTTTTTGAACTCGACCACAGTAACTTCTTGCAAGATACATCCACGAAGGCAAAAGAAACAAAAGCAAAAATGAACTATTGGGACTTCATCCAGATAAGAAGCTTTTGCACAGCAAAGGATACAGTCAACAAAATAAAAGACAACCTACAGAATGGGAGAAGATATTTGCAAATGACGTACCAGATAAAGGGCTAGTTTCCAAGATCTATAAAGAACTTCTTAAACTCAACACCAAAGAAACAAACAATCCAATCATGAAATGGGCAAAAGACATGAACAGAAATCTCACTCAGGAAGACATAGACATGGCCAACACGCACATGAGAAAATGCTCTGCATCACTTGCCATCAGGGAAATACAAATCCAAACTACAATGAGATACCACCTCACACCAGTGAGAATGGCGAAATTAACAAGGCAGGAAACTGCAAATGTTGGAGAGGACGCAGTGAAAAGGGAACCCTCTTACACTGTTGGTTGGAATGTGAACTGGTGTAGCCACTCTGGAAAACCGTGTGGAGGTTCCTCAAAGAGTTAAAATTGGACCTGCCCTATGACCCAGCAATTGCACTGTTGGGGATTTATCCCAAAGATACAGATGCAATGAAATGCCGAGACACCTGCACCCCGATGTTTATAGCAGCAATATCCACAATAGCCAAACTGTGGAAAAAGCCTCAGTGTTCATCAAATGGTGAATGGATAAAGAAGATTGGTTTATGTATACAATGGAATATTACTCAGTCATTAGAAAGGACAAATACCCACCATTTGCTTCAACATGGATGGAACTGGAGGGTATTATGCTGAGTGAAATGAGTCAATCAGTGAAGGACAAACATTATATGTTCTCATTCATTTGGGGAATATAAATAATAGTGAAAGGGAATAAAAGGGAAGGGAGAAGAAATGGGTAGGAAATATCAGAAAGGGAGACAGAACGTAAAGACTGCTAACTCTGGGAAATGAACTAGGTGTGGTGGAAGGGGCAGAGGGTGGGGGTGGGGGTGAATGGGCACTCAGGGGGGCACTTAATGGGATGAGCATCAGGTGTTATTCTGTATGTTGGCAAATTGAACACCAAATATTATTTTATTATTAAAAAATATTCCATCTGCAGGCAGTATGGAACTGAGAGGGACTGCATGTGAGCTCAACTCGCAGAAGAATGTTCCCCAGGGAGACAGCTTTCAACTCCATACTCAGGTATGGAAGTTAATATGTCGCTCCAATCTACGGGAGGAAGGAATTCCTCAGAAGTTGCTGGACTGAGCTAAGAGACACTTGCCTCTCTCAAAACTTGTGTCCCGCATCGAATGAAATCCTGTGGAAGCGATCCGTACAGGCAGTCAGGATGGGGGAGCCACTGGCCAAAAGCTCAACTCTCAGAAATGTGTATATCTTGGAGGCTGATGTCTGCTACAAACTCATTTACAGGACTTAGAACCTAGCACCTCTCTAATTGAACAAAGCCATTGGCAATCGTTGCATTGAACGGAGATACACGTGAGTACAGGCCTGACACTTCCACATGCTTTTCACACAACCTCTTCCAGCATGTTACATAAGGAGGTTAGGAGCTATGTCTACAGACAGTCAGGATGCGGGAGGGTCCTGCCCTGAGCTCAGCGCTCATGAGGAAGCATGCCTAGAAGCCAGCTTTCTGACTGCATTCGTATTGTAGTGAGAAGAGAGCGGCAATCTAAGTGAGGATGTTCCATGTATACCGCACTACTGCACCTGGAGACACACCTTCCAAGCCTGCAATTTTCCACTTGCATCACACGAGCTTCTGACAAACATCTCTAGTGAGGTTATTCGAAACTTCATCTGCAAGCAGTGTGGAACTGTGAGGAACTGTGTGTGGCCTCACCTCTCAGAAGGAAGTTCCCTTGGACACTGCGTTCCACTCACTTCTCATGTATGGAAGTTCCTATGTACTGCCAATTATGAGAGGAATTCCTCGGAAATCGCTGGATTGAGCTTAGAGACAGTAGTCTTGTGGGTCTTCACCTTCCACTTACCTCTCACACTACTTTTGTCACGCATCGAACCTAGGCCTCTTAGGAGTGAAGACATGCATTCAGGATGTGGCAGGTACAGGCTATAAGCTCAAGTCTCAGAAGTGTGTTTGCCTTGGGGGCAGATGTCTACTCGCCACTCATTTATGGGAGTTAGAACCTAGCTGCACTCTAATTGAACAAGGCTGTTGGAAATCGCTGTATTGGACTCAGATACACGTGAGTACAGGCCTGACACTTCTACATGCTTTTCACACAACCTCTTCCAGCACCTCATTTAAGGATGATAGGAGCTATGTCTACAGGCAGTCAGGATGCAGGATGGTCCTGCCCTGAGCTCAGCTCTCACAAGGAAGCATCCCTAGAAGCCAGCTTTCAACCAACTGTGTTCTTATGACTGTGGTGTCCTTCTAACATAACCTATACTTGGTCACTCCAGTCTCCTCCTGGGCCTCAGCTGGACCTGGTGCCTCTGGTACTTAGCTTGGCCTCACTTGGACCGGGTGACTGTGTTCCCACCTGGGCCTCAACTGGTCTTATGACATTTGTCCCCACCTGGGCCTCACCCAGACCAGGTGACTCTGTTCCACCTGGGCCTCACCTGGACCTGGTGAATCTGGCCCCCTCCTGGGTATGACCTGGATCTGGTGACTCTGGTCCTCACGTGCGCCTCACCTGGACTTGGTGACTCTTGTACCCACCTGGCAATCATTGGGATATGGTTACTCTGTTTCCCAAGTGAGACTCTGGAACATTTAACTTTGGTCCTCACCTGGGCCTCACCTGGACCTGGTGACTCCAGTCCACCTCCCCGACCCCGGGCCTCACCTGGATTTGGTGACTCTGGTCCTCAGCTTGGTTTCACCTGGATGTGGTGACTGTGGTCCCCACCTTGGCCTCACCCGGACCTGCTGACTCTGGTTCCCACCTGGGCCTCACCTGTACCTGGTGATCTGGTTCTCACATGGACCACACCTAGACCTGGTGACCACATTGTCCTTCTAGACTCACCTTTCACTGGTAACTCTGGTCTGACCTGGGCCTCCCCTGGACCTGGTGATTCTGGTCTGCACCTGAGACTCACCTGGATCTGGTGACTGTGGTCCCCACCTGGGCCTCACTTGGACTGGTGACTCTGATACCCATCTGGGCCTCACCTGACCCTGTTGACTCTGGTCCTCAACTGGGCATAATTCGGACCCAGTTACTGTGCTCCACAACTGGGCCTCACCTGAACCAGGTGACTCCTGTCCCACTCTGTTTCTGACCCTGCCCTGGTGACTGTGAACCCCACTTTGGCCTGATTTGGACCTGCTGACTCTGGTTGCAACGTGTGCCTCACCTTGAACTGTTGACTCTGGTTCTTTCAAGGACTTCCCCTGTACCTGGTGATTCTGGTCCCCACCTGGGCCTCACCTGGGCGTGGTGACTGTTGTCACCACCTGGGACTCACCTGGACCTGGTTACTGTGTTCCACACCTGGGCCTCACATAGACCTGGTGACCATGGTCCCCAGGCAGCCTCACACAGACCTGTTGCCTCTGGTACCCACCTGGGCCTCATGTGTACCTGGTAACTCTGGTCCTCACCTGGGCCTCGCCTGGACATGGTAGCAGTGGACTTCATCTGGACCTGGTGACTGTGGTCCCCACCTGGGTCTCACCGTACCTGGTGACTGGGCTCCTAAGCTACCAATGACTAGGATGCAAGATGGACCCTTAGTTGCTACTGATACCGGGACCATCCCCAGGGTCTCACTTGTTCCTGGTGACTATGGTCTTGTCTGGGCTGACCTGACTCATCCTTGGCTCCGATCCTCTCCTGGGCCTCACCTGCCCTTGCAGGTAGGGTCACCTCTGTCATGGGTGTCTATTGTCTATGGTCCCTTCTGGGCCTCACCTGATGGTAGTGGGCCATGATATTGGCCCTTTGCAAGGCCAGCAGGATCTCTGAGTCCTCCTGCATGGTCCTGGAATCCAAACACATCCAAGAATGATGGCGCATGAGAACCTTCCGAGGACACATGCGTCAGGCTGCTCCCTGAGGGCAGGTCCCCCGCCATCTAACTGGAGCCAGAGACAACCCCATAGCCCTGAGGGACACAGGCTGGGCTGGACCATCACACATGGGCCCTCACTGCCTGTCTGTCGCTCGCGCACCTACAGTCCACCTTCCCAGACACTGTCCCAGGACACCCCATCATGCTGGGATCACAAAGCGCTCCCACCCCGGTATCAGGAGCACACGGGCGGGGGACCCAGGAGGCTCTGGGGAAGGGCCGATCTGATGCTCAGGGTGATGTCTCCCAGCCCGGGGGAGATCGAAGGTTTCTCTTAGATTCCACAAGCACAAAGAACAAGGGGAGAAAGCAACGGACTGGACTTCATCAAAATTCAAACCTGATGCCAGCAAGAGTGCAACCAAACTCCCCACCCTGAGGGCAAGGATGCGTGAATAGCCTGAGAGGGGTCTGGGGAGAGTACGAGGGACTCCACTTTCCAGTGAGTGAAGAGCAAGCGTGCTCACCGGCCAGGGAGACCCAGCAGGCATTGACCGTCCTCCTCTGACCACAGGGTGGGGCGGGAGTGTGTCATCCCTGTCGGGGTCCATGCACCAAGGATGGGCTAGAAAGGTCATGTATTGGGTCTCCCCGCACAGCACAGGGCTTACAGGGGAGCGAGGGTCTGGAGGAGCTGCCAAACTCTAACTGCAGCCTCCTTCCCTGGACAGGGCCTATGGCGGCAGCCCTCTCCCTGTGGGGCTGTGGAAGGGTTGCAGGAGCTGCTCACAGTCATCGCATTGGGGTTGGGGTGTTTTGGATCACAGCCCGGGAGGCCAGCATCCCCAACCGGACCCACAGGCCCCAGAGAGGCCTGTGGGGAGCAGGCATCAACGTCCACTCACCTGTGACCCTTCTCTGTGTGAGTGCCTCCTCTTTATGCACTGGGGTACTGGGGAGAGTGGGAGAGTTCGGGAACTGTGGAGAGTGGGAGTAATGGGGTATTGGGGAGAGTGGGAGTGTTGGAGAACTTGGGAGAGTGGGAGTTCTGGGGTACTGGGGAGAGTGGAAGAGTTGGGGTACTGAGGAGAGTGGGAGTACTGAGCTACTGGGGGAGCAGGAGAGTCGCGTTGCTGTGAGCCAGATCTGGAGCACGAGTGCTTCCAAAGGTCTGCGGATGCACAGTGAGTCCCAGGCATCAGTGGAACCCGGGGCCAGCACAGTTCCACCCACAGTAGGGTCCCACATCATGACTGTTGGCAGGCAGGGTCCATTCAGCACTTAGCCCTTCACCCTGAAGGCTGAGGGTCCCGGGGCAGGGTTCCATCCCATCTCCGGGTGGGAAGGGGATGCAGGCACCCTCTCACATCCTCAGTTCCCATCCTCGGGCCCTGCAGGCCTTCCACCCTTCTACGCAGACTGGGGATCACAGACGTCCCTCCGAACCCCAGAGTTCACAGCAGTGGCTTGCACTGAAGAACATTTGAGGGGCTCCGGGGTGCTTCAGTCAGTTCCACGTCGACTCTTTAGTTTGGTTCAGGTCAGGATTTCGAGGTTGTGGCATGGAGCCTTGGGTGGGGCTTGGGCTCCGGTGGCTGAGGAGTCCGCTCCAGGTTCCACCTCTCCCTCCACCCCTCCCCACTGCACCCTCTCTCAAGTAAATCTTCTCAAAATTAACATGAAGACATGTGAGCATCTTTATCCCCTCTGCAGAGGTGCTTTCCTGTGTGTAACCACCGTGTAAATGCCTTTCATGGATCCACCGGGAGTCCTACCAGAAACCCCTATTCCTTGATATTTATTGAAGTACAGTCAACACACAAGGTGACAGTAGTTTCAGGGCTACAACTAGTGACTTGACAATTCTGTGCCTTACTCAGCTCTCCCCACAAGAAGTGGTGTCACTGACTGTCCCCGTACAAAGTTGTCACAACGATACTGACTCTATTCCCTAGGCTGTACTTTCTAAATTTCTGTGACTTATTTATTTGAGAACCAGACACTTATAGCTGTTACTATTGTTCATCAATGTTGCCCGTGTCCTACCCATGGCCCCTCTGTCGATCAGTCAGCAGGATCCATCACATTAACCAGAGAAAGAAAATGGGGCAGCCCAGGAGGTACAGCAGGTTAGCACCTGCCTTTGGCCCAGGGCGTGATCCTGGAGTCCTGGGATCGAGTCCCATGTCAGGTTCCCTACATGGAGCCGCCTTCTCCCTCTGCCTGTGTCTCTGCCTCTCTCTCTCTCTGCCTCTCTCTCTCTCTGTCTCTCAAGGATATGTAAATTAAATCTTTTTACAAAAGAAAAGAAGAGAAAGGACAAAAAGCAAAGGATCCTCTCAAGAGTTGCATAAAATACATTTGACAAAATACAACATCAAAAGCATAGTGTGTATTGAGGAAATGTCTATCAACAGAATTAAGGCCACTAGGAAGGCCCACAATTGTCGTCATCCTCAAGTGTGAAAACCTGAAATCACCCCCCTGAGCAAGATCAAGCCAAGGAGGACCCCTCTCAGCGCTGGAAGTCCTAATGTAGTCAACAGACAGGAAACAGCAAAGGTTCCACACCTGGACGGGGGACGTCACACTGTCCCCATTTGCTGAAGACATGGTGCTAGAAACAGAAAACCCGAGAGCCTCCACCAAATCCTGTTAGAACTAAGGAGTGAGTTCAGTAAAGTCACGGGACATAAACTGACCCTACAGAGCTCAGTAGCCTTGCTGTGTCCCGACAATGAGCACTCAGGAAGGAAATGAAGGATGTGACTTGCTTCTCAGGAGCATCACAGAGATGAAATAGTGAGACTGAACCGAAGGATCACAAGACTTGTGCCCTGAGCCATACCAGGCTCTGGGAGGTGGTCCTAGGCTCATGGGGTGCGAGCCTCATCTTGTGAAAATGTCCACAGTTCCTGAAGCCACCCTCAGTTTCAATGACATTCCAATCAAAATCATGGTGGCAGATCTTAGAAATAGGAAAAAAAAAACCCATAACATCCATCCGCCCCCACAAATGACCCCGGACAGCAAATCAGAATAGGAGAAGCAAGACAGAGTGGGATGCAGCACTTTTCTATTTCAAAGGATGTCACAGAGACACAGGATAAAGCAGTGTGGTTCTCAGGCCCCTGGCTGGCTCCTTCAGTTAAGCAGCTGACTCTTGACCTCACCTCCAGTCCTGATCTCAGAGTCGTGATTTCTAGCCCTGGCCTGGGCCATGGACGAGGCATGGCACCTATTGAAACAAACCAGACCCATGGGGGCTGGTCCCGGCATAAGCTGAAGGAGGAGAACAGAGAGTTCAGAAGGAAATGTGCTCTGATACAACTGATTTTTTTAACTTACTTTAATTTAAATCCAATGAATTAACGTATAGTGTATTATACTTTCAGGGGAAGAATTCAGGGATTCACCAGTTGGAGATAACCGAAGTGCTCATTAAATCACATGCCCTCCTTCACGCTGGTGCCCTGTTATCCCCTCCCACCCTCCCCCCTCTCCAGTGACACTCAGTTTGTTTTCTATGATAAGAGTCTGTATTTCCTGTATCTGATTTCATCTTATTTGTTTTTCTTTCCCTTCACAGATGTTCATCTGCTTTGCTTCTTAAATTCCACCTATGAATGACACCACACAGTCATTCTCTTTCCCGACTGACTTATTTCACTTAACATGATCCTTCTAGTTCTATCCATGTCATTGCAAATGGCAAGATTTCCTTCTCCTTGATAGCTGAGTACCATCCCTCTCTCTATGACCATCATGTATCTCCCATCCTCTTTATCCATCATCTGCCCGAGGGCACCGATGCTCCTCCCACAGTGTGCTACCGTGGACCCGGCTGCTGTGGATATTTGGGTGCAGGTGTCCCGAGTCTCACTGCATCTGTATCTTTGGTGTGAGCTCTAGGCCATGCACTTGCTGGTCGCAGGGCGGCTCTATTGGTAACTTCCTGAGGAGCCTCCACACTGTTTCCAGGGCAGATGCACCAGCCCGCAGTCCCGCGCACAGTGGAAGAGGGTTGAGTGAGTTTTGAAGGATGTGGTAAAAGTCTGGTCCACATTTCGTTTCACGTTCTGTGGGCTCCAATTCATTGTCCTTAAGTATTTCTGGGGAAGCCGGGTGTTGGGCTCCATTTCAGTGAGACATTTCCAAAGCTAACAGGCCACAGCTGGAACCAGGAAGGAGGCAGGTGCGGTCTGGCAGTGGCACTCTGCCTCCTGAGGGCCTCCTGTAGTGCCTCAGTATCCAGCAGGGAGCGCCCTAGACAAGGCCCCATCAAGCAGGCCCTTATGCGCAGTAGGCCGCTTCTGCCTACACTAACTGCAGGCTGCCTTTGTTGGAGAGGCCTGAGAAGGACATGGGGATGTATCCACGCTGATGACTGGCAGCCCACTCAGGACCCGCGGTGAGTCCTCAGGGGGACATTGGGCTACGTTCATGCTGATAGGAGTCCCAGTCTCCTCAGGAACCGCGGTGAGGCTTCAGGAAGATGTGGGCCCTCATCCATGCTGACAGGAGCCCCTGGGCCACCTCAGAATCCACGGTGAGGATTCAGGAAGATTTGGGCCCCCATTGACTCTTATAGGAGCCCCTGGGCCGCCTCAGGACCTGCGGGCAGGCTTTAGGAAATTGTGGGCCCTAATCCCCACTGACAGGAGAAACTGGGCCGCCTCAGGATGAGCGGGGAGGCTTCAGGAAGATGTGGGCCCGCATCCATGGTGACAGGAGCCCCTGGACTGTCTCAGGACATGCGGGGAGGCTTCTGGAAGATGTGGGCCAGCATGCGCACTGATAGGAGCCCCTGGGCCACCTCAGGACCCGCTGAGAGGCTTCTGGAAGATGTGGCGCCACGTCCACTCTGGCAGGAGCTCCTAGGCCTCTCCAGACATAAGTTGAGGCTTCTGGAAGCTGGATGCCACATTCCCAGTGAAGGAACCCCGGCCTCCTCCGAACCTGTGGTTACACTTCGGGAGGACATGGGGCCATGTCCACACAACCGGATGGTGACTTCCTCAGGACACCTGGTGTAGATTTCGGGAAATATGGGGATGCATCAATGCGGACAGAAGACCCCAGCCTTGTCAGGGCCTGTGGTGAGGCCAAAGAAAGATGCCGGTGCCACATCCACACTGACAGGAGTCTCCGGCCTCCTCAAGACCCACTGTGAAGGTTTGGGAAGATTTGGGGCCATGTCCAAGCTGACAGGAGCCCCCAGCCTCCTCAGGTCTTATGGTGAGGCTTGAGGAAAATGTGGGGCCACATCAACACTGACAGGACACCGTCCTACTCAGGACCTGCACTTTGGCTTCGGGACATATGGGGCTGCGTCTATGCTGACAGGAGCCCACAGCCTCCTCAGGACTCACGGTGAGTTTTCAGGGGGACGTGGGGCCATGTCCAGGCTGACTGGAGCCCCCGGCCTCCTGAAGACCTGCTGTGAGGCTCCCAGTGGATGTGAGGCCTTGTCCACAGTGACAGGAAACCCAGCGTCCTCAGGACCCACCGACTATGACTCAGGAACACGTGGGGCCACGTCCACACTCACAGGAGCTTGGCTTCCTCAGGACCCCCTGGAGGACTGTGGATCACCGTTGGGGGCAGCGTCCACATCAGAAGGTACTCCTCAGAACCACAGGGTAAGCGAATGGGTAGAATGAATGGTTGGGTCAGGAGAAGGGTGGCAGTTGGTGGTTAGGCTTAGGATAGATGTTATGGGTTAGTGATTATGCTTACGGTTACGGATTAGAGGTTAGAGTGAAGGATAAGTGTAAGGGTCAGTGGTTAGGAGTTAGGATGGGGTTTAGGGATTAGGGAATGGGGTTAGGGTTAGGGTTTAGGTTTAGGGATTAGGGCAGGAGGTTAGGAGTTGGGGTAAGGGTTATGGTTATGCTTAGAGTTAGGTTTGTGCTGAGGTTTGCAGTTAGAGTTAGGGATTAGGGTGGGACTGAGGGTTAGGGGTTAGGGTTAGGGGATAGAGTTAAAGTTCGGGCTAGGTTTAGGGTTAGGGCGAGGGTTAGGGTTAGTGTTTGGTTATTGGTTAGGGTCAGCTGAGGGTCAGGGTCAGGGAACGGTTTTGGAAAAGAGTAAGAGATAGGGTTAGGGATTGCATTAGGGGCTAGTTTTAGGGTACGGGTAATGGTACAGTTTGGGGTATGTATAGGATTAGTATTACAGGGTTAGGGTTAGGGAACAGGTTAAGATTAGGAAGAGGATTTGAGTACATTAAGTTGTTAGGGTTAGGGTTAGATTTAAGGTAGGGGTCAGGGTTAAGGGTTAAGAATAGGTTTAGGAGTTAGGGGTGAAGGTTGGCAGGAAGGTTCAGTGAATGTGTTTCGGTCTTGGGGTTTGTGTTTGGTTTTCGATTAGTGATAGGTCTTGTTTAAGGGTTAGGTTAACATTAGGATTAAGTGTAGGGTTAGGGTTATGTCTGTGTATGGTTACAGTTTGGGTCGTGGCTTGTCCCTGCACTGGGACTCCTAGTATCTTTGGCAGTTTAGTTTTATGCACTCTATTAGGTTTTGGGTTCAAAGATAGCCTGACTCCACCAAGTCAGTGGCCTCCCCAGAGAATCAAATTCCAGGCATCTGCTGGGGTCAGACTAGACATGGCAGGCTTCTCCTGAGCTGAGCTAAGGAGGGGATTTGTGGCTCTAAATACTCTTTCTTTGGATTTTCAGTTCCCTTTCTGATTTTATCTCTTGTGCACACATGTTTCAACAATACTACCAATTATTATTTTAAAGTTTTACTTGAGGTTTTGATTTGTATTTCCCTGATGGCCAGTGATGCAGAGCATTTTCTCATGTGCATGTTGGCCATGTCTATGTCTTCCTCTGTGAGATTTTTCTTCATGTCTTTTGCCCATTTCATGATTGGATTGTTTGTTTCTTTGGTGTTGAGTTTAAGAAGCTCTTTATAGATCTTGGAAACTAGTCCTTTATCTGATACGTCATTTGCAAATATCTTCTCCCATTCTGTAGGTTGTCTTTTAGTTTTGTTGACTGTATCCTTTGCTGTGCAAAAGCTTCTTATCTTGATGAAGTCCCAATAGTTCATTTTTGCTTTTGTTTCTTTTGCCTTCATGGATGTATCTTGCAAGAAGTTACTGTGGCCAAGTTCAAAAAGGGTGTTGCCTGTGTTCTCCTCTAGGATTTTGATGGAATCTTGTCTCACATTTAGATCTTTCATCCATTTTGAGTTACCACCTCACACCAGTGAGAATGGGGAAAATCAACAAGGCAGGAAACTACAAATGTTGGAGAGGATGCGGAGAAAAGTGAACCCTCTTACACTGTTGGTGGGAATGTGAACTGGTGCAGCCACTCTGGAAAACTGTGTGGAGGTTCCTCAAAGAGTTAAAAATAGACCTGCCCTACGACCCAGCAATTGCACTGTTGGGGATTTACCCCAGAGACTCAGATGCAATGAAACGCCGGGACACCTGCACCCCAATGTTTCTAGCAGCAATGTCCACAATAGCCAAACTGTGGAAGGAGCCTAGGTGTCCATTGAAAGATGAATGGATAAAGAAGATGTGGTTTATGTACACAATGGAATATTACTCAGCCATTAGAAACGACAAATACCCACCATTTGCTTCAACGTGGATGGAACTGGAGGGTATTATGCTGAGTGAAGTAAGTCAATCGGAGAAGGACAAACAGTGTATGTTCTCATTCATTTGGGGAATATAAATAATAGCGAAAGGGAATATAAGGGAAGGGAGAAGAAATATGCGGGAAATATCAGCAAGGGAGACAGAACATAAAGACTCCTAACTCTGGGAGACGAACTGGGGATGGTTGAAGGGGAGGGGGGTGGGGAGTAGGCCTGAGTGGGTGGCGGGCACTGATGGGGATACTTGATGGGATGAGCACTGGGAGTTATTCTGTATGTTGATAAATTGAACACTAATAAAAAATTAAAAAAAAAAATAATAAAGTTTTACTTGAATTCCTGTTTGTAAACACAGTATGATGTAGTCTCAGGTTTACCACATAGTGATTCAACCCTTGGATACAATGCCTGGTAGTGGTCACAGGTACCCTCCACTATCCCCATCCCCTGATTCCCCCACCTTCCTCTGGTATTTATTAGTTTATTCTCTGTGGTTAAGAGTGTGTTTCTTGGTTTGCTTCTCTCTTCCACCCTCCGCGCCTTTGCCAGTTTGTTTGATTTCTTAAAATTCACATGTGAATGCAATTGTATGGTATTTGGTATCTGTCTTTCTCTGATTGAGTTCATTTAGGATAAGTCTTTTCCACTTCTCCCACATCATTGTAAATGGCTTGATTTCATCCCTTCTGATGACCGATTGATGTCGCAGTGTGTATATTTACCACATCGTCTCTGCCCATTCATCTGTCGATGAACATCTGGGCTGTATCCACAGTTTAGCTGTTGTGGACTCCACTGTTACAAACACTGGGTGGTGTGTCTCTCTTCGAATCTACTAAACTCCTTTTGTATCCTCGGGGTAAAATCTACTAAACTACTTTTGTATCCCGCCAATCTGCGGTTGGATAATTGTGTTTAGGATGCTGAGATTTATGTTTGCTTTATGTATTTTGAATACTAACTCTGTATTGGATGTGTTGTTTATAAAATATCTCCTCTCATTTTGTATGTTGCCTTTTAGCTTTGGTTGTTTCCTTCACTTTGTGGAAGCTTTTCAATTTGATGAAGTCCCAATAGTATTTTGCTTTTGTTTCCCTCGCCTCAGGTAAATACTGAGCTGTGCAATTTTGGAATCGTAGTGTAGCTCTATTTTTAACTTCTATTTTAAAAAAATTTTTATGATAGTCACAGAGAGAAAGAGATAGAGAGAGAGAGAGAGAGAGAGAGGCCGAGACAAAGGCAGAGGGAGAAGCAGCCTCCATGCACTGGGAGCCTGACGTGAGATTCGATCCTGAGTCTCCAGGATCGCCCCCTGGGCCAAAGGCAGGCACCAAAGCGCTGCACCCCCCAGGGATCCCCTATTTTTAACTTCTCGAGGACCCTCCACACTCTTTTTTACCGTGGCTGCTCCTGAGCGCATGCCCATCAGGAGTATAAGGGGGCTCCCCCTTCTCCATAGCCTCACCAACACCTGTTGTTTCTTGTGTTGTTAATTTTAGTCATTCTGACGGCTGTCAGATGACATCTCATTGTGTTTGTGGTGTGTATTTCCCTGATGATGGGTGACGCTGAGTGTCTTTCCATGTGTCTGGCAGCCATCTGGGTGTCTTGTCAGAGACAAAATCCATTCATGTCTTCTGCCAATCTGTGGTTGGAAAATTTGTGTTTAGGATGCTGAGATTTATGTTTGCTTTATGTATTATGAATACTAACTCTTTATTGGATGTGTTGTTTACAAATATCTCCTCTCATTTTGTATGTTGCCTTTATGCGTTGGTTGTTTCCTTCACTTTGTGGAAGCTTTTCAATTTGATGCAGTCCTAATAGTATTTTTGCTTTTGTTTCCCTCACCTCAGAGGCATATCTAGAATTAAGATCAAATGGCCAATGTCAAAGAGGCTGCTGCCCATCTTTTCTTCTTTTTATAGTTTCAGGTCTCACATTTAGGTCTTTCATCCATTTTGAATTTATTTTTATATATATGGTGTAAGAAAGTGGTCCAGTTTCATTCTTCTACATGTGGCTGCCTGGTTTTCCCAACATCATTTGTTCTTATCCTGGGGTCAGGGTTAGCGTTTGTTGAAGAGACTGTCTTTGTGCCATTGGATATTCCTTCCTGCCTTGTTGTTGATTAATGGATCATAGAGTTACAGGTTTGTATCTGGTTTCAGCTTTCCATTCTGTTCTATTGATCTAAGCATCTCCTTTTGGGAGATTCTTGATTGCTGATTCAATTTTTTTGCTGGTTATCTGTCTGTTCAAGTTTCTTATTTCCTCCTTTTTCAT